>OV816027.1:65747362-66185675 GCA_929113105.1 Agrypnus murinus
AAGTTACGAAACAGGATGCAACTTCCAATGTTAAGCAGCATTTTAGCGATTAGATCTGGTTTAACTAGAGAAAATAAATGTTGTTATAACTTTGATATATCTCAAACTGTTTTAAATAATATTAAAACTATGAAAACTTACAAATGTTCCGAGTTAGAAATGGAAGGACTAATAAATGTTGTAAAATAAGTTTTGTTATGTTAATATTTGCCAAAATGAGCAAATATAGATGGCGCTGGTATAAACGGGATAAATGTCAACGCGCATGTCAGGTGTCAGTTTGAAATCGAATATATTTCGGTTTTTGTGTTTTTTCGTTCGTTTTGTGTGTTTTTGTTTGTGTTTTATGTTTTTTTAATTCATTTTAATGTGCTCAACTATTAATTATTGAGTGAGTACCCATTTATGCAATTTTCTTGTCACTCCTTTCCTAACCAGTTGGTATTGGGATACTTGAGCCAGACGTTTTTGTGGGGGATGCAGTCGTCGTTAAGTACGGAATCTGCATTACCGACATTCTGTATTACCGGCATTTGGTTCGTCACTCGGCTAAATGGCAACGCTGTTGCTAGGGGAAAACAGATGGCGCCAGTGTCGTTTTTGTACCGACATTCTGTATTATCGGCATTTGGTTCGTCACATGGCTAAATGGTAGCGTCGTTGCTAGGGGAAAACAGGTGGCGCCAGTGTCGTTTTACGTGATTTTTGTACCGACATTCTGTATTATCGGCATTGGGTTCGTCACATGGCTAAATGGAGTTAGTGTTGCTAGGGGAAAACAGATGGCGCCAGTGTCGTTTTACGTGATTTTTGTACCGACATTCTGTATTATCGGCATTTGGTTCGTCATCATGAAGAAAGCTGTATTACCGATTACGGGGCGCCAAGGTTTATCATTTTATATTAATAAATTTTACCGATTTCTTAAAATAATTATCGTCGTCATTAATACTTTAATTACATATAATAATTTAAGATAATTAATTCAGCATTAAAATTTTAAACGCAAATCACGGAACAATTTACGGATAATAATAATAACAATAATTATAATAATGTCTTTATTTCCTTACAGGTTTACACCCAAATAGGGAAAAATATGAATTTACAAAAAAAAACCTAATTACAATGTACTTAACCTATTGTTTTGTATTAATCAGGTATATTCTCATGTTTATTTACAAGAACTTGACAAATAAACGATAATCCCTTAAACATAATATCGCATTCTGCGCAAATTAAATTAAGATTACTACACATTACAGTAAGTGAACTACTCATTAACATATTGTGTTACGGTTTTATTTCGCTTTATCCTGTATTTTATTTATATAATCCAAATTTCAATTTATCCGGTATATTTATTCGATTTAATTTATTGGTTATTGTATTTTCTTCGTGAAAGTTGTTTATTTTTGATAAATTTTGCAAGGCCGTTGAGTTTGGAATGTTAGCGATACCGATTCGGATTATGAGGTTTTGGGCGTTTTGTTGTAGACTCTCTGCGTGTTCGGTTGATAGGTGAATTTTGTTGGATTTGATGATACATTATTAATTGATGGATTAATTTTCACTTATCATAATATTTATAATTGTATACATTTTGGTTATATATTGGTTTCGTATACATTATAGTTTTCGACTTATGTCGGCTTATTTGAAGACGTAGTTTGTATTCAACTTTATGCAGGTATGATGCTGATATCCTCTTATGCGTTGTACATATCTTATATTGTTTATGGTTTAATTTGTTTTTAGATTCTTTTCCTATATATGGAACTATATTCCATTAATTTTTGAGTTTTTCTTTTGAAAAATTGTCGAGCGCTCTGTGGACTGGTTCACAGGTAATATTTTATTCTAATTTTATATGGTTTATTTTTGTTTGTTGGTTAAGGACTATTTCTTTACGGTGTCCTTTCTTTATATTTTTACAGGGCAATTACCAATTAGCAGTTAGCAATCAACCAAGTACTGATTACTTTTAATTAATGATTACTGCAAAACAAATACTACTATACTATTATTGAGGGATCAACTATTGTGGTTCAACTATTCAGGGATCAAATTTTGAGCTAGAATTTATCCATCTGGAACATTCTTTCGATAAGCATCTCTGCAATTACAACTTCAAGAACAGTACACTGGAAGCGTAAAGTATAATATTACTTTAATTCTTATAAACGTACAATAAATATATAAATGGTTCTATATAAATGTTAATATTTAAAAGAAAGGAATATTTAGATAACGTAATCTTAGATTCAATTATTACTAGTTAATTTCTACAACTATATATATATTATTTTTAATCTGTTGTATACTTATACTAGTATTAGGGAAAAATTACAATTCTATACGAATTTATATAATTTAGTAACAATATATAAAATTTCTTTGCATTGAATAAAATAACTGATTAAATAATAATAAGAGGTGTAAAGGTAATGGATTCGAATCGATAACCGAATTTTTGATATATCTGTAATATTACTTTGCAACGAAACGCATGAAATTTTTCCTCTGTGTATATGATATACAATAAGTTTGTTGAAATAATTAATTTACTTTTGGTAATACATTAAAGTGATCTACAACTTTGTTGTTGTGAGTATGGTTTGACTTCCAGCGTATATGTTTTATTTGCAAATCTTATATAATTATGTGCTAAGTAGAGATTTATAGGTAAGTTTTGAGGTTTGTGTTGAATACTGTTTCCAAGCTCCAAACTGGTATCATAATTTTTGTGAATGATTTATCTGGTAGATACATTGATATATTATTTAGTAATTTATTCGATGGGTTGCTTTGGAACCTTTGGGAATTTGTTGTGGTTCACTCTTAATGTTTGCAGTGCTACGGATCTTATTTAAATTCCCTGGCGCCCCGAGCTTTATTATTGATTTTATCTTTTGTATTTCAAAGAACTGCAACGCCGTCTCCACTGATGCCGGCCGAGCACTGCTATTACTGCGAATTAAAGCTTGCATGTAATAAAATTGGCGCCCAACGTGTTTAAATACTTTGATATTTATGATTATCGTGCATAGTTGTTTTCTCTCTAAGTATTTATTTTGGTGGGAGGGGAGAATTGAATCAATATTTGGATGATTTTGATTGTTGCAATTACTCAATCCCTTTGTAAAAGATATTGTTAGGATTTGACCGATGATTACTATTTGAATATATTTCAATTTGGATATATATATATTTTTTTTTGTTTACTGTTATTGTACAGTTGTTAAGATTTATATAATTTGGAGGTGGCACTGTTGTGCGTATTTTGATTTAAAACAGTTTTAGTTTACTATTGCCAGGATGTCTTATAGAATAGAGGTAACTAGGTTAGCTAGAGATGAACTGGAGTATGAATTGAAAGTTAGGGGTATCGTTGATTATAAAGATAAGAATGTTGATGAGTTGAGAAAAGGTTTGAGAACTTTGTTGAGAATGGAGAAATGTGGTGATTCTATATCAATACCGGAGTATGACTTTAAAGTGGATGATGAATTTAAAATTGTATTAGCTAAGATGGAGGAGATTAGTAAAATATTAGCAGATTTGAAAGAAAAACCCGAACTTATAGATCCAAAATCTGGGGAAGTTATAAAGATCATGACAAAAATTGCTCATACGATTAAACGATTAGATAGGGTACCTGTGGAGTCGGCCGATATTAAGTGGCAAAAATCGCAACTTATGAGTAGAATTTTAGCTTTAGCTGATGATTTAGAGGATTTGTTAGGTAATGAAGATGAAGATAATGGAAATGAAGTTATCGATCCTCCTCGTACCACATCTACTCCTGTGCGAGGTAATGAGAATCTTGTACGGAATTTTCCTATTACTCAATCTAAACCTATTCCTGTAGATAAATGGAATTTGAAATTTTCAGGGGATACTAAAGGTCTTTCTGTGAATGCTTTTCTAGAACGAGTGTCTGAACTTAGTTTAGCTCGCCATGTTTCCGATTATGAGCTTTTTAACTCAGCTTTTGATTTATTCGAAGGTAAAGCTTTAATATGGTATCGTAGTGCAAGAAAGAATGCTAGGGATTGGAATGAATTGAAAGTTATGCTTCGCGAAGCGTTTCAACCCGTAGATTATGATGAGCGAATGTTGGAAGAGATTAAAAGGAGAACTCAAGGTGTTGATGAATCAATTGGTATATTTGTGGCTAGTATTGAGAATATGTGTTCGCGATTATCCAATCCTTTATCTAATGATGCGCAACTTAAGATAATTCTACGAAATTTATCTCCTGATTATCAAATGCAATTAGGATTAACTGAAGTCACTTCTATTCCTGACTTATTAAAGTTGAGTAAGGTTATGGAACAGAAACGTTTAGCTATGGCAAATTTTTCGCGCCCAGCTCGTCGAAAATGTGATCTTGAACCTGACTTGGCTTACATTGAATCCTCCAATTCTAAGCTTGCATCTTTAGTGATGGGCGTAAACCAATCTGAGTCAAAGGTTGATGCGACTTCGACTCTCATATGTTGGAATTGTTCTCGTAGTGGTCATAGGGCACGTCAGTGTAAAGAACCGAGGCGTAAGCATTGTTACGGATGTGGAGCTCCTGGTATTATTAAAACTGAGTGTCATAAGTGTCAGGGAAACTTAAGGAAGAACCACTAAGAGGCCGTTTAGTAGGTTCTAGGCATATTTCGGCCGACAAAAACAACACAAACTCTTATGAAAACCAAATAAAAATTAAAACTATTTTAGATTATATTTTTGCTAGTGAGAAGGATGATTGTCGTCCATATTTGGAAATTAGTGTGCTCGATTATAGAATGAAAGGAATGTTGGATTCTGGTGCTAGTCGAACCGTTGCTGGTTCTGATGTAGGGAATATTTTTCACAAATTAGGTTTTTCAATAGACACTACCCAGCGAATAAATTGTACAGTAGCCAATGGTCAGTCATGTGATAGTATAGGGGTCTATAGTGTGCCTATACAGTTGGTAGACAAAGTTAGACTTATTGATGTTGTGATATTACCTGAACTGCAGCATAGATTCATATTGGGTATGGATTTTTGGTTGAAAATGGAAATCGTCCCTAATCTTAAAAAAAAATGTTGGCAATTTTCAAAATCTTCTTCCGACATTCATATTAGTACTTTAGATTTTATCAAATCTCGGGATGACCTTTCTGAAATACAGAGGGCTACTTTAAACGAGATTGTTGAAGATGGTTTCGAGCGTATGGGAAATAAGTTAGGATGTTGTAAAATCGTAGAGCATGAAATAATCACGGATTCATCTCCTATCAAACAGAGATATTATCCTGTATCTCCCTATATGCAAAAACATCTTAATATGGAACTTGACAAAATGTTAAAAGATGATATTATAGAAGAGTCTAGTAGTGGTTGGTCTTCACCTGTTATTTTAGTGCCAAAAAAAGATGGCACCTATCGATTTGTTGTTGATTTTAGAAAACTTAATCAGGTAACTAAAAAGGATGCATATCCTTTACCCTATGTATCTTCTATATTGGATCGACTTCGTGACGCTAAGTATCTCAGCTCTTTGGACTTGAAATGTGCCTTTTGGCAAATACCCTTAGCTGATTCTAGCAAGGAGTATACCGCGTTTACCGTGCCTGGACGCGGACTTTATCATTTTAAACGTTTACCTATGGGGCTAGTTAACTCTGGTGCTTGTTGGCAAAGAGTAATAGACAGAGTTTTAGGATCTGATTTGGAACCGAATGTATTTTGTTAT
Source organism: Agrypnus murinus (assembly GCA_929113105.1). Classification (NCBI taxonomy): domain Eukaryota; kingdom Metazoa; phylum Arthropoda; class Insecta; order Coleoptera; family Elateridae; genus Agrypnus; species Agrypnus murinus. The sequence goes on from OV816027.1 coordinate 65,753,098, forward strand.
CTCGACGATATCATTATTGTTTCCAAAACTTTTGAGGAACATGTCCGCATATTAAAATTGATTTTTGATCGTTTAAACAACGCTGGTCTTACTTTAAGTCGTGAGAAATGTGAATTCTGCCGTCCGGAATTGAATTATTTGGGATATACGGTCAACAAAGCTGGTTTACATGTCAGTCAAGATAAAGTTAAGGCTATATTGGAAATTCCCATTCCTAAAAATGTTGCTGAAGTTAGAAGAATTGTTGGAATGGCTTCTTGGTATAGAAGGTTTATTGAAAATTTTTCATCTATTATAGCTCCCATGACTGAATTGCTTAAGAAAGATAGTTCGTTTGTCTGGAGTGATGAATGTAAGAATTCTTTTCGAGTGATAAAAGAACGCCTTGTTAGCGCTCCTGTTTTATCTTGTCCTAATTTTGACTTGCCTTTTTATGTCCAAACCGATGCCTCAGCCTACGGAATCGCGGCCGTTTTAACACAAAAACAACCTGAAGAAAAGGTGATATGTTACGTTAGTAGGTCTTTGACTAAACAGGAACGAAAATACTCTACTACGGAAAGAGAATGCTTGGCCGTCATCTGGTCAATTGAAAAACTTAGACCTTATTTGGAAGGGTCACAATTTACTGTAATCACTGACCATTATAGTCTGATCTGGCTTCATAATTTGAACTCTCCTAGCGGTAGATTACAGCGGTGGGCTTTGAGATTACAAGGTTATAACTTCAACATTGAGCATCGTAAGGGTAAAGAGCACGTTGTTCCAGATACTTTGTCACGTGCTGTCCCAATTGTGGATACTATAGAGGAAATTTCTGTTAATTCTAAAATCTTGGCTAAAGTTGATAAGTGGTACGACAATTTACGGCTCAAAATTTTGGAACATCCTTTAAAATATCGTAAATATAGAGTTGAAGGGGATGTCATTTATAAATTTTTACCCTCTAAGGAAAATTTTAGTTTTGATGATTGCGAGCATTGGAAAATAGTTGTCCCAAAATACGACCGAATTTCTATAATTAGATCATGTCATGATCCGCCTACTTCAGGGCATTGTGGTGTTTATAAAACTTATGAGCGTATAGCTAGAAAATACACTTGGCCGAAATTGAAATTTGATGTTATTGCCTATGTAAGGAAATGTAGTATTTGTGCCGAAACTAAGCCTGTACAGTTTTGTTCTTCTGGTCTTATGGGATCGCGTCCCAAAGTAGATAAACCATGGCAGATGATATGTTGTGATATAGTAGGTCCACTTCCTAGAGGAAAATTAGGGAATTTGTACATCTTCGTTGTGGCGGATACTTTTACGAAATACGCACGTTTCTTTCCTATTAGGGTTGCTAATACCGCGAATGTTATTTCAAAATTGGAGAATGAAATTTTTTTAGTATATGGTGTGCCTGAATATATAATTTGTGATAACGGTTCTCAGTTTAAATCCCGTGAATTTGTTAAGCTTTGTGAGAATGACTATAAAGTTAAAATATTATATAATGCACATTACCACCCACAAGCTAATCCTACGGAAAGAGTGAACAGAACTATGAAGTGTATTTTATCGGCGTATGTTAAGGGTGAGCATTGGAAATGGGATGTATTGTTGCCAAAGGTTGAATGTGCTGTAAGAACTAACACCCATGAAGCTACAGGTTTTACGCCTTATTACTTGAATTTTGGGCATGAACATGTTTTGTCTGGTGATTCTTATCGTTCCGATATAAATACCGATAATATACAATTTGATGATAGAATTAATCATTCGGAAAGGGTTAAGAATTTGTGTCAGGTTTATAATTTGGTTAGGCAGAAATTAGATACTGCTCATAAGCGCTCAGCTCGTTATTATAATTTACGTCGTCGTGCAGTAACCTTCAAGGTAGGACAGTTTGTTTGGAGAAAGAATTACGCTTTATCTAGTGCCGCAGACTATTATGCTTCCAAATTAGGCCCTAAATATGTAGGTCCGTTTAGGATAAAGAAATGTACCTCGTCTTGTACGTATGAATTGGAAGATGTTTCTGGGAACTTTAAAGGTGTTTGGCATGTGAAAGATTTGAAGGAAGCGTGTGGGAGTTTGGATGATGATAATAATTAGGTTCCGGCTAGACTTATATATTTTCTTTTTGATTAGGGTGGTTGGTTGGGCGTCTGGTTGGCGACTCTTGTTTGTGGGGTATGTCCACTTTTCTCCTTCCGGACATATTTCCGATCTTTCCATCTAGATCTTGTGTTCCTTCTCTGTCCCGTACTCTTCCTATCTGTGTTAGTAATCTTTTGTGTCTTGTTGCGCAATTGTGTGTGAATGTCTATTTTCGCCTATTACTTTTCCGCTATTCTATCTACTTTCCTATATTCTTCTTTTTCATTTCGTTAGTCTAATGCTTTTGTATTAGATTGACACCTGGCCGTTAGTTTGGGGGGGTGGTTCATGCTTCTTGCCGAGGGAGGTTTACTTTCGGGCATTCCTCTCGAAGCAAGGGTGGCTGTGCTACTCATCCGTTCTATCGTGCTTCTTTTAACAACTGTATCGTGATGTGGCTATAGTCGTTTGGCGTACCCCTGTGCCGCAGGTGGGACTACCTATGGTATAGCTTGTCTTGTCGTTTGTGTTTGGGATGTGGGTTGGGTCCGTTTGTTTAGTGTGTGGGGGGGGTTGGTTTTTATTAGTTTTAGGTGGGGTTTTCTTTGGGGTGGGTCAACTTGCTTAGGATTGTTGGTGATCAGGGTTGGTTTGGCTTCAGTCTTTAAAGGTATGTTGCTACTGGTTGTGTTTTGGGCCTTAGGTCATAACGGGCGACGCGTGCAATACCTTCTGCTGCGACCGTGGCCAGTATTGAATGTACTCTTTGATTGCTGTTACCTAAACAACACTCTCCTGACAATCTTGGTAGATTTGTTATATGTTTTGTCATGTAGTAAATCGGTTGTTGTGGGTTGGTTGTGGTTGTTAGTCTCCGGGTGCTTTAGTCTCGGGCAGTCGAATTTTTTTTGGATTTCATTGTAATGTTTGAGTTGTTGTGTATCTTTGGATGCTTTGGGTTTTCATCCATTTGGGTTATATTTTTTTTTTTTTTTTTTTTTTTTTTTTTTTTTTGCCTTTTCGCTATATTGGTCTTTAGGGCCGGATTTTTCGGAATCTTGTTTCGAGACGTTTATGTTTAGTGGGGGGGGAATTGTTACGGTTTTATTTCGCTTTATCCTGTATTTTATTTATATAATCCAAATTTCAATTTATCCGGTATATTTATTCGATTTAATTTATTGGTTATTGTATTTTCTTCGTGAAAGTTGTTTATTTTTGATAAATTTTGCAAGGCCGTTGAGTTTGGAATGTTAGCGATACCGATTCGGATTATGAGGTTTTGGGCGTTTTGTTGTAGACTCTCTGCGTGTTCGGTTGATAGGTGAATTTTGTTGGATTTGATGATACATTATTAATTGATGGATTAATTTTCACTTATCATAATATTTATAATTGTATACATTTTGGTTATATATTGGTTTCGTATACATTATAGTTTTCGACTTATGTCGGCTTATTTGAAGACGTAGTTTGTATTCAACTTTATGCAGGTATGATGCTGATATCCTCTTATGCGTTGTACATATCTTATATTGTTTATGGTTTAATTTGTTTTTAGATTCTTTTCCTATATATGGAACTATATTCCATTAATTTTTGAGTTTTTCTTTTGAAAAATTGTCGAGCGCTCTGTGGACTGGTTCACAGGTAATATTTTATTCTAATTTTATATGGTTTATTTTTGTTTGTTGGTTAAGGACTATTTCTTTACGGTGTCCTTTCTTTATATTTTTACAGGGCAATTACCAATTAGCAGTTAGCAATCAACCAAGTACTGATTACTTTTAATTAATGATTACTGCAAAACAAATACTACTATACTATTATTGAGGGATCAACTATTGTGGTTCAACTATTCAGGGATCAAATTTTGAGCTAGAATTTATCCATCTGGAACATTCTTTCGATAAGCATCTCTGCAATTACAACTTCAAGAACAGTACACTGGAAGCGTAAAGTATAATATTACTTTAATTCTTATAAACGTACAATAAATATATAAATGGTTCTATATAAATGTTAATATTTAAAAGAAAGGAATATTTAGATAACGTAATCTTAGATTCAATTATTACTAGTTAATTTCTACAACTATATATATATTATTTTTAATCTGTTGTATACTTATACTAGTATTAGGGAAAAATTACAATTCTATACGAATTTATATAATTTAGTAACAATATATAAAATTTCTTTGCATTGAATAAAATAACTGATTAAATAATAATAAGAGGTGTAAAGGTAATGGATTCGAATCGATAACCGAATTTTTGATATATCTGTAATATTACTTTGCAACGAAACGCATGAAATTTTTCCTCTGTGTATATGATATACAATAAGTTTGTTGAAATAATTAATTTACTTTTGGTAATACATTAAAGTGATCTACAACTTTGTTGTTGTGAGTATGGTTTGACTTCCAGCGTATATGTTTTATTTGCAAATCTTATATAATTATGTGCTAAGTAGAGATTTATAGGTAAGTTTTGAGGTTTGTGTTGAATACTGTTTCCAAGCTCCAAACTGGTATCATAATTTTTGTGAATGATTTATCTGGTAGATACATTGATATATTATTTAGTAATTTATTCGATGGGTTGCTTTGGAACCTTTGGGAATTTGTTGTGGTTCACTCTTAATGTTTGCAGTGCTACGGATCTTATTTAAATTCCCTGGCGCCCCGAGCTTTATTATTGATTTTATCTTTTGTATTTCAAAGAACTGCAACGCCGTCTCCACTGATGCCGGCCGAGCACTGCTATTACTGCGAATTAAAGCTTGCATGTAATAATTGGCCCTCGCAAAATTATTGTAAAAGAATAAAGAACTTCTGCTTTTATGTCTAGGTATCTTTAACAAAATATAATATGTAAGAAAATTTAACATAGATCCGAAATATCAAATTAGAGAATTATATTAGGTGAAGCCTCTGTAATATTACGTTTTCAATAAATACTAGATATAATTAATCAGCTTCATTATAAATTAAGTAGAAAGCAATACAAATAACACTAAGTTCTTTTCTGTTAACGATAGCTATAAGCTTTATTTATTTTTTTTTTGCTTTATTTAGGCAAAACTGTTTTCATCGTTTATGCTATTCTCGTGTAATATCTCATGGGTAATGTGTATTGTGGTGACAAGATTCATTTGGTATTGTTATGTCTGTTTGTGTTGGTGAATATTTCACCATTTACAACATAATCATGAATAAAGTGGTTGGAGTATTTTTGCATACGAAACAATGGAACATTTATTTACGTTTAAATTTAGGCGATTAGCTTTACACCAATCACATAGAAAGTTAATGTTAGACTGCAAATATAAGCAATCATTGATCTCTCGTACTTGATGATATATTTTAAATCGTCAGCAAATAATAGTTTTTCGCAATGTATAGATTGATGATGAATACCACGTAGACACGTCCATTCGTGACGGGCATCTTGGAATACGTTCTGCTTGGTTCGGACATCTTGTATCCCTACCCCTGGCGTTTAATGTCATGCGTACCTTGTTCTCTCTCTCTCTCTCTCTCTCTCTCTCTCTCTCTCTCTCTCTCGCTCTCTCTCTCGCTCTCTCTCTCGCTCTCTCTCTCTCTCTCTCTCTCTCTCTCTCTCTCTCTCTCTCTCTCTCTCTCTCTCTCTCGCTCTCTCCTTCTCACTCTCTCCTTATCATCTATTAGAGGACGCATTAAAGAGCCTTCTCTCTCTCAATGTCCCCTCTCTCACTCTCTCGCTCTCACGCTCTCTCACTCTCTCTCCCTTCATGCTAATGCTAGTAAATGAAACAGCATTGGATAGAGGTAACCGTTAGGTCTACTGTTCTGGGATTGGTTCGGACGGCTTTGTTATTTTATACGTGAAAATAAAAAATCGATAAATGTTTTACTGTTTTTATTATTTTTTCGTATAGTTACACAATATTACTAATATTCTATTGTAAATCAGCTTAAACTAGGTGATTATAGTATATTACTTTATTACTCAATATAAACTAGATATGTTATATCAGAATGTTACAAATTAATTTTCTAACAAAATAACTTAGATCAGCTTATAAATATATATATTCTAACACTTAACATTTACTTAATAGAATATTAACTATATATTAAACTTAAACCTCAACATACTTTATTTAATCTAGTAATATAAACTTTATATAGGTAAGAACTGTCATTTAACAACATCTTCCGCCTTTATCCAGGGCTTTTCATTCAAACCGAGCCATTTGACGTACATGTCACCATTGCTGCGGCGTTTAAGTACTTTTTCAACTAAGTAAACGTCTGGCTGATTGGTTTTCTGCAGCTCGAACTCGTAGAAAGCTCCTCGAACAGCAACCCCATGAAGATCTTCCAGCAGATATGTGACAGGTTTTGTAAATTGAACTTTAACTATTTTGAATAATTCAGTTGACCAGCTGGGCGTGTATCCCTTAGAAAAGACCCCTTGAACTTACTAATACGTACGAGGTCATTCAAGTCTAGTTTACGTTTACTTCCTGCAGCGACATCTGCTTTTACATTACTGTCATAAACGGTTAGCTGGGTGGTAGGTGTAACAGTAGCAGGAGCTCGACCTATCGTTCTATGTCTGGTGTTGTTATAGCTATCAACTACCCTCTGTAATATATCTATCCATTTAAATGATCCTCGGTAGCTAAACTCTTTATACAGCTTTTGCTTAATTGTACGGATAACGCGTTCAACTATCGAAGCCTTAATTACGGAATATGTAGAGTAATGATTTATAGTGTGCTCTTTCATTAATCGTTTAAAATGTTTATTGTAAAACTCTTTCCCGAGATCCGTCTGAAGATTCTTGGGTATGACTGAACTCTTAAAGATGCTGCGGACCTGCTTTGTCACCTCTTCCCCGGATTTAGTTTTCAACGGTCGTGCATACAGATATTTCGAATAACAGTTTATCATCAACAGTATGTAACGATACCCCTTATTTACTTTAGCATAGGGCATAAACTAGGTTAAGTCAGCCTGGAACAAGTCCTGGAAATTTTTTATTATAGTGCGGCGTCTTTGAAAGTTTTTTCTAGCAGCCCTGTGTATTTCATCAACAACGGCTTGTTTAGCATTCATCATAGAGTAATACAATTAATATCAACGACGACACCGAGAGAGAGCAACTTCGCAAATAATTATACTGGCAGCAGCAGCCGTGTTTGATGAATACTGAATAATGTTAAAAGCTGTATATCATTATATACCCCCGAAATATTTTATTCTATGATGCCTTCCTCCTTAAGTTCGCTTATAATTGATATTATTTCGTTTTCATTCTGTAGACTACTGTTGCCGGCACTCTTTACAGCATATAACAAACGAAGCCGGTCGACTAGCTCGTTAGCCTTATTCCAGTAGACGTATTCGACTTTGCAATCGCTTAATTTTTTAAAATTTGACGATGATAATAGTCTAATGCCTAAACCTTTGATTCTGGGTAAGTTCGGTTTAATTATATAATCATACTTCCAATGTTTAACAGCTGTTAGTTTACCCTGTGGTCTATATGATTTCTTATGCGCATTAGTAAGGGCTATTATCTGCATATAATTATTGATATCAGCTTGCGATGGTATAGACTCTAATTCTCTAAACGTGAGTAGGTCAAATAGACCGGGTGTTGCTTCGAAAACGTTGTTTTTAATTATGATGTTTGTATCACGCATAGTCACAGGGGAAGATGCAAATGTCCACGCGTCTCGATCAATTTTATATCTAATACCGAATCTAGTTGTATCTATATTTTTGTTTCCGACAGCGTTAGCTATCAGCATACCGTAACGAGTAGGGAGATCAAGAGTTTTATTAGATTCTTCTTCTTCTTCTTCGTATGCTTCCGATGATGATAATGATGATGATGATGCAGCAGGTTGTTTTTTAACTTTCAACAGGGGAATGTAACTAGCGGTAGTAGTAGTAGTAGCAACAGCAGATGGTTGTGTTTTAACTTTCAATAGGGGTACGTTAGAGGTGTTAACTGATTTAGCAATGGTTTCCAGCGGCGATATAACTGGATTGTGCGTGACGCGATACATACGTTCTGCTTCTGCTCTATCACGACGAAAGTATGCAAATTTCTTACGTATAGCATTACGAGCGTGTATTATTTTACGCTTTAAACTCAGATCATACGTGTTGGACATGTCGGCTATGCAGAGACTACTAAACGAATCGACTCTAATTATAAACTTATATATGAATCAAAACCTTTCCGATATCTGCCACGATCTAGAGAGCTGTCTTTATTAATTACCAGGAAATCATGTGGCTCCTTCCAACACAGCGAGCAAATGTTTTTGAACTGATCATAGCTAATACCGTCTCCTACAACATGACCGCTAAACACGTGTTTTAAGTTCAACTCGTCTTGTCAAAAGAGAATAATTAGGTTTGCATTGTCCCTAATCAGATGTTTCGGAATCTTGGCGTACGTTTGACCTAGATAAAAACAGTCGACACCCTTATGCCTACCCATGCTAAAGTATTCTCTAATCTTTTCCTGTTTGCTGCAAATTATATCATCAAAAATGAACACAGAATTAGGTTTAACATCACCGGGGCTGATTACGTCATCGTTTTCGCTAAATTCATGATATCCCATACCCGTAAGTGGTTTCATAACACGTCTTAAGAATTCATATTTAGGTTGAAATAAAGACTTGGCGTATAGGTAGATATTTTCAAATTTTAATCCGTTTTCGCTAATAAGTAAACCTAACATAGCATTAGTTTTACCACAGGAAGATGGACCGCTCAATATTGCTCTACATGATACAGGTAACAGGTCGCCATGTTTCCTAACATCCTCGCCTGATCGTCGTTGTAAAGATGTATCATCGCAGTCGTCGTCTAGGTTACATATGTTTAGTGACTTATTTTGTTTAACAACCTTCATCATTACGGTATGCGTACGTGTCTAGTCACGGTCTCGTTAAACGGATTATACTCGATTAATGCGTCGTGAAGGATCAAACAATACGCCTTAGTTGTGTTCGTAAATGCGGCAGAAGACTCGAGCTCTAGTCTAATATCGACAGTGGAATCCTTAAAACTCTCTACCTGTCTTGAACAGTCAATAACAAAAACGGGATACGTTTCAAACTATTTGTAGCTGAGTAAACAGCTCTCAGCCGCACCTCTACCTATACCGTCATAGTAGTTCTCACGAAAACGAATATAATTCAGATACGCAGGAATGTAGTCCTTATTGTAGAAATCGAGATTTAAACGTTGATGTGGGAACACTTGCGAATTTAAATACAACTTAACGTCGACCAAGTTCGAATGAGTAAATGTAGTCGGGTTATCCGTTCTTATACCCAGCTGACGCTCGTCTTGTAAAACTACAAAGACCCAGCGCGGTTTCTCTAGATCATTGGAGTTCTTTACGCGCCAAACCTGATTTTTAGTAGTTCCCAACGAGGGTAACTCGTGTAATTCCCAACGTCTAAACGGAGTGATGATAGAAGAATTATCTCTTAAACTCTCCACCAGGTTCACTTTGCTTTCATCTGATAACAGTATATGCGGAACTTCCCACGAGAGCTTATCAATCTTTATATCTACATCGGTACCTGCATCACCGGCGTCGCTTTTATAGCAATTAAAATCGTTCTTGGCGCGAATTAAAACTAGCTGACAACTCATATGAGGTATTACTTTTTTATAATCGTCTGCAAATCCAAAGATATCTTTTAATGGTATTCTACATGTGAAATGAAAGACGTTATTCCCCTGGTTATGTAACAAATCATTATCGTTAGTAATCCCCAAGTTCCATGCATTGCAGGTTAAAGCTCTATCCTCGGCGCCATGTGAAACGAGACCTTTTATAGTGCTTGTAATGCCAGGCTGTTTACATACATCTATGAGCTGGTTTGTGCCTAATATTAGCTGAATTTCATCAAACAGAAAGTGGGCGAAATTGTTTACCAGAAGGAATTGCTTGTTTTCTGCAAGCGTTATGCTACCTTTAACAAGTACATAGCTGTCATACAAAGCTAAAACGTTATAGGAATTTTGTATGCTGATTCTAATGGTGTCGGAATGATTGGCATTTAGCGTAAACGGCAGATAGTTATAAAAATCCCCTTTTATTATATCTGTATCGACGCGAGGCTTCCCAAATATGTTTAATTTATCAATGGTAAAGGTGTCGGTGTTAATATGCATTTTACTTCGTTTTGACATGATGCTGCTGCTGTTATCGTACTTTAAAGCCTAAAGATTCAAGAAAAAGGCGACGAGCTTTAGTTAGTTTTAATCGAAGGTCTGCACGGGCCGACGTTCGACGGTGAATGACCTTTGATGGACATATGCTGATGTTTTTATAGCTAAAGTTTATTCCCATTTTTCACGTTTAAGTTCTAGCCTGATGCTCGTGAAAGTGTCTTCAGACAAATTTATCAACTCTCCTCTCGCGTCTACCAGTCTAATGGTAATGTTGTCGATCTCGGTGACAGTGATGGGAAAGTAAATCACATGCGATGGCTCCTTTTCAATCAGATAACCGGGTGGTACGCAAACACCGAATTCGAAGATTGTATGACCTGCTTGATTGTTTCTATATGAGCCGCCTGTAATATTCGTGTCTACAAAGATGTTTGGAGTTGAAAGTATATCGACAACTCGATCTGATACGTGTCTACTACCGGGTTCTAGCACACGCTTCTTAAATCCTAGGGATCCTATGTTATCGGGCTTGGTAAAATCAATCAACTCGGTAGCTGACTCAATCTCACACTTTCCCGTATTAGTGTTAGCTTTGATTTGTAGTAGTAGATCTCCCTCTTCCGGATCGCCACTAATTTGATTCTTTATATAATTAACGATTTCAGCCAACTCGTAGCTACCCGGTTCAATAGTTATCGCCTTTTCTCCGTAATAAAATTTATTTTTGCCTGGGTATATATTCCGTATCGTGTGACTTGTATATAAGCCGACTAAACCTAGTGAGTATTCGTAACGCACGTGATCTAGTGTTATAGGTGGATAAATACGATCCGTAGAAAGCTTGTTTCCTGTACCGTACACCGTGATGGTCCTAGCCATACTTAACCAATTTACACTTTCACCTCTCTTTTATACAAAAATCGTAGACACAGATGTCCGCAGTTGTATGTATTGAACTTTTGTTCTTGGGCTACGTTGTAGTATACGGCGCAGCGAGGCCCTAAATATTTCACAAGTTCAGCTGGTGGTCTCAGGTCTCCGAAGGGGTCATAGTACAAAACCACGTTTCGATCCTTTCTATAGGCAACCCAATGAGTACCCGACCCTCCAGCGTCGTCAAGATTAACAATAGCTCTTTCGAATTGCAAAGGTTTCGTTGCAGGTAGACTTGTTCTCATATAGACACCTCTAAAATAGGGAATGTCTTTAGCATGTTTTATTATATCTAGGTCTGTAAGTGGTCTCCGAGGCAAGTTATTCAGTTTTTTGACCGCCTGACATATGGTTTTAAGTACAATACAGCTCCGCCAGCTCTATATGGCTTTAGGTAAAGGGCGTTCCCGTTCTTACCGCCTAAAGCGATAGCTTCCATACTTTTATTATGCCGTGTAGTTTCTTCTAGCTGTCTCTTATTACTATTAGCAGTGTTAACAGCTTTTGCTACCCCCGAGGCGCCTCCTATAATTGCACCGAGAGCCGAGAGGCCAGCAAAAATTGGTATGAGTGGTAAAATACCCCCTGTAGCTGTAGGCACAGGAATAATTCGGGGTACTTTAAAATTTTTTCGACCGCCTACGTTTTGAATGATTCTTCTGGCAGCGCTCAGGGCATGATGTATTAAGTCTTTACCCGTGAGTCTCTTGCTTGTACGATTCACTACACCAACAAGCTTCTTTAAAACGCCACCTTTGAAAGTGACAGTTTTCTTCATCATCTTTCTAGCGAGACCCTTTTTCCCCGATAGTTTGTTTGTCTTTATACCCATTCCCAACTTTCTTTTAGCCTTCATTATACCGGTTACAAACAGAGCTGATGCTTTCTCCCCTAATTTAGAGTCTTTAGCCTTAACACGCTTCCAAGCGGCTTCTTCTAATACACGATCTGCCTGGTGTCTACTGTTCAAATCGGAGCTTTGAGCGTACGAGATGTCGTGCTGGATACACGCCTGGTCCAAAGGATTTATACCTTTATCGCCACGCTGTAATCTTTTAGATAATTTAGTACTAGGTCCACAGTACTGATAGGAAGGAAGATGTAGTTCAATAGGTAGCTTGTCTATGAGTCTGTTAACAAAGCCGTTACCCTCGTGAACTAACATCGGGTACTGAGAGAAGAGACTGCTTGTACCTGTATTTATACTCGGTCACCGCGTAAGCCGGACTAATCTGTGTTCTGAAATCTCTGCGTATAGATAAAGTCTCTATGATCAGCTTGTAGAATTTTACACAGATGCTTTTCAACATTATGTATTCTTGTTTGAAAACGGTATCTGTCCAGAGCTAATGTTTGCCAGTCTCCCTTTCTCGCCTGTCTGTATGCATACTCCCATACTATCATATGATGTATATTATTCATGCTTGCGTCGGCGAAACTTACTTTCTTTACCATATCGATGTGTTGCTGCTGCTGTTGCTACAAATCGCTATGTTTGGAGAGTTATTGACATTAGTAAAACTAAAAACTTTGTTTAAATACATTTTTTATTTCTTCAACGATACATTTAGGCTAAGATAGAAAAAAATAACTGATTAGCGGAGATATAAGCAAACTAAGCATTTGCGCAGCATTCCCGTAAAGCTCACCACATTTCCTATCTGCGCTAATCAGGCATTTGATATAATACACTTTAAAACTAGAATAAAAATGGTGTCAATATGATTAGGTCAACCGATAGTAGTAGTAGTAAATTCCGTTATTAGTCGACATTGTACACTCTCTTTATGTTGTAAGAGTTCCTACGTGTTGCAGATTCGGCTATTAGGGCATCAAACGATGATCGCATAACTTTTTGAGTATCCTCGAGCACTTGTACTTTATCTAATAATTTTTTATAATTACTATCTAGGGTATTATTCGTTTCTTCTATCTTTGTCAACACACTCGAATGATTAGTTTCCATCTCATCATTCGCTATTAGGTGATTTCTCTTTGTTTCTTTTTCCAACGTTGTTAGCAAACTGTTAAGTTTACTAGTTTCAATGTCAACCTTTGTTACCTTTTGCTTTAGATCTTTAATAGTGTTCTGAGTGTCGGTAGTCATTGTAATGAAGGTTTGTACAGCAGAGTCGAATTGAGCATCTACATAAGCTTTAGAACTGACATCCGTGCCATCTATAGGGTAACTTACTGAAACAATACGTTTACCATCTGCATTAAACTGCATTTGATCGTTTGTATGCATAGCCCGATTGTTAAAATACTGCCTAGAGATTACATCTTTATCCTCTAGAGGCTCCCCTATATTACAAATTCTTCCATCTTTAGCATCATAGTACGACCCCTGTCCTTTATCCTCTCGTCGTCGTCTCAAACAATTAGAGAGTAATTTTCTTTCAACATCGTCCACCAGCTCGTCGGTATACTTTTTCGTGCAAACATCGTGGTCGTCAAGCGGTCCTTTAACGTGTACTAGCCTTCTTTTCTTAACATCAATTACACCTTCATCGTTATCTGATAACATTAGTACAGAACGCTTCGTGACAAGATCGTTATCGTTGATAGGAGCGCCTACATTAGTTATACGGCGGTTCTCAACATCGAAATTACCCTCTGGTGTTAATTTGAAACCATAACCTCTCGGTCCACGTTTTGTTGCAGCCATTGCTTCATCTGTCATACTCATCATAGCTCTACCGAAGAGATCTATTGTGTTCATGATGACGTATGACAAATAACTGTCACGCATGAACAGAATACACCGTATTTATAGCTGAGATCTTCATAGCGCAATGATGTACATATTTCAATATGTCATGAGATTTATACAGTTCGTCGGATGTTCTTGGACATAATCGTAGACGATACTGAGACTTCTCGTAATCAGCCCACATTTAATTTAGTAAACATCGTATGCTTTTACGCCTTTTTGAATAATTATCGTCCGAACCAATCCCAGAACAGTAGACCTAACGGTTACCTATATCCAATGCTGTTTCATTTACTAGCATTAGGATGAAGGGAGAGAGAGTGAGAGAGGGAGAGAAGGTTCTTTAATGCGTCCTCTAATAGGTGATAAGGAGAGAACGAAAGAGCAAGAGAGTGAGAGAGGAGACATTGAGAGAGAGAAGGCTCTTTAATGCGTCCTCTAATAGATGATAAGGAAAGAGTGAGAAGGAGAGAGCGAGAGAGAGAGAGAGAGAGAGAGAGAGATAGCAAGGTACGCATCACATTAAACGCCAGGGGTAGGGATACAAGATGTCCGAACCAAGCAGAACGTATTCCAAGATGCCCGCCACGAATGGACGTGTCTACGTGGTATTCATCATCAATCTATACATTGCGAGAAACTATTATTTGCTGACGATTTAAAATATATCATCAAGTACGAGATATCAATGATTGCTTATATTTGCAGTCTAACATTAACTTTCTATGTGATTGGTGTAAAGCTAATCGCCTAAATTTAAACGTAAATAAATGTTCCATTGTTTCGTATGCAAAAATACACCAACCACTTTATTCATGATTATGTTGTAAATGGTGAAATATTCACCAACACAAACAGACATAACAATACCAAATGAATCTTGTCACCACAATACACATTACCCATGAGATATTACACGAGAATAGCATAAACGATGAAAACATTTTTGCCTAAATAAAGCAAAAAAAATAAATAAAGCTTATAGCTATCTTTAACAGAAAAGAACTTAGTGTTATTTGTATTGCTTTCTACTTAATTTATAATGAAGCTGATTAATTATATCTAAATTTTTTATTGTTGAAGGTATAGCAAAAGAAAAAGAAGTGTTAATGGCTAATGTTAATGGGAAAAAAATGAAATTGTGACTTAAAGACAACATTACCTCCGGAACGGGTGTCATGAAGAAATGAACGCCGAAGTCTTTGAAAAGTGGTTCCAAGCAGTATTGCCGGCTTTGGAGGAAGGAGCAATGATAATTATGAATAAATCCCCATATCACAGCACAAAAGTATAGAAAAAATCCTTTTTCAGCAAAATAGGCAGAAATTCACGCTTGGTTACGGAAGAACTCTATTCCATATGAAGGCGATATGGTTAGAGCTGAATTATTAACTCTGGTACAAAAACACGCACCGGCGAAAAAGAAATATGCTATTGACGAATTAGCTACAGCAGTTGGTCGTAAAAGTTAACGATTGCCACCATATCAATGCGAAGTTAATCCTATATAGAATTAATTTGGGTCTAAGTAAAACGAGAAGTAGTAAGAAATAATACCACCTTTAAAATCCAAGATGCACAGAACTTACTAAATATTTACTGGAGTTGCTATGTTTCCACCGAAAACTGGAAGAAAGCGGTATCACATATAATAATAATAATAATAAAAACAAGCTCAGATTCTGATTAATATCTATTTTTTAATTCAACCAAAAATTATATCCAGTTTGCCGAATTGTTCTCGTGTGTACATATTTTATAGTTTTCCTGTGTATCCTGTATTTGTTTAGTATAGTTTCAGTTACAGTTCTATATTTTGCATATCGTATATTTTTATGTATTTTGGAATCTGCATTTTCTATTTTGTATAAAACATTTTTTGTTACAGACGTATATATAGTATGTTTGTATGTAATTTCTTTGTTTTATTGTAAAAAATATTTATTATATATGTATTATAATATGTGTAAACACATATCACCCGTGAACTTTTCATGGCTTTTTTATTAAATGAATAAAATGCAATTTTTTAAAATGTATGGTTATTATTTATACTAGCATAAATTTCGCGAAGTGACATTATTTATAATGCATAATGAATTTATAATTTATATGAATGAACAATTTATATGCAAAAATGTTCTATTGTAAATTTAACTTTCACATAAAACCAATCAGAACAATCTGTGCTGCCTTGATTTTTTTTAACTATATCTGTTCAGTGTCCGGAGTATAGTATTTATTGAAAACGTAATATTACAGAGGCTTCAACTAATATAATTCTCTAATTTGATATTTCGGATCTATGTTAAATTTTCTTACATATTATATTTTGTTAAAGATACCTAGACATAAAAGCAGAAGTTCTTTATTCTTTTACAATAATTTTGCGAGGGCCAATATGTTAATGAGTAGTTCACTTACTGTAATGTGTAGTAATCTTAATTTAATTTGCGCAGAATGCGATATTATGTTTAAGGGATTATCGTTTATTTGTCAAGTTCTTGTAAATAAACATGAGAATATACCTGATTAATACATACAACACAATAGGTTAAGTACATTGTAATTAGGGTTTTTTTTGTAAATTCATATTTTTCCCTATTTGGGTGTAAACCTGTAAGGAAATAAAGACATTATTATAATTATTGTTATTATTATTATCCGTAAATTGTTCCGTGATTTGCGTTTAAAATTTTAATGCTGAATTAATTATCTTAAATTATTATATGTAATTAAAGTATTAATGACGACGATAATTATTTTAAGAAATCGGTAAAATTTATTAATATAAAATGATAAACCTTGGCTCCCCCTATTAACAATCAGCAGAACGCCCCGTAATCGGTAATACAGCTTTCTTCATGATGACGAACCAAATGCCGATAATACAGAATGTCGGTACAAAAATCACGTAAAACGACACTGGCGCCATCTGTTTTCCCCTAGCAACACTAACTCCATTTAGCCATGTGACGAACCAAATGCCGATAATACAGAATGTCGGTACAAAAATCACGTAAAACGACACTGGCGCCACCTGTTTTCCCCTAGCAACGACGCTACCATTTAGCCATGTGACGAACCAAATGCCGATAATACAGAATGTCGGTACAAAACGACACTGGCGCCATCTGTTTCCCCTAGCAACAGCGTTGCCATTTAGCCGAGTGACGAACCAAATGCCGGTAATACAGAATGTCGGTAATGCAGATTCCGTACTTAACGACGACTGCATCCCCCACAAAAACGTCTGGCTCAAGTATCCCAATACCTACTCTAACCTTTAAAAATTTGTTAAAAGACAATTATTCATTATAATATATGAATTGCATTGTGCCACACAACAAAAATTATTGTTCTTATTTCGTCATTTCGTCGCGTTTTCCATTTTTATTGCACTTTTTACGTTAAAATACGCACGATTCACGAACCGCCAAAACTCAAAATTGACAGGTCCCGTTTATAAGTAACTCATGCTGTCACCACCGGGCGCCAACACTTTCGCTCGATGAGGCGAATAGTCGGAGTCATTTCTATCCGTCCAGTCGATAAATTCTAAGGTTGGCAAAACTGAGGTTTTTAGTACTTTCGGCTTTCTATGATTGGCATCCATTTCAGCAAGCATATCTAATTTATTAGATTTTTTTATTTCTGTAAGCTCTTGTGCAAAATATTATATATTTATTTAATACCTGCAAGAGCAATGATTAGATAGGTAAAATTTGATCAATTTAAATTTGACATAATCTTGTTTTGAGGTTAGGTTAGTTATTCAACTTTTCCCCAAGCCACATTTACACTACACAATTTTAGAAAATTTACACTAGGAAGTGGACGGATAGCAATGACCCCGACTTTAGTTAAATAACATATAACATAAGTGTTGTTTTTGTTTCCATGTAAAAAAGAAAGTTATGTTATCATATTATTTTTTTAGTGAATAAAATTGTTCTTAATATTTTGACTTTTATTGGAATTTTTAAAATTATATTCTCGCCTTTGAAGATAGATTTTGAGAAGTTGGTAGAATTCTAGTAGATTTCATTTGGCGTTTTAGTAGAAATTGAATTTTTACTGTTGGCAACACTGATTTCGCTACTTGACAGGCTTTTAAAACTACGTTTTTTAATCAACGCAGGCGACGGGTAGAAGCAATCATATTTACTATAATATCTTCTTGCAAATTAATTTATTGTTTGCTGTAAATGGATATTTAATTTAGACACTTGGGTCAGCTGTTGATTGAATAAACACTTTGTAAGTTATTTGTTCACCAATTGATAAATTTTGTAGTATTATAATTTTAAATGCTAATCTTGATGCACTTAATTACTTTGTAGATAGTTTGTTGGTTACTGACAGTGACAGTATTTAGTTTAGAATATATTCATTTCTTCTAATATCAGTAATATCTAAGTTAAAGTCTAATAAAAATAAAGTAGCTACCCATACAAAAATTAGCATCAGACATATTAACATATTAAAAGTCTATCATATATAAAGGAAATGGTCAATTTTTGTATTATTGCCTTTTTTTGCTGCAGATTGTGATATTACCCTAAATATTGTTACAATGGATGATGAACTAACAGCCATCAAAAAAGAATTGGAGATCAAAATAGAGCCACAAATAATCAAAGATTATAATAGCATGGATGAGATCGCCACGTACACTGAGAGAGATGAGAAACTGGCCCAAAACAGCAGTAGCCTACAAGAACCGATACAAGCGAATAGTGAAGGTAGAAAAAGGAACATGTTAAATCACACTGGCGAGAAATCATTTCATTGTAACTTGTGTGATTACAAATGTTTAAAAAGACAGCTTCTTAAGTCACACATGCGAATCCACACTAGTGAGAAACCATTTGCGTGTAATTGGTGTGATTACAAATGTTCACAAAGTAGTAGTCTTAAAAGACACATGCTAATTCACACTGGTGAGAAATCATTTGAGTGTACCATATGTGACTACAAATGTTCAAACAGACAGCTTCTTAAATCGCACATGCGAACTCACACTGGTGAGAAACCTTTCAAATGTAATTTGTGTGATTACAAAAGTTCACTAAGTCGTAATCTTAGTAGACACATGATAACTCACACTGGAGAGAAACCATTTGCCTGCAATTTATGTGACTATAAGTGTTCACTAAGAGAAATACTTAGAAAACACTTGTTAACTCACTCTAGTGAGAAACCATTCAAATGTATTTTATGTGACTATAAATGTTCACTAAGTCATACTCTTACAACACACATGAGAATTCACACAGGGGACAAACCATTTGAATGCCATTTATGTGACTATAAATGTTCACAAAAAGGTACTCTTAAAAGACACTTGTTAAACCACACTGGTGAGAAACCGTTTGAGTGTACTTTGTGTGATTACAAATGTTCACTAGCTCTTGATCTTAAAAGACACATGTTAACTCACACTGGTGAGAAGCCACTTAAGTGTAATTTATGCGACTACAAATGTTCACAAAGTAGTAATCTTAAAAGACACATGTTAACTCATAGTTCTGAAAAACCGTTTGAGTGTAAATTGTGTGATTACAAATGTTCAGAAGCTTGTGAACTTAAAAGACGCATGTTAACTCATACTGGTGAGAAACCATTAGAGTGTAATTTGTGTGATTACAAACGTTCACAAAGTAGTAATCTTAAAAGGCACTTGTTAACTCACAGTCGTGAGAAACCATTACAACAGTTAACCCACACTGATGAGAAGATATTTGTGTGTAATTTCTGTGGCTACAAATGTTCACACAATTGTAATCTTAAAACACACTTATTAACTCACACTGGTGAGAAACCATTTGAGTGTAATGTATGTGGCTACAAATGTTCACGAAGATCTAATCTTAAAAATCACATGTTAACTCACACTGGTGAGAAACCATTTGAGTGTAATGTATGTGGCTACAAATGTTCACGAAGACCTAATCTTAAAAAGCACATGTTAACTCACACTGGTGAGAAGCCACTTAAGTGTAATTTATGCGACTACAAATGTTCACATAGTAGTAATCTTAAAAGACACATGCTAACTCATAGTTGTGAAAAACCGTTTGAGTGTAAATTGTGTGATTACAAATGTTCAGAAGCTTGTGAACTTAAAAGACACATGTTAACTCATACTGGTGAGAAACGATTTGAGTGTAATTTGTGTGATTACAAATGTTTACAAAGTAGTAATCTTAAAAGGCACTTGTTAACTCACACTGGTGAGAAACCATTTGAGTGTAATGTATGTGGCTACAAATTTTCACGAAGATCTAATCTTAAAAAGCACATGTTAACTCACACTGGTAAGAAGGTATTTGTGTGTAATTTCTGTGGCTACAAATGTTCACACAATTGTATTCTTAAAACACACTTATTAACTCACACTGGTGAGAAACCATTTGAGTGTAATGTATGTGGCTACAAATGTTCACGAAGATCTAATCTTAAAAAGCACATGTTAACTCACACTGGTGGGAAGCCATTTGAGTGTAATTTATGTGGTTACAGATTTTCACGAAGTAATGGCCTTAAAAGACATATGTCAAGTCACACTGGTGAGAAACCATTTCGGTGTAAATTGTGTGATTACAATGGTTCAGAAGCTTGTGAACTTAAAAGACACATGTTAACTCATACTGGTGAGAAACCATTTGAGTGTAATTTGTGTGATTACAAATGTTCACAAAATAATAATCTTAAAAGACACTTGTTAACTCACCGTCGTGAGAAACCATTACAACAGTGACGGCTGATTATGGTCAGTCGGGCCATTTCAAATAATCTGCAAATAAAATTATTTCCTGTAAAATAAATATTTTTATCCTTATTTTGTTTTAAATAATAGCAAAGATTAAATATTAAATTAAATTAAAATAAAATAAATAATAATTAAATTGATGTACCAGCTAACTTGCGATTTCATCATCCCATCTCTGGTTACGTCTCCCTCTTTTTCTCTTCCATCTCCTGGATTCCATTTGGTAGTCCTCCATCCCCATCTCTCTGGCGACATTCTTTCTACGTGACCTGCCCAATTCCATTTTAGTTTTTATTACTTCTACAGATATTTACTAAAAGACTGCGGTAACTTGTCGCAGGACGTCAACAAACCACAAGCGATGCTATTGGTCGGCGCACACGTGGTCTCATTAACCCTTAAACTACTTTACCTACATGCGGAAACACATATATGCAATCAGTTCTCGTTAACGTTTGTACTTTGCAGTAGCATTTGTTTCGTAAGAGTATTTTTGTAATTGAGCTATTATAGTTATTTACGATACGAGTGCGGGAACACAATGTTCCTGCGTGAACGCAGTTTTGAAGCACGAGCGACCGAAGGGAGCGAGGGCCTTCATATGCGTGAACGCGGGAACATTGTTCACGCACGAGAATTGTACAATATTTTTTGAAACGAACGTAGTCATTGTTATAAATGTCAAATAAAATTTTTATCTGATTTCACAACTTTTATTTAAAAAAATAAACCAAAGCAAGTCATGACTGCAATTGACAAATGTGACAGATTGTTTTTCGGCAGAAATTTTGCAGTAAAAAAGGTATTTAAATTTTGCAAGGGTTGGCAGTTGGCACCACTGAGTGTTTCCCGGTTTACTTAACCGGGAAACAAGTGTTCCCGGTTGACTAGACAGTGCGTCGAACACTGCTTTCTAGATAGTGAGTTCAAAAAAGATTATACGGCAACATCGCTATACTTATAAATCATATTACATTGAAAGAATTTCCCAAGAGTATCAAATTACAATTTAACGCCAACCTCCGTACCATTGTGATTTAAACCCGATAGAAAAAATTTGGGCTCAAATTAAAGGATTTGTGGAAGTAAATAATACTAAATTTAAGCTAAAGTGTAACAACAAAAAAATCTGACCCACGTTGGACCGTAAATTTGTAGCGTCAAAAACTGTAAACGAAATAATAATTAAAAATTATCATACTTACATTATCATAGATGCTCAAAATATTTGCCACAGCTTGAGATTTAGCTCTGTCTTACGAATTTTTGTATTCAGGTCGCGGGTATTGGTTCTGCAGTTGTAAAAAGGAGTAGATAAGGGTTTAGAACTCAATTAAAAACTCTAAAAGGGCGCCATCTGATTATGAAGCTTAATAATGATGTTTAAGTAATCAAGAATAAATATTAAATTCACTTATCAGAAAATGAATTAAATATAATAGGTTTTGAACAAAAAATTTTGGTTATGTTTAAAAAATTTTAAAATAAAAATTGAACAAAACATTCATAATTATATGGTTTCGTTTAGATCCTTGATATAAACTAAAAACATATTTATTGGATGGTAAGAACATAAAAATGGTCAAACACATATAAAAATAGTCAAACACATATAAAATTAAATGTATTCAAAATGAAAGAAGTATTTGAATTTTAATGAGTGTAAATTATCAAAAAACTCAATAAGATCCAGAGAGTATCAAGATTTATTGGACATAAAGTATTCCAAAAGTATTTAAAATCAACAAAGTTATTTAGATAAGAGATCCTTTGAAAAACTTAACGAACAAATATCTATCAATTAATACTGAAGTAAATCTAATTAAATATTACAGAAGTTGATGGATTTAAATTTCACTACTGGTGACGGGCTAAAATTAAATACTACTAGAGAGCTCTCTTATTGTAGGAAGCAACAAAATTCACTTATACAAATAATCCGTCAACAGAAATTACAATGATAAATAGTTCTTAAAGTACAGTACCTTAAATCTTATCCCATTAAACATTTGTTTATTTGCCTTACAAAGCAAACCATGCTGGTCAGCAAGAAGTTTGAAAAGCCTCACTTGGAAAGAACCGTGGTTGATTCTAGATGGTTTTAAATTGTAGTTTGAAAATAGCAAGTCCAAAGAAATACTTTTTATAATAAAAATAGTCAATCATCCAAATGATTTCACCACCAGTCTTTGTTAAGCACAGTTTAAACAATCCTGTTTCTATTATTGTTTGTTGTTTATAATTTATTCACGAAGGATAATGATATTATCTTTTAAAAACTCAACAGATTTAACCCAAGTAACACTTGCCACTCTTTAAAATTCTTCCCGTAATAAAATAGTTATTTGTCTTTGTCTGCAGATAAAACGGGAATTTATAGTTTAAATTGTTAACTAATTTACGTAATTTTTAATAACCAGACTACACTATTTTTAAAGCGCGAACAGAAGGGCGTAATTGCTTTTAATGGTTCTTTACAATAAAACCAACCATAAATGATTATTAACGATACTGTATTAGTAAATCTTCTCAAACAGGATTTATCAAAAACCAAATAACCTCAAAAGTTCACTTCACAGCAAATAGCACCTAAACTGTACGGGAACTGTATTTAGAAATCACATTAATTCTAAATAATTAACACTAAATTGTAATTCGATAGAGTCGACCCCAGAGTCAACTGACTCTTTTCGAAGCTGGATCGAAAGTGAAGAGGTGTTTTTTTTTAAGATTTTGGACTCCTATTTTAGCGCGAAGTAACTATATTTTTCCATGCAATAAGGAGGTTTTTTACTAACATTTTCGCGTCATTCTCGACCTAACGAACAGAAGTAGGTATCGGAGAGAGAAACGCGGGAACCCTGCATCACATGTGCTGGCCAGACTGGCTGATTGTGCAATTTTCGAGATAAATACGCAAAAGCCAAACTGAATTTCAAACACGTGTAGGTGTCACCTTTTTGAACAAAGAAGAAATTGATCCCTCACTGACGCATTCCCAGAATACAGACGAGAATGTTTTTATAAAGCTAGATGACTTGAGTACATATTATGTTTTATCAAGGTCTTTTAATTTTCTTAGCAACGCAACCATTATTACGAGGGGACAAACAAAATTCTAAAAAGATTACTCATTGCCTCTGCACCCATTAAATTTGTAGAAATTAAAAACAATCTCTTAAGATGTTCATTGTAAGTGTATTTATACGACAAAGTTTTAGCTAGGGATAAAGTACAGTTTCACAGGACCGAACTTTAAGTTTTTTTTAATAAGTATACATGCAAAATTCACGTACATAAGGCCGATAGAAAATGTTCCGTTACAAAAGGATGTAGAAAATTTATTAAAGGAAGGAATCGCTAACGTAAGCGTAGAAGATTGGGAAAAAATGTGAGGCACGTCCAAAACATTGAACAAGAAATGTGGAACCTTGGCCATATAATTGATGTTCTTGTGGAAAACGTAGTTTACGTAATACAGGGGCATCGTCCGATTTATACATCAATTATACATCAGAAGACTCTGATAGTCATGCCTGGTAAGTTGATTTATTAAAAAAAACTTCTTAGTTTGCTGATGTAATTTTTTCGGTTCGCAGAGTAAAAAGATTATTTACCGCGGACGTTGTTCAAAAATTGCTCTTTTTAGAGCGAGTGACGAGTCTGATTTAATTGTGGTGTAATTTTCATCGGTATCATTTTCCATTCCATATTAAGCTGAAACTGTAAGAGCGAGTTAAGCGCACACGGTAGGCAAACGCGCATCGTCGTAAATGAAGTTTCAATGGTCAACTAACTTCAAGTATATTTACGTCTTGTGACAGGTTACCGCAAACGGACTCATTTTTTTCTTTAATTCCCGTGTTTTCGCTCTATTACTTAGTTTTGTGTTTAGCATGGATCTTTGCATTTTTTTCCGTAACAGTTAATTTATGACAGTTTTTTATTTAATGTCCAAGTTTGAGCCACATATGATATTGATGGTATTACACAATTATTCTTAAATACATCTTCTTTTTAAGTTTAGAGAAATGCCACTATTTTTTAGGATGTTGGATGTTTCTTAGAGATCAAAAACTTTTCCACCCTATAGCAATTCTTCTGATCACTTCTCTTTCATTTGTGTTTTCGAATGAGATTAGTTGACGCAGGTATATGACTTCTTTTAGGTATTTCACTATATTTTTTATTTAAACAAATATAAAATGTTTAATTTGTGACGTGCGAATCGGACATTCACTTGGGGCGCCCTCTCATTTTCCACGGTGGTGAGTTTCGTAAGTACTCCCGCTTATAAATATAAAAGGGTGATGCAGCCGTCCACTTCAATCATTAATAAGCGGTTAATGTTTAAAAGTTGCATAGACAAAACCTGCATAGTTGAAAATTATGGACAACAGACGAATTAAAATAATAGCTGATGGCAAGTGCTTATTCAGAGCAGTTTCATATTGTTTGTATAAAACGCAGGAAATTTGCCAACACATGTTTATGTCATGTTTTGAAATATGTACTAATAGACGTTTTCAAGAATGTTTTAAACAAGATTTTTAATTGTATTCTTATCATTTCGTACGGTATGTATGTATGTAGAATAAAACGTCAGGGAGGGGTAAGCCAGATATGTCGGAAGAGAGGAGGGTAAGCTGGGAGAGAGTATTGCTAAGCTTAGAATTGTTAACTGATTATGTTTGGTTGCGCTTATTTAAATAATCACTTACGAAAATCCGAAAGATTGTAATCACACATGTTGTATATAGGGAAATCCTTCAATGCTTTTGACCGTAAGTATTTATTTATTTATATGTTTTGTAATGTAGGAGTTTCTAAAAGAGCCGTATTCAAAGTGAGAAAAAAATATAATGAGGCAGAAGAACTGCAACCTCCTAAGAAATTTACTGGAAGAAAATCCCTTGTTAATAATGTCGACGAACACGTCATGAACTTAATTCGCCAAACAATACATTTTTTTTCGTGAAAATAAAATACCAACTTTAGACGATATTCACAGAGCATCAATTCAAAGAACGAAGATATAAAACGTTTTAAGAGGACGATTATTTGATATACCTAATTAAAAAGTGAAATTTTCGGCAAGGAATTTTATTTTTATATTGTTTTAATATAACGTGAACTTTAATATACTTGTTACTGTTTCACAGATAGTATGTGAAATGTAATCGAAACAGTATTTTATTGGGAGAAAGAAGATATTGTGAACTGGCGTAGACAGTATTTGCGTACTGTTAAAGAGTACAGAACTACAGATCGGAAAATAAAATATACTTACTTCATGAGACGTGGCTGAACGTCGGCCACACCGTTTCTAAAGTGTGTGTAGATGTGTATATCTAAAGTGTAAAAGATAAGCTTTTACAATGGATTTACCACAGGTTTAAAAATCCCTACAGGTAAGGAGAAATGACCTATCATTTTACATATTATGAAGCAAACACGCAAACCACTAATCCACCGACTGGCGGTGGACTGGCTGGCGACTTTTTTAATTAAAAACGAGTTTATTCAATACAATTAATGCTGCCATATTTTCAATAATAGTTATTTACGTGACAAGCTTTGTAAATTAATCTTTGCGGGTGAGCTGGAAAGTTTGTGGGCCGAGCGACGAAGGAGCGAGCCGCCATAATCTAGTGATCCCAGTAAAGATTAATTGCAAAGCGTGTCGCGTACGAAGTCTTATTTCCACCTTCACCAGCGTTTTTTTATAAATTGTATATTTTTTATAAAAATATATTTTGTAACCAAAGGCGGTAGCTCAATTTATAGCGTTGTCATGGAGTTGTGGTTAAGCAAAAAAGTAGTTTCCATAGCGTTTCGTTGATGAGCCTTGTAAAATTTTACAGGTCTCTTAGGAGCCCGTAAAGTTTTACAGGGCTGTAGTTGTAACTACTCATTTACTTAGTTACCATAAATGCCTGTAAGGTGTCATTTACATAGAAAGTGGGAAATAAATAATATAATTGCAATAAAGTTATCAGTTATATATGTTGTTTGCTTTGACAACTTTTACTAAAGTGTGTAAAAAAACATGTTCGACTTAAATGACGTAAATGGAAATTTAAAGATTTTCATGGGCAACAAACACGGTGCAGATGTATAAATTTTGTGCAGCGTGATAAGGGCTTGTGTTAACTCCACCCCTATCGCGCAGTTTTTACGTGATCATTCCGCTCCTATTCCGAATATAGTATATATAAGTACCTCTCTCTAAACTACCTAAAATGTTTTTGACAAATATTAATGAACATTACAAAAACTTTTTTAAGTAGGCGTTAAATATGTATCTATCTTTCTCAGATGCTATTCATAATTTTTTCTACTTTGCGGTCGTACTGAAGCTATTACTAAACTGTTTTCAGTTTCGTTCTAGACAAAAACGGTGCCATAATAAAAATACCAACCGCAGTACAATTTATTTTTTTTATGTTGGCGCGCTTGCTCATAAGTCATATACCAATAACATAAGCCAAATGATCAAATACCTATTACCTAAATGAATAAATAAAATTTGACGTCGAATCGAGAACTTACCCTCAATATTAAAATAAAATTGATTAATTGCAAGAAAATAACGCGTCAAACGTCAACGTCACGAATTGGTGGTGGTTTAACCGTTACAATGTTCCAACAAATCAACATGTGGAATGGCACTTTGAGTGGTGACACGTACGTTTTCCTGCAATTTGTAAAATAACCTCGCAACTCATAATGTTTCAGTTGTAGATTATTATTAATCAAAAGAGCTATCCGCGTAGTACATACTGAAAATGAAGTTGAGGCGTCAGACATTATACGTAACTTCTAACCTCAAATTTATCTGTCAAAAACATATAGGTAAGTATCTGTAAAACTTTCTTAGGACAGTAAATAACACCACAATTTATTTATATTTTTATTTCATATGAACAAAACTGAATGCACATAACTCAACTGTCTTAACTGGAACTGGAGGTATGACCATAAAATGTGCAGTTGTTATACACATTAACGATCACATTCGAAGTGTCGTGAGAATCAATTGAGACACCTCGCAAATTCTCGTTCATCAGGTCATTATGTTGAACCCGGCTACCACTACCACTTGCAGATGTGGTTGGAACAGAATCCATCTCCGAAGCATGAGAACTCGGTAAGTTCACATGTTGAGGCCGAAGTAAGTCAGCAATTTCTTCTTTCTTTTTCAGGGTAGCCTCCACATAGCCTTCTGCCACTGCAGAAGACTTCCAGCCACCATGACGCTTTAACGTCAACAAGTTTCCCCCACGGTATTAATACCAATAGGGCTGTTGGTACATCGACCGTTTCTGTAAGTTATAAAAAATCTTGTATGCGTAGTTTTTTTTGGTCTTAACGCGGCATATTTCTTAATTAAATTGATCCATTTTGGGTCTGTAATCATAAATTCCCTTGGCACATTGTTTTTTGTTTTAGGAATACTGATGAGGATGGAATCAGAATTATACTTTATGTTATCAGTTGACAGATATGTCAGTTCTTCCCTCCTGAGGGCCCCACTATAGCCGAAGATTAGGATTACCTAAAAAATATGTACCAATATTTAGTTTAAATCATGATGTCACATTATATTCTAAAAAAAATTGTAAATACTTACTTTCATAGCCATGTACATATTGTCATCAGCATCGTCAATAAATTTGTTGATTTCATCTTCTTCTAAAATTTTTGATTTTTTTGGGGCGTACCCTTCGGAGCATCTTTTCAAAAAGGCTTGAAGTTTATGAAATTTTGAGATGTCCACGTTTTCATATACACTTAAGCACGACCTTAGCTTTGAGTAGAGGGTCCACAAACTTGACGACTTATACTTTTTTCGTTGAACTTCAAAATATGCCAACAAAACTGTCTCCGATATTGTACCAATCTTGTTATCAGCTCGCCACGATTGAAATTCCGTATATTTTTTTTCATAACATTCTCGCGATTTTGTCGGTAACAAATTACCCAAAATATTGTCTGCCAAAGCCCGTATCTCTGGGGGGGTACACGAAAAACCATCAGAAGCGCTCATTTTTACGATTTTTATTATCGAAAAATATGACGTTTTTGAGTTTTTTTTCCACGGCCACCTTGCCGCTTTTAACACAAAAACGTTACCAACTGCAGGAAAATTCCCTAGATTTAAAAATTTTCATTTCTTTCATTATTTTGTTATAAAAAAAGCGCAAAGTAGAAAAAATAATGTATGACACCTCGTCTGTAAGGGATTTTCTCGCCCTCACTCCTTTATGGCACTCCTCGCTGCGCTCGTCGTGCCCTAAACACGTTCGTGCGAGAAAATCTACCTTACAAAACTCGTATCATAATATACTATTTCCTTTGCTCACACATAATAATTCACCCAAAGACACATTTTATTAACACATACTCTCATTAGAAGAAGTTACTACACAGTGTGTGGCAGGGTATTCTTGAAGCGAGATCACAATAACAATATCAATTTTTAGGTATTTTCGAAAATTTTTTAAATTTTTAGGGTTTATTTAGGATTTTTTTGGTGAGCCATTATTTTAGGTATTTTAGGAATTTTAGGACAAGCGGGAGCCCTAATTCACCTCACGCGGCCGGCGTTAATATATCTGGTGCGATACTCTTGAAGCTTCTGGTATTCTCCCCAGTCCGCCAGAACGTTTGCTTTCGCTGCCAGTCTAGAATAAACGAGAAGCTTCGTAATGCATGGTGTTTCCCGTTAATTACAATACGTTTTTGTTAAATAAACTAATTTGAACTAATATCATTTGCACATTATTTGAAAATGGAATCCATGCTTAGATCTTCAAGGACAGATATACGGTGCATTTTTGCTGTGCAATGTTTTTAATTAAAAAAAAAATACAGTGGCATATAATAAATATATCCTTTTCTAATCATCTTTGTACATCACTTTGTCTTAGGTAAAAATAATGCAAAAAGACGAACATTTCATCTGTATAGCACACGAAAATTACATCTTTGTTACGTACCTGTTATTTTTTTGAAATTCTGGCGATGTAATTTGTAGCATGCAAAATTTACGTAATTTTACCACTCATTACTTTAACATGCCGTTTACTTGTTCCTTGCTTAGCTGCTTAGGTTTAAACGTGTTACAGCTTTAAGCTTGTTTGTAGTTCTTAATAAAATTTACGAAACTTAGAGGCGCCATTTTCTACACCTAAAACTTGCCTATCGAAATGTCCTGAACACGCCACTGGGATTCAAACCAGACCTAATATTCTACGTATACGCAGACGCAATGTGATGAGATGTAAAAGATAAATAATACTGCATTATAATTGATAATAGTAAAAAGTGACATCGTCGCCTAGTGCTATTTTCCCACAGTTCTATTCAGGTTCTTGTATTGAATAAAGTAAACGCTTTGTAAGTTATATGTTTATTATGAAATAAATAAAGATTAGTGAAAAGTTTTACTAATCTTTATTTATTTATAACCTGACAATATTGTTTATTGATTAATTTTGTGTGTTAATTAAGTATTGTGTCTGTAACTGCTAATGTAGATTCACTTTTAATTACTTTGTAGATAGTTTATTCATTAGTAATAAGTGATAATCATAGCAGTGAGTTTAAGAACATACTTATTTCACATCTCACTATTAAGTTACATGTTTAATTACCATGGTAACCAATTCAAATCTTTTCCCACCTATTAGAATTAGATAAAGCTATCTATTTTCTTGTTGATTCTAATCAGAACTTTAGTTAAACATACCTTCAATAATGGCGTGAAAATACGGCCCATTCAATCTAAAACTCCATCTGATAAAGTTAAACTGGCCACTTATACAAAAATTAACATCGATGACATTAAAATAAAAAAGTTCTTACTATCATATATAACAGTAAAGGGTCGATTTCTGCACTGGTCTTTTTCTTGTAGATTGTGATATTACTTTAAATATTGATACAATGGATGACGATGAACTCGCAGCAATCAAAAAAGAATTGGAGATCAAAATAGAACCACAAATAATCAAAGATTATAATAGCATGGATGAGATTGACACATATACTGAGAGAGATGAAAAACTGTTCCAAAACATCAGTACCTTACAAGAACCCACACAAGCTAATAGTGATCTTAAAAAGCACATGCTAATTCACACTGGTGAGAAACCATTTAAATGTAATGTATGCGGCTACAAATGCTCACGAAGTTGTTATCTTAAAAAGCACATGTTAACTCACACTGGTGAGAAACCATTTGAGTGTAATTTATGTGACTACAAGTGTTTATGGAGTAACAGTCTTAAAAGACACATGTTAATTCACACTGGTGAGAAACCATTTGAGTGTAATCTATGTGGCTACAAATGTTCACGAAGTAATAGTCTTAAAAGGCACATGTTAATTCACACTGGTGAAAAACTGTTTGCATGTAATTTATGTGGCTATAAATGTACACAAACTACTAGCCTTAAGAGACACATGGCAACTCACACTGGTGAGAAACCATTTGAGTGTAGTTCGTGTAATTATAAATGTTCAGAAGTTCGTGATCTTAAAAGACACTTATTAACTCACACTGGTGAGAAACCATTTAGGTGTAATTTATGTGGCTACAAATGTTCACGAAGTAATTGTCTTAAAAGGCACATGTTCACTCACACTGGTGAGAAACTATTTGAGTGTAATTTATGTGGCCACAAATGCTCACAAAGTCGTACTCTTAAAACACATTTGTTAACTCACACTGTTGAAAAGCTATTTGAGTGTAATTTATGTGACTACAAATGTTCACGAAGTTCTAGTCTTAATAGGCATATGTCATATCACACTGGTGAGAAACCATTTGTGTGTAATTTGTGCGATTACAAATGTTCATATGTTGGTGATCTTAAAAGACACATGTTAACTCACACTGGTGAGAAACCATTTGAGTGTAATTTGTGTGATTACAAATGTTCACAAAGTAGTAATCTTAAAAGACACATGTTAACTCATAGTTGTGAAAAACCGTTTGGGTGTAAGTTATGTGATTACAAATGTTCAGAAGTTGCTGATCTTAAAAAACACATGTTAACTCATACTGGTGAGAAACCATTTCAGTGTAATTTGTGTGATTACAAATGTTCACAAATTAGTAATCTTAAAAGACACATGTTAACTCATAGTCGTAAGAAGCCATTTGTGTGACAACAAATATGCAAAAAGTGGTAATGTTAAAAGTTACATGTTAATTCACAGTGTAGAAAAAGTATTCAAGTGTGGTTTGTGTGATTACCAGGCTCAAGTGTGACCCTGCTTATAGTAAATAAGTTTTATGCATATAAAATTTTGACGAGTGATGAATCACTCTTCATATTTTTATATGTTCCTACAATCAGAGCTGTCACGACGAATCAATGATTTAAACCAAAAATACTTTTGTCTGTAAAGTATTTAATTCATAAATCTTTTAAGATTTAAATTTCTTTCTAATACTTAAAATAATTTTTTCTATTTTGCGTCTATAATAAAGCTGTTAAAGCAACCAAAACAGTGCGCTATGAACTATTTCACCAGTAGTACAAATATATTACATAAATATTCATTTTCAAATATTTAAAATATATCTTTTGTCTATTTCGCGTATACAAAGGTTACTTTGTGACACTGTTTTTGCGAAAAACAGTTACACAAAGTGCTACTTTGTGCAACTGGAAGTAGTGATTTTTTTATTTGTAAGGCTGGCTGTAAGTAAATTTTGATGCCAGCCTACTCTGTCAGTCTGTCTGTGATAGGTACTAATAAGTATTCATTAACTGACGCCGTTTTGAAAATTTGAATGTTATGATGCTCAGAAATAACAGCGAGAATAATGAAACATACTTATTTTTATTATAAATAATTATTTTGATAAGACAATCGTGTACTCAATCAAGGTTTTACTGTTTCTATTACAATAAACATTTTTTATCTTATATCAGAAGAAACAACTAAGCTGTCACCTTTTTTAAACTTGAATTTTTTCCTGTCTACGTGATTTTTTCAAAATGACAGTGGATGTCATTGTATGCGTTATCAGTTATTACCAACATTACCACATTGAAAATACCCACGTGTACATTTTCCCATTTCTTTAAAGTAAATTGTAAATTAAGGCGAAACAGACAAAGTAGTATGTAAAACACGTGTTACAATTCCTTTTTGTAATACTCGTATATTTACTGTCTCCAGCCTTACTTTGTGGAACTCCATAATCATGAAATATAATATAAATACAAAGATTAGTTAAAGTTTCACAAGTTTTATTAATATCTTAACCTGACAATATTGTTTCGACACTTTGTGTCATTATCAAAGGTAGATAAGATTGATAAACAAACACGTTGCTAAGGATAAATACATACAGAAAATAGGTAACTAGATACAATACATACAAAAATTAAATATCTAACACTTCTAATAAAGGAGAATTACTAAGCTCAGTTTGTTCATTCATTAAAGGTACTGTGCGTTTATGTCTGTATATTTCAAAAGCTTCTAAAATGTCTAATTTGTGTTTGTTGTTGCAAAAATGTAAGAATTTAATGTTGTTTTGAGGTGTCATTGGGTGGTTCTGTTCCAAAATGTGTTTGGCATAATTCTATTTTTCTGGATGTTTAAGTCTATAAGAGCGTACGTGTTCTTTGTATCTTATGTCGAAATTTCTAAGTGTTTGCCCAATATAAACCGAGTTACAAAAAGAACAATTCAAACGGTAAATGCCGGATTTCATGATATCTTGTATTTTGTCTTTAGCATTGAATAAAAATTAAAAGGTGTTGGTGTTAGTTTTATAGGTTATTTTGTAACTGGTGGTTTTTCTTATTATAGTTGCAATTTGTTCTGATATCTTGCCAAAGTATGGTATTGATATGTAGTTTGTGTCTTGTATTTGAGTGTCAATTGGAAATATTCTTTTGATAGCTAACCTATAATCTTTTTGTTGAATTAAAGTGTCGATCATGTTATGGTTATAATGGTTTGCATATGCTAATTGTTTGATGATTGAAATTTCTTTATCAAAATGTGATCGTTTCATAGGAGTAGTTAAAGCTCGGTGTACTAAAGATCTATAAGCCGCTAGTTTATGCATTTTGTGATGACATGAATCGTTAGGTATAGTAACGTCTGTGCTTGTGGGTTTTCTGTATATGGAAAAATCAAATTCATTGTTTGTATTAATTGTAATAGTTAAATCCAAAAAATTAATAGCTCTATTTTGTTCTGTTTCTAGTGTAAACGTGATGTTTGTATGAAGACTGTTAATAAGAATTAAAAACTCATTGATAATCTCAAAAGAACTGTCAAAACAAGCTAAAATGTCATCAACGTAACGAAACCAAAAAATAATGTGTTTAGAAAGATCTAATTCAAATATTCGATCTTCCAAATTATCTATAAATATGTTAGCTAATAGAGGACTTAGAGAATTACCCATAGGTAAACCATCTTTCTGTAAATAAATTATATTATTAAAAGTGAAATAATTTTGACTGATACAAAGATCAAATAATTGAATTAACTCTAATCTTTTTACTAATTCTACATTACTATTAACTAGGAAATTATCTAACAAAGGAATACAGTCTTGTGGTGGAATCTTTGAAAACATGTTACAAATGTCAAAGCTTACAAGTTTTGAATGTGCTGGAAGATGTATGTTCTGTAGTTTTTCTACTAATTCTAATGAATTTTTGACAGAGTATTTCGATTTGTATCCTATGATGTTAATAATATGGTTGAGTTTCTTGGACAAGGTGTGATTAGGTGCGTTGATATATGATACTACTGGTCGTATAGGCATGTTGTGTTTATGTGTCTTAATCAGTCCATATAGTTTTGGTACTTGTGGGTTTTTATGTATGATTTGTTGTTTTTCTAATTCATTAAAGCAGATATTGCAGTTTGCTAAAGCTTGTTTTATTTCTTTTTGAAATTTTGTGGTAGGATCTTTGTTTAAAACATCTAAATTTTCTTTATTAATAAAATCATTAACCTTTTGTGTGTAAACATCTTTCGAAAGGATTACCAAAGTGTTACTTTTATCTGCTTTAACAGAAATTAAATTGTTTTCTGTAATTTTATGTCTGATAGATTGAAGTAGTGACAGGTTAGATGTTTTATTCTGTGTTTTGTCCTTTTTCAAAGATATTTCTTTTATCAGATCAAGATTTGGAATTTTGCATAATTGTTGTGATCTTTTCTGAGTATAGTTTCACATTCAACAGCTAAGATTTCTTTAATTTTGTTAGTGAATTTTGGAAAAGGACAAAATTTGAAGCCTTTGTTAAGAAATTGTGTTTCTCTGTCATTAAATTGTGTATCTGATAGGTTTATAAAACGTGGATAGAAATTTATCGTATTCTGGGTATTATAATTACTTTGTATTGAGCGTTTTTGTTGGGTAAGGTTTTGTAGTTTCTTTTTCTGAGTATTGTATTTTTGAAATTTAATATGACTGACAGTTTCTCTAACTTCAAAATCTAAAATGTCAAATTGAATATTATGTAATTTATGTGCAAGTTCTGTGTGGAGTACCTTTATATAAATGTGCAAATTGTCTCTAATTCTAAACCATTTCTTTGCTTCTTCTTTGACCCATCTTCTTTTAGCATTTTTGATAATTTTCTCAGTAATGTAATTACTAGTCTTGGTTGTGATGTTGACATATTTGGGAATGACTTGACGTTTAATACATTCTTGATTGAACCAAACATTCTGGCTAGCGATTCCGTGTTTAATCATCAATTTCTTATATAGCTTGGCTTGTTCTTCCAACGAAGATGAAATGATAGTGTTTACTGTCTCCAGCCTTACTTTGTGGAACTCCATAATCATGAAATATAATATAAATACAAAGATTAGTTAAAGTTTCACAAGTTTTATTAATATCTTAACCTGACAATATTGTTTCGACACTTTGTGTCATTATCAAAGGTAGATAAGATTGATAAACAAACACGTTGCTAAGGATAAATACATACAGAAAATAGGTAACTAGATACAATACATACAAAAATTAAATATCTAACACTTCTAATAAAGGAGAATTACTAAGCTCAGTTTGTTCATTCATTAAAGGTACTGTGCGTTTATGTCTGTATATTTCAAAAGCTTCTAAAATGTCTAATTTGTGTTTGTTGTTGCAAAAATGTAAGAATTTAATGTTGTTTTGAGGTGTCATTGGGTGGTTCTGTTCCAAAACAACATTAAATTCTTACATTTTTGCAACAACAAACACAAATTAGACATTTTAGAAGCTTTTGAAATATACAGACATAAACGCACAGTACCTTTAATGAATGAACAAACTGAGCTTAGTAATTCTCCTTTATTAGAAGTGTTAGATATTTAATTTTTGTATGTATTGTATCTAGTTACCTATTTTCTGTATGTATTTATCCTTAGCAACGTGTTTGTTTATCAATCTTATCTACCTTTGATAATGACACAAAGTGTCGAAACAATATTGTCAGGTTAAGATATTAATAAAACTTGTGAAACTTTAACTAATCTTTGTATTTATATTATATTTCATACTCGTATATTGCTTAACGAGCCGCGAGGCGGCTCGTTAATCAAACTTATACTCGTATGATAAACATCGTCATTGTAACATTAGTTGTACAATATACTATTTCAACATTTGCCTAAATATTTAGCTAATATATTATTTAAAATATTTCTTCAATATTATTATAATATTTATTTGACATTCTATAATATGAGCAAAAAGTAACTCCATCAAAGGTGCCTTTGGGATTTTGAAGCCATGTGCATTATTACAAAATAATCAGAGTCCTTTGACAGTGACAGTTGCTATTAATTTGATATAATTTTCTGGTGTTATAATACACGAGTTCAAAATTCCAAAGGCACCTTTGATAGAGTTATTTTTTGTTCATACTATAAATAGTTAGGATACCTTATGAATGTTATATTTCTGATTCATATAATATTCCTAGAATATTATTTTTTGGAATATTAGAATGTTTTTAAGAATATTTTTGTACAGCAAATTATGCTCTATAGCAACATGAATTTCAATTTTCTTTCCACCACTCATTTTCTTGTTGATGGTCATTTTAAACTTTTCAAATAAAACTCTATGCATGTTGTTCTTCTACTAAAAAGAGAATTTTGCTCTCTTTATGAAGTCATATTCTATAACAAGTGTTACATAAGAAAATTTTTGACATGAATTGCGTTTGAAGTTTATTCAGCATAAGAGTTACACTTGGTAATAAAACACTTGGGTTTGAATTTAAATATGTATATTCTTTTGGAATGGTAAAATGATCGTCAACAAGAAAATGAGTGCTGAAAGGAAAATTGATATTGCTATAGAGCATAATTTGCTATATAAACTTTCTTAATACATTGTTTGATGGAACTAACATTTAAAGAGTTAGTGTCAATATGGGGTTCTTTTGCACACCCTATAGAGAATATCTGCTTTATTCTTTGCACTTGCGCTGGTATATTAAGGATATAATTCCCACCTCATGGAATAGGACTTAAATAAAAGATATATTGTAGCAAAAATAATTTATTCTCTCAGTAAAAATATATAAATACTCCATAATTATTCAATAGGAAGGTTGTTTTGGGACTCATAATTCTTCTTTCTGTAAGAATAAAAAAAAAGATTTAGGGTTATAGTCAAAGTAGTAGTACCGTAGAATGGGGATACTTGGAACAGCGCGTGAACTTGGAACAAAACTTCCATTTTGCCAATTTGGCGGGATATCTTACCGAAGAAAGGGTAAACTGCTTTGAGTCTGATGTAGTTGTGTTCAGTAGTCTAGTTAGTGGTAGTGTACGAAGGTAAGTACCTAATGTCATTTTTTCTATTATTTATTGTAAGGAATAATTCGTATCAATAAATGTCAGAAATATATGGCACAAAAAACTTCTATTGTGGTGACAACATTTATTGTAGTATCAAATTTGTTTTACAATGTGTACATAACCTCAACTAAACTGAAGTGTTGGATGCTGATACATTCGGTCATTGAAACAACGGTGTTGCCATATTGAATTTTTTCCTTGCCAGCGCACGATTTCTTCTACTGTCCGAAAACTTGGAACACCGTTCCAAGTTTTCGGACCTGTTCCAAGTTTTCCGTTGATCGCGAAAATGTGACAAAATTGGAAGTACCTAATTGTTTATTATGTTGTTGCAGTATATATGTATGTCAACATGCCGAGACGCCACGTAAAAAAAATAGGCACCCGAAAATACGCTGATTTTACTAAAGAACAGCTAGCGAGGGCTATAAATTATATAAGAGCTAAGAAAATGTCCCTGCGAAGCGCGTCAAAGAAATACGGAATATCCTTGGGAACTCTATCTAGAAAAAGTAGGCAGCAACATATGAATAAATTTGGCCGCCCTGCAGTACTCAGGGAGGAAGAAGAAACTAAAATAGTTGAAGGTCTGCTCGTGGCAGCGGAATGGGGCTTTCCGCTGACAACCCGCGATCTTAGATGTGTCATAAAAACATATCTGGACAGCTGCGGTAGAACTGAACCACGTTTCAAAAATAACACACCAGGAAAAGATTGGGTTCAGCACTTTTGTACTCGTCACCCTGAACTGTCTAATCGTCTATGTGAAAATATTAAGCGCAGTAGAGCACAAGTCTCAAGAGAAACCATAGAAATGTATTTTGAAAACCTGAGGAAAACTTTAGAAGGCGTTCCTCCGGAGGCCATTATAAATTACGATGAGAGCAACTTGAGTGACGATCCTGGTCGTTCCAAAGTTTTAGTAAGGCGGGGAAGTAAACACCCAGAACGGTGTATTGATACATCAAAAACGAGTACATCTATTATGATGGCATGTACGGCTAGTGGCCTTCTGTTACCTCCTTATGTTATTTACAGAGCTGAGCACATGTATGAGTCTTGGAGAGAAAGGGGCCCAAAAGGTGCACGATACAATAGCACAAAATCGGGCTGGATAGACGGTAAAGTATTCGAAGACTGGTTTATGTATTTAGTGTTGCCATATATGAAGAAGTTGTCACCAGGTCCCAAAGCACAGGATAGGCGACAACTTATCGAGTCACTTATCGGAAAGAGTTATTCGCGAGTGCACTAAGAACAATATCAAATTTATACTGCTTCCTCCAAATAGCACTCATCTGTGCCAGCCCTTAGATGTAGGTTTTTTCGTCCACTAAAAGCGGCATGGCGAAAGCATT
The DNA here is from genome assembly GCA_929113105.1 of Agrypnus murinus. Taxonomy (NCBI): domain Eukaryota; kingdom Metazoa; phylum Arthropoda; class Insecta; order Coleoptera; family Elateridae; genus Agrypnus; species Agrypnus murinus. The sequence goes on from OV816027.1 coordinate 65,792,028, forward strand.
TACTGAAGTGGAAATTATCAAATAGAGGAAGTGTACCAAAATCTCAGTTTCCAGCTCTTCTTCGTGAAACATTAGACTCCATGACAGAAAATCAAACAAAAGACATACAGTCTGGGTTTCGTGCCAGTGGTATATATCCACTTGACAAACATGAAGTACTGAAACGCCTCCCAAATGAGGATAATGTTTTAGATGAATCACTCTTGACCACTGCCTTGACACAACAGCTGAAACAAATGCGTTATAGTGATAATAAGCAACCAGAACCTAAACGAAAACGTATGTTGGTTGAACCTGGAAAGAGTGTTTCTGGTACATGGTCTTCCGACGACTCAAATTCAAGTGATGCTCAGGTTTCCCTTCACGACTCTGCATCTTCTCTAGGCGCTGAGGACTTTTCAGATGAAGAGGAAATAGCTGATCATGTGCCTGAAGAAGCTGTTTACGAACCTGAGCCCACTACAGAAGCTGAAGAAGCTAAATCAACTTTAGAGAAACCTGACAATAAAATTGTTAAAATGGGAGATTTTTTGTTAGTTCAGTTTCCTGTGTATGGGAAGAACAATAAATTTGTTAAATATATTGGCGAAGCTATGGAAGTAAACAATGATACCAAAACGTACATGTGCAGGTTTCTGAGATCAATTAGACTTTTGAAGACAAATTTCCACTATCCTGATGTTGAAGATTATTCTGAAATCGACCATAACCAAATAGTAGATATTCTGGATGAACCGGTAGTAGTCGGAACAAAAGTTTATTTTCATAAAGAAGTCATGTAACAGTTATTAATTACCTATGTTGTTCGTGATGCAATCCGAGTCAAAGTTATTTTAGTTTTGTTTTTGTGATATTTTCCGCTTAGAATTGTTTTTTTATTTATATATGTTAAGAATAAATCTTTATTTTGTATGTTTCCCTGTTAAAATAAATAAATATATATTTTTTTAATGGCAAAATACATTTTTTTAAATCTCAACTGTTCCAAGTATGCATATATGCTTCTAACTTGCGTCGATTATGGAAAATGAATACGTGTTCCAAGTTTTCGGTTTGGCGGGTAACTTGGAACAACAAACATTTTATTTTTTTTTCCAATTTTTTGTACAGGTATTGACATAATTCTTAGATGCCTTTGATAGATACAAACCCCATACAGGTACTGATACCATTGTTTTGTTATTTTTTTTGCATTTTGTGTATTTTACACAAATTTGAATCTCAAAATTGTTCCAAGTATCCCCACTCTACGGTATTTAACTTTAAATATTGAGACAAATATTTAAACATAAATTACAGTGAGCTAATCTTCTGTAAAATTTTGCTTTAAATTTAAAAACGGATGGAAATCACGCAACAACACACAATCCATTCTTCTTTTCCTGCATTTTACAATGGAAGTAATGGAGCCAGTGTAGCAAGTAGATTATGCTGCCCCATACTTTATAACTCGTACAACTTTCATACTTTATCCTAATGAACTTAAATATGCTTGTACTAAATCTTTCAAATTCAGTCGCAACCGAGATTTGAAGCTCTGTTCCTATGATCAAGAAGGTCTCTCGCAGCAACATATTTTAAGGGAATTTATACAGTGCGAGTGTAAAGTCTGGAACTATCGCAATAAATCGTTTATTAAACGTTTTTGAAAAAAATCCTCGAACACGTCAATTTTTATCTTAAATGAGACATATTTTACTGTAATCGTCACTTAAAGACCGTCTTTTGTTTTTGAGTTATGACGTAAGCGATAATTTTTTTAAATGAAAACTCTAATGTTTTATGATGAATTTGGAAATAGCATGAAATTCTAAGACCAAATATGCTAAGAAAGTATGGTACTGTATTTAGAAATTTTCGAAATAATTGCCGTTAAAGTTTTAAAACAAAAATCTAATAACAATCAAGAGTTCCAAGTTTTAATAAAAAAATCAAGTAGCCATGTAACAATTGACAGCGTTAAAATGATGACAGTTCTTTATCAGTTTGTTTATCTGTTTTTATTGTGGGCTTTTTTACGTAATTCAGTAAATAATGGTGCGATATTTGACTGAAAAAGAGCGAACTGAAATTTTAATATTGAGTGGATGTGGCGACCGTACTAGAACACAACAAGAGGTTTGTGAGATATTTAATAACAAGTATCCTGATAAGCTATCACAAGAGCGACAGTTTCCAAAATAGGAAGAAAATTTTCTGAACTCGGACATGTGAGAGATCGCCATAGGGGTGGTCGTCCAACAACCGAAGAAGGTAACGAATTAGATATTCTGTTGTCTCTACGAGAAAATCCCCATGGAACTACAAGAGAACTAGCCGCAAATAATGACATTTCTCAAAGGTCAGTTACAAAGATTTTAAAGAAACATAAATGGCATCCCTACAAAGTTCAATTAGTGCAAGAGCTTAACGGAGATGATCCTGATCGCAGAACAGAGTTCTGTGAGGTAATGATGGAGCGGTGCAATATCGATGGCGACTTTTCAAATCGCATCATTTTTTCTGATGAAGCAACATTTCACCTTAATGGAACAGTGAATCGTCATAACTATCGATATTGGGCACCTGAAAATCCGCGCTGGATGAACGAGACGCACACGCAGTTTCCTCAAAAACTCAACGTTTGGGCAGGAATTGTAGGGGATAGAATTCTAGGACCATTTTTTATCCAGGGTTCATTGACAAGTGAAAAGTATTTGGATTTTCTTAAGAAACGATTTAATTCCTGCTCTTGCGGTGCTTTATCCGAACAATGAAGATCCGGATCTACCAAGCGATACATTATGGTTTCAGCAAGATGGTGCTCCGGCACATTTTGCTATTGGTGTTAGGAATTATTTAAACGAAATTTTTCCTGGTAGATGGATAGGCAGAAGGGGAAATGTTGAGTGGCCTCCGAGATCACCCGACCTAACTTTGATGGATTTTTTTATGGGGCTATCTAAAGAGTAAGGTTTACATAAACCGCCCACAGACAGTAGAAGAGCTACAGCAAAGTATTCGCACAGAAATAAGATTAATTCCACCCGAGACTTTGTGAAAGTTCGTGACGAATTTCAGTACAGACTCGGGTACTGCCTTGCAGAAAACGGTGGTCGGTTCGAACATTTCATTTAATTGTTTTTCTTTACTTTGTTATTTCTTGTTTCTTTTGTATTTCATAATAATTTCAATACATTATACGCAATGAAACAGCAAATAAGCTATCAAATCATTGACCTATTTGACGTGTTTTCGATTTTTCATTACTGTTATGTACAATATCTTCCAAACAGAAAAATACAATATCACACTTTTTTATCATATTTGGTCTTAGAATTTCATGCTATTTCCAAATTCATCATAAAAAAAATTAGGGTTTCCATTTAAAAAAATTATCGCTTACGTCATAACTCAAAAACAAAAGACGATCTTTAAGTGACGATTACAGTAAAATATGTCTCATTTAAGATAAAAATTGACGTGTTCGAGGATTTTTTTCATAAACGATTTATTGCGATAGTTCCAGACTTTACACTCGCACTGTATAATAAACAAGGACTTTTAGAATCATCTGTACTTCTAGTCACCATATTAGTGTAAAGTCAAAGTTTGCAACAAATTGTTAAGAAAATCTTAATTTAATGTAGTCAAGTCCAATACCATTATGTGGTGCGGCCAAGAATGGAAAATGTGATTAGGCAATATTAAACATTTTTTAAAATTAATGGAATATTTTCGAAACAGTATACAAGCCTAAACTCAGACGAGTTACTTCAACCAAAATAATTAAAGTTAAAAATCAAAAGTTCCTTTTATCATTTCTTAACTCCTCTCTATTTCTTTATTTATTTATCACATCCTTTAATTTAAATTAATTAGATCTGAAATCGTTTCCTCTTTCCTTGTGGACTAGGTGTCCCATAACTGGTGGACACCTTGAGCTTTCTGTACGTATGGTAAGCTGGTAAATAAAAAAAGCACTTACTAGCTGTTGTTTAATCTTGTCAAAGCATGTTTTAACGAATTCTTAATAGTTGCTATGATGTCGTGCTCGGTTGTTTCTTTAGTATTTGGGCTTAGCGTTGCTGCTTCTGTAATATTTAATTATATAGGTAATAATAATAATCGTATCTGTAAAAACAATGAAGATTTAACATACTTTTGATACAGTCAGATACTATTAAGGAGGAAAACATTTTCTTTCCCTCCCAGTCATATAGGCGACAGAATCTGTGAAGTTTCTTTAAAATATTTTTTACAATATTATTGATCTCATGACTTCCAATTTGGGCAAGGAATGATAACTGAAAATAATAAGATTTGTTATAAAGAAAGCAAAATGTGCTTCCAAGTACCTACCATTGTTTTCTATTCATCCTTTGTACCTTGTACCTTTGTCAAACTTGAAGCAATCTGTAACTGGTTGAATAGAACCATGTTATTTGTGATACTATCACCATTTGATGATAAGCAGCTTTTCAGTGGATATGCAGGCTGCTTTTATGCGTAGGAGTAGAATAGTCACATCTTAGGTAAATATTTTATGGTTTAATATTAATACATACCTACATAATATGACAAAAAACAGAAAGCTGATGACAAAACGATACAAACAATGTAATAATGGTGTCGCGTCATTGCATCGTCTTTCTACCTGCTTTCTACGAACATACGCGACGAGGCGAAGACACACGATGCCGCAACATCATAAGCAAGATCTACAATTCAATGTTTATCCAATAGATATCTATTGTAAAATATTAAAAATTATACACAAATAACATATTTTATGTCCGATTGCATTATAAAGTACTGTTTAAAATCCAGGGATTGTGGTAAAGGTGGAGGTTCGGATGAGACTTCCAGGCATACACACAGCATGGTCTCAGGTAGGGTACGGACGAGCGGGTGAAAGCAGGATGAGATCGGGGCGGAAAGGGGAACAGAAAATATGGTCAAGAGTCCTTACTCTAATAATCCTGGCTGCGGGCTAAGCTTGGTTGCTCCGGGCTCACTCTCACAACATGAGAGTGAGTCCTGGACGCAGACTCAATAAATCGTCGCTTGCACCTACTTATGTAGATGCTCTCGGAGCGCGGGGGAAATACTAGGAGTAAGACGAAGCGGCGCACGCCAAATATCGGTTAGGGAGGGACGCGTGCTCTTGCTTGAGTCAGTCGCTTATCTGAACGGCGACTGATTGCAACAGTCGATAAGCCCTTTCAATCTTACACCCAAAATAATTAATAAAACTCTGTAGCTTCGTTACAAAAGGTAAAGCTACCTACTATCGAATGCAAAAGTTGAGAATGCGCATAGTAAAAGAACTAACCACTTAAATTAATTCAAACAGTTAGATAGTCAATTTATTTTTGTATATAATAGTAAATTTTTAAAATTATCTGATTTTAAGTTTTTGAATTTTTACGAATTATGTTACAAAAAGTCCGTTTTTGGAAATTTTGACGTAAAGCGTGTCTTTAATAATTAATATTTCAATAGCCACTTGACAGAATTGAATGTAATTTTGTATGCAAGCAGGTAATAGTGTTGTATGTGGAAAATACAACTGTACTTTTTCACAACCAGTGCTTTCATAATCTGTAAAACTCCACGAAAATAATTTGCTACAACTGGATTTTTACACAACTGGAAACTTATACAACCGTATTTTTTCACAACCATGGATTTCATATTCTTTAAAAATCTACAAAAATGAAATAGTAGTACAACCTGGAATTTTACACATCCGGAAATTTCCACAATTCTACATTACTAGTATTACTAGAACTTAAACCTTATTAATTTCGTTTTAAAATCAATCGGTTAATCTATCGAAGATTCTGTTCTGCTGCGAATCATTAAGCCAGACCATTCTCGTTATTAATTTTTCTAATACATATTACAAACTGACAAAATTTTAAAACTTATTCTTGTTTTAAAATGTGTTTCTTTTTGCAACTAGTTACAACATGATAATATTTTTATAACTTAGCTAACGTTTACAACTAGTGACAAAAAGAATCACTTAACTCTTCAATCATATAATTACCATAATCATCAACGCTATCGGTTAGCGGTGTCGTGATTTTACTTTGCTGGGAGTATCGCAAAATTTGCGGTGAGTGTTACCTGTGTTATTGAGGGTTCCGAAAATATAGATGGTTGAATAGAGACCGGGGTCATAAATTCCCGTGCTGTGGTGGTTAAAGGATTATTTTTAAGTATTTATTTCAATTCTACAGAGACTTACAAACAACATACGAGTGGGCGTCTTTATATTCGCGGTTGGAGGGGTTGCTGAGGATTGTGGCTTGGTAAACCAATCGTAACGTCTAGCTTGATGTTTTATTATCATAAATACCGAACTGGATTATTATTGAATTAGTGGTATTTGAGTTAGTGTCATTTACACAAGTCAGAACATGAAGAGATTTTCAATATGAGTAAAGTTGAACATCGTGCCGTTATAAAGCTCTTGACAAAACAAGGAAAACCAGTGCAAGCCATTGTAGAAGAGATGTCAGCGGTTTACCGGGACTCTTGTCCTGGGAAAACCATGATGTATAAGTGGCATAACCTGTTTAAACAAGGTAGAGAATCACTGAAAGATGATCCGCGCCCTGGAGGCGACCACGCCAAAACTTGTGGAAAAAGTTGAAAATTTAATACTGGAAGATGACCATTTGAAAAAGAAACAACTGCAGAAATGGTTGGAGTATCAGATACAACCATATTTAAAGTTCTGCACGATCATCTCCGTATGACAAAGGTCTGTGCAAGATGGATCCCGAGAATGATAACGCCACCTCAAAAACACGACCGAATGGCATGTTCACGGGCGTTTTTGAAGCTCTGCAGTGAAGACCAGGATGGAGTATTATACCTTTTATTAATTATACCTTTAAGAAATGGCGTGCTTTTTGAAACCGATTTTACTATGTGACGGTCCCGAATCATGTCGTTGCTACAACTATAAATATACATTTTATAAAGAGTAGACATAAAGTAGCCTTTAAATTTGTTGTATCCTAAATTCGTTTTTTTAGTTTTGCCTTTCTAAATTAATCTCGTTTACGCTTCGTTTTGTCAGAGTACTAAATTAAAGTTGTCAACTTGTGGTGGTTACGCGTGACGGTCATTAGTTTTAGCATCTTTAAATCAATATAAAAATACAATTAATAGTTTTGGTTATAGTTTTTTTACTTGAACTTCATCGACAATTATTGGAACTATTGAAATATAATATTATCTATAAATTGTATTGTCAAGTTCAGGGCTCAGAACTTTTGCATTCGATAGTAGGTAGCTTTACCTTTTGTAAAGAAGCTACAGAGTTTTATTAATTATTTTGGGTGTAAGATTGAAAGGGCTTATCGACTGTTGCAATCAGTCGCCGTTCAGATAAGCGACTGACTCAAGCAAGAGCACGCGTCCCTCCCTAACTGATATTTGGCGTGCGCCGCTTCGTCTTACTCCTACTATTTCCCCCGCGCTCCGAGAGCATCAACATAAGTAGGTGCAAGCGACGATTTATTGAGTCTGCGTCCAGGACTCACTCTCATCAGGACAATCAGCCCGGAGCAACCAAGCTTAGCAGCCAGCCAGGATTATTAGAGTAAGGACTCTTGACCATATTTGCTGTTCCCCTTTCAGCCTCGATCTCATCCTGCTTCCACCCGCTCGTCCGTACCCTACCTGAGACCTCGCTGTGTGTATGCCTGGGAGTCTCATCCGAACTTCCACCTTTACCACAATCCCTGGACTTTCATATCCTCCCGTTCACCGACCTTACCGCATTCGCACGTTGATTTTGCTGCTTACACTTTGCACCCGCTTGCCTTACCATAGAGTAACATATATTACTGCTGTTTTTGCACCCGCTTGCTGTGGCTACGACAGAGTAGCGTAGGGTATTAGTTAGGGATTGAGTTTACCGTATGCTTTTAGGTTTTGCGTTTGACGCTTGCTGTTTAGTGGTGGAGTTTTAGCAACAATAATTATTCTTAAGTTTGGTAATTGTGTGTTTTATTTGTTAGTTTTAATAACCGCTTGTTCTGTGAAAGCTTTAGATACAGGTGGAGGGATCCAGACAGGGCCGACATCAGCGACCCCAGCAGTTCTCTGGATTACCTTTTCTCCACTAGTAGTTACCCGGTTCCGTGGAGCATACCGCGTTAAAATAACTGGCGCCGGAGAGTTACCGCAGATCGCACCCAAGTCCCGGGAATTACTCTATTTTTTCTTGTCTCGAGCCCCGGAAAAAATCATTCGAGACACCGGGACTTTTGTATACAAGGTGTTCAATTAAAACTTTTTACTTTAGAATTAAGGGTTTATTTGTTTCAATTTCTTGAGCAAAATATTATTAGTTAAAAAAGATAATTTTGATCAAGAGTGTTGCTTTGCGCACGTATGTTTTTCTTAACCAGTTTTTTTTAAAGTACTAAACAGTCTTTGCAAAACACATACAAATTATTTACAACCTGTCTATAAACAGTTAATAAAGGTAAAGGGATTAGTTTCAGTAAGAAAGTACAGTTAGGTATGGTGCCTCGTCAGAGCATTCTTTATAAGTGAACTAGTAGTTTCTATTATATTCAAAAAGGGGTCTGCATCCGGAATGTTCTCTCTTATTTATAAACAGGTGTTTTTACTTAAATAATTCATATTGAAGTATGAACCGGTCGTTTTCAGAAGGTAAAGGGTTCCACGAAAATTTTAAAAGTTTTTGTAATGATAATAGTTCACTTTCATAATTAATTGCGTATCTTCTAGATTTCTCAATTTGTTTTATCTGACTTTTATTTACCTTTACCTATTAAATTTAGAAATAAAATGTTTTCTGTTTAGCTTTAAGATGATAATAAACCAAATCGTAGTTCGAAATTGTTTTAAAAATGTCGAAACGGCCCAATGTAATTATTACCTCAAACAAATTTCGTGTAAGGTTGGAATTCTAGAGGCCGCATGCAAAATTTAGAATGCATGCACAGATCGCATTGAAAAAAGTAGCGAAGAAGATATTGTACCTTGTACCTCGAAAAATATTAAAAATTAACAATCAATTATAAAATTTTGCAAAACAGCAATTTGGGTGACATTGTATGTATCTCAATAGGTCGCAGAAGATGGAATATCAATTCGAACTATTGCTAATAATATTTATCGTGTTCATATTCAGGAAAAAAATTCCTTAAAAAAGCTATAAATAACTTAAGACTTACCGACAAACAAATTGCTTTTCATTAAATACTTACAGTTATTTTCCAATGAGAACTTCTAGATGAAAGTGATTAGAGGATTAATTAAAGCGATTTTAAAAATGAATGTATGGATTTTTGTGTTAGGTACCTATGTGAAATTACATTCTGGAATTCCCAGGACTTTCGGAAAAGCAAGTCTGGAGTCCCGGGAATACCAAAATTGTCGAGACCCAGAAACCCTAGTTACTGCAATGTATCTGTTTACCAAGAATTGTTCACCATTTTGGTTCCAGGCACATAATAAAAGCGTATCAATTACGTGCTTGTGACTAGTGGCAAAAACTTAATAGTTCCACCTGTAGTTGCTGGCACGTAGCGATGACTAACAATGCTGCTTGGGATCTTTCATTTCACGATACCACAATATTTTATCTTTTTATCTAGTTATCTATTTTTGGTATTTACGTTAGAGACATGTTTGTTTATATTTATATTAACTTTGATAATGACAACTTAGCTGTCGAAACATTTGTCAGGTAGGTTATAATAAATTTGTAAAAGTTTTTACTAATCATTTTGATTTATTTCACTCAAAATATAATTTCATTTAAAAAGATTTGAGAAATTGTGAATAAAAAAAATTCGTTAACAGTGTTCACAATTACCCCGACAATAAATTTATTATTGTAACTATTCCTTTTTATAGTAGTAGCATATGTTAGATAATAATTTATAACATCTGATTCTGAAACATTTCATAACAGAAGATCTTTCCTGTAGTCATTATTATTTTAATTTGCTTAATGAAGAAAATACTTACCATAATAATTTATTAATCGCGTTTATAAGAAAATAAAAAGAATATCAAATAAACCGCCAGAGTTATATGTTATTAAATCTGAATTTATAAGATTGCAATGACTAATTTTCCGCAAATACAGCTGTTATCTACACATATTTCTCTAAAAACGACATGAAATTAATTTACTTCAAGTCTAATCGCGTTTGACTTCTTGCATCTTTTGTGATAACAAGAAGAATTATAGTGTCAAAGTTGATAACATAGAATATTATGTCTTATTACATTATATTTATTAATGAGAATCTTCACGACGTAAACATGTTTTAGGAAATATTATAGCAGTTGAGTATATAAATTGTAATTACTGATTTAATATAATTTATTTTGGTGTGAACGCGTTAATGTGGTGACATTGAAGAAAGAAGTGGTGATTTTTGAAAAATAAGGTGTTTTCTACGTGTTGTGTGGAGTTTACAATAAACAGGTCATCTACAAAAAGTAAGTTTTTTTAACTTTTATTTTATTGTACAGCTAGGCGGTTTTATAAAAGGCAACTTTTTCTGTTTAAAAGTGTTAATAAAAAATTCTGCTATGTTCATGATACTGATATTATTGTGCAAAATATACTGAAACATGAAGCATAATTTATTATAAAAAGTAACACGTTTAAACAGAAAATGAGTCAATTAAGGTCCTAGTGTGTCAAAAAAAAAACGTCTAAATAAATAATATACCTAATAATGTGATAACTTTGGTTAATCCTCTAGGAATGTTAAATACTTGTTTAACTAACTTGTTTTGGAAAACCATGTTTATTAATTAAATTATTTCACATGTTTTACGTGAAAAATTAATTTTAGAGAAACTGTACATTTTTTAACAAAAAAAAAAATACCACTTAAGTTTCATAGTATTTGACTATTTTCCCAAAATATTAAGATATGTTTGGGGATTAAATTATTACCTGCTTTTTGCCAAAAAAGCAGGTTTTTTGGAAATAATTTAGTCCCTAGACACGATTTTTTTAAAATTTTTGGAAAATAGTTCAAATAGTTACTATGAAATTTAAATGGTATCTTTTTGGTTAACTTTGAATGTACAGTTTCTCTAAAATTCATTTTTCACCTAAAAAATGTGAAGTAATTTAATTAATAAACATCGTTTTCCAAAACACGTTAGGTAAGCAAGTTCTTACATTCCTAGTAGTCGGAGAGCAGACCCTCTGAATTTGACACCTTCTATACAACTCACGAACACACACCTAAAAAATAGGTAATCTGATGTAAAATGATCTGCTGAAATTGATTTTTTAGTTCGCCCATTGATATGAGATTGCCAAAACGGCCGAAATGCCAATTTAAGAAAAAAATTACAAATTACGTGTTAATTTTTATTTTTCACATAACACATCAAATCTTCTTTATTTTGCTTTCGATTAAACTCAATTTTTTACTGAATGTTCTTCAAGTGTTCTTTGACAAGAGGTCTCTTAAGCTGGCTCAGCCAAAATATCACAACACAAAAAGAAATATATTATGATTTAGTGCTAATTAATTGCGCTAAATAAAAATTTATTGCTCAGCTTTTTTTAAAAGAAACCATGGCTGAGCTGACAAAAACCGTGTGCTGGTTCAATCGAAAAAAAAGGAAATACATATTTTTTGATTAGTGAGAATTAATTGCTAATTAATTGCAAATTAATTGCGCTAAATAAAAATGCATAGCTATTATTAAACTGCATAAAATCTGCGGATAAGGCCATCATATAAGCGTAAACTGTGTGACCGGCATAGGCGCGGTAGAATAATTAATTGTTCCAGCACAACACACCAAAATGTGTTCTACCAAGCACTACCAACTCTAGAATACTTAAAAATACACTCTTCGATTTAATTGCTACCACAAAACTGCATTAAAGCGGCGGATAAAGCCGTCATATAAGGTTGAACAGTGCGACTGGCATAGGTGCGGTAGAATAATTCATTGCTCCAGCACAACAAACTAAAATGTGTTCTATCAAGTACTACTAACTCTAGAATACCTAAAAATACACTCTTCGATTTAATTGCTACGACAGAACAGCAGAGAAACGGCGGATAAACCGTCATATATGGTTAAACAGTGCGTCTGGAATGGGGCGGTAGAATAATTAATTGCTTCAGCACAACACACTAAAATGTGTTCTACCAAGTACTACTAACTCTGGAATACTTAAAAATATACTCTTCGATTTAATTGCTACCAGAAAACTGCATTAAAACGGCGGATAAAGCCGTCATATAAGGTTGAACAGTGCGACTGGCATAGGTGCGGTAGAATAATTAACTGTTCCAGCACAACACACTAAAATGTGTTCTACCAAGCACTACCAACTTTAAAATACTTAAAAATATACTCTTCGATTTAATTGCTACCAGAAAACTGCATAAATTATTAAATTATTATAAATTATTCTACCGCACCTATTCCAGACGCACTGTTCAACCTTATATGACGATTTTATCTGCCGTTTCCCTGCAGTTTCCTGTTAGCAATTAAATCAAAAAGTGTATTGTTGAGTATTCTAGAGTTGATAGTATTTGGTAGAACACATTCTAGTGTGTTGTGCCGGAGCAATTAATTATTCTACCGCACCTATGCCAGTCGCACTGTTCAACCATATATGACGGTTTTATCCGCCGTTTTTCTGCAGTTTTCGGGTAGCAATTAAATCAAAGAGTGTATTTTTGAGTTTTCTAGAGTTGGTAGTACTTGGTAGAATACATTTTAGTGTGTTGTACTGGAGCAATTAATTATTCTACCGCACCTATGCCAGTCGCACTGTTCAACCTTATATGACGGCCTTATCCGCCGTTTTTATGCAGTTCTCTGATAGCAGTTAAATCACAGAGTATTCTTGAGTATTCTAGCGTTGGTAGTACTTGGTAGAATACATTTTAGTGTGTTGTGCTGGAGTAATTAATTATTCTACCGCACCTATTGAAGTCGCACTGTTTAACCATATATGACGGCTTTATCCGCCGTTTCTCTGCAGCTCTCTGGTAGCAATTAAATCAAAGAGTGTATTTTTGAGTTTTCTAGAGTTGGTAGTGCTTGGTAGAACACATTTTGGTGTGTTGTGCTGGAACAATTAATTATTCTACCGCACCTATGCCGGTCACAGAGTTCACCCTTATATGACGGCCTTATCCGCCGTTTTTATGCAGTTTAATAAGAGCTATGCATTTTTATTTAGCGCAATTAATTAGCAATTAATTCTCACTAAATCAAAAAATATGTATTTTCTTTTTTTTCGATTGAGCCAGCACACGGTTTTTGTCAGCTCAGCCATGGTTTCTTTTAAAAAAAGCAGAGCAATAAATTTTTATTTAGCCAGCTTAAGAGACCTCTTTGACAAGTTCATCGCAAAAGAATTGTCTTGGAAATAATAAACTTCTTAAAAAAAATTAATTGTGTTCCATTGACACGAAATCTAACATTTGCAGAGGAAAATGTTTCATCGAGGTATCTTTTTTATTTTTAGAGTTAGGTGGCTACTATAAGCGACAAGAATATTCCCATTGAATCAAATAAGATTTTTTATTAAGGTCTTTTTTTAAAATCTTGCTTCCTGGACGAAATATTTATTGATATTTAAACGCATTGTTGGGAGTGCGTCTCGGCATTATTTTTAGACCAGCTCTTTTATGGTCATTCGTATAAATGGCTTCGTTCGTTTGAAAATTATTTGAAATTTAGTGATAGTTATTAATAATTATTATAATTTTAAACATATTTAGATGTTATTATAATGCAGAACAATTATCATCTCCGACTAGGAATCGAACCTAGGATTGGAATCGATTCCCAGTCGGAGATGATAATTTTTCTGCATTATAATATTTATAATAACATCTAAATATGTTATATTCTTGTAATTAAATTTACAATAAATTTTCACTTTAATTAAGTATTATAAGATTTTGTAAGTTATTTGAATAAGACATCAAAGTGTTCAGCTATTTCTTTTTATAGAAATAAAAATTAAAAATTTCTTTTTTGCATTAAATCTTAAATCCAGTTTATCATGCGAAGTGTAGATCTTATACCCGAATCGCATATAAGAGAAAATCAAAAACAGTAAGTAATACTATTATTATTATCGATAATGCACGCACAAGAACAAAAGATTTAAATCAAAAATGTCTACAAACTTGTATTATTTGTAATAATAATCGTGATAGTAAAGGATGTAGGAAATGAAAACTGGTAAAAAACGGTAACAACTTTTAAAAGGCAAAATGATATATGGGTTAAAGCAAAATAACGAACTGTTACGCAGAACCCAAGGGTTTGGCGATACTTGTATGGGTATGATTGTTAAGACTGTTGTTATCATAATTTATGCTTCTTGAAGTAAAAAAAGAAAATCTGACAAAAAGAAATCTTCAACCTTTTCCGAAATATTTATAAAACACCTCCATATCTAGAAAAGTCCCTAATTAGCGAAAAAGAATTCTCACTATATATAGCTGCAATAAAGATTATTCTTCAAAGAGAAGCTAAACTGTGGACTTGAAAAATGGACCAATTTAATTATACTAAACTATTTAGATAAAGTAGCTTAGATTGAAATCCAAACTATCCTACGTCTGAAGATATTATATATAACATTCAAAAACAGTTTGAGGATAAAGTTCTTGTTCCACGCGGGGCCAAATTATCTAGCTGTGTGTTCTGCAAAGGCAATTTCATTCGTCTCATGAATTGCAATCAAATGCTTGAATAATTTTGCAAAACATTTAAAAAGGGACATTATAGTGTACAGCTCAGATCAAGATTCAATCCAAGTTACCAAAGTATGCGTCTCATAAATTATCATCAAAACTATCAACAATTTCTTTGCATTGCTACTGACAGATGTAGAGGTACATTTTGACTACGAAGTAAAAATGACCATAATAAATTACCATCAACTCAAAGATGAATTTCATTTAAATATAACAGCCTACCAGATTAAGTTCAAGATTCCAAATATTTTAGATTTTGGATGGTTTATTAAGGAAAAGGCATATTATCATTAAAAATAAAAAACTAAGGAATCCCATACTTTTATTCAGGTAACTCCATTTTGTAAATACAAATTATTTAACTGTACTACAAGCTGCAAAGTGTAGCAAAACTAACATACTGCGTAACATAAGTTATGTGAAGGAAAATGTAATATTTAACCCATTTACAAAATAATGCATACGATGCTTTTGCAACGATGAAAAAATATTTTTTTAAATTTGTATGGTTTAGTAATTATCTCTATCGTGTAAGCATTAAAAAGTTCAATAATTCGTTTGCACCTACTCCCTCAAGCGTCTGCGAGGTGTCCAGACTGAACTTACTGCATGTGGACACTAGAATGCATTTTGCGCGCAGATATAGGGTGTTCCGGAAAAGCATGCAATGCTTTAAGAGGGTGAAAGGTGACCATATAGAGACCCCAAAACTCATAAAATAAAAATTAAAAATTAAAAAAAATCGGATTTTTCCGTATTTTTTGCAAGACACGAGTAGACTATGGATTGTTTGTAAGATTTTAACTAGGAATTACTGATAAAGCAAACAATGATCTCACATCTGCACTACTAAATTAAAAACTGACCTCCGCTACGTACGTATCAATTTACAGAAATAACAGAATTGAATTTCAGCAGCAGTTGCCGGGTGACTCACTACCTTGATGACTTGATCATTTATTAAGGTCAGTAAATAAAGCTAACATACGTTCATTGACCTAATTGTGATGTAAATTCCATTGCCTGTTTTTTATTTTACAACTGTGATTTTAACAAAAAGGGTAAAACTTACCGTTTAGATGCAAACAATCTTTATAACATGTGTTCAAATAGGTCGCCGTTAGTCTGCAAACACACTCGCGCACGACGTATGATAGATTCGTTTATGTTAACAAACATGTCGGCATTTGCACGAATTTGTTCTGCGGCAATTTCAATGCGTGCGCGTAGCTCTTTCTCGGTATCCACTTCTGTCCTGTACACTAATGTTTTAAAATATCCCCAAATACAAAAATCGAGGGGAGTCAAGTTCGATGATCTCGCAGGCCAGGCGATGGGTCCTCCACCTCCTATCCACCGGTTAGGGTATTCGTTATTCAAAAACTCCCGTAAAAGCCTGGGCAATTCAGCTAGTGGAAGTCCGTCGAACACTTCATTGTCCAGAAAGTGTAGGTACCAATCACCGGTTAAGCGTTGAGGCAAAATAAAAGGTCCTATTGAACGGTTCTGATAAATACCTGCCCACACATTTACCGAGAAACGCCTCTGGAAATAATGTCTTCGGACAGCAAGAGGATTTTCGTCAGCCCAAATGTGGCTATTGTGTGTATTGAAAATTCCCGCGCGAGTAAAACAGCATTCGTCTGTCCACAGTACATTTTGTGCAAATTGAGGATTTTCCTGATTGCGTTCCAATAGCCATTGGCAAAATTGCACTCGCGGGTTCTATGTTCTAAATGATCTGCAGGTTCTAATGAGTGTACTTTTTGAAAATGATATGGGTGTAGGGAATTTTCTTTTAAAATACGCCAAACGCGAGTAGAAGGTACACCAGTTTGTGCTGCCAAGGTACACACGCTAAGAGTGGGATCCTCTTCAACTAACTCTAGAATGTTTTCTTCCTCCGCGACATCTCCATGGTGTGGATTGCGTCCTCTCCCACCAGCTCTTGGCATAACCGATCCTGTATCGAACATTCTCTGTATAGCTTGTACGATCGTACGTGCATTTGAATGACGGCGGTTAGGAAACCGAAGGGCATACTCTCTGGCGGTGGCAGCACCGTTGAGATGACATTCGCCGTATAAAATAATAAGTTCCGTCCATTTAGCAGGTGTATAGGGTTCTGCCATAATTTAAACAGTAACTAAATACTTAAATAAACTACTTATCACTAAAACAAAAACTTAACACTACCTAATGCAAGTTATTAATTTAAAATGTGTATTAATCGAAACACAAGCTTACCACCACCTAACACAAAGAAAGTTGACGACAAAGTGCATACTGCAGTTACAAATCTCAAAGATCTGAGTCAGTAACAGTTATTACAGATGTTTAAAATGAGTGTTGTTATTTAGTTAAAAACGTTTTAAAAGCACGTACTGCTATTTGCTGTTGATTACTTTTCGGAGAATTTATATTTATCCCGCTACCTGCTTGGGTTAGTTTATGGTTCTTTTGTCCACGACCTTTAAAAGTATGTACTAGTAGACACAATTTTCTTTTCATACATTTTATCTACTATGTTGCAGTGGCGTGCCTATTATTTTTATAAGGGGGGTTGTCATTTCAAAGGGGCATTTCAGGAAATTGTTAGTAAGATGTTACTCTACACATGCTTCTCTATTGTCCTATAACGGGAAAGGCATCTTTTACAAAACACCCTGTATTTATGTTCAACTCGTCATAATTTTTTTCAGGAACGACATTATGGCTTAATTTCTTTGTCAAAAATAAATTTGAACGTTTAGTCACATTTTCTCGATTATGTACCTATCAATTCCTTAAAATAAACTTAGTCATACGATGTGTGAAATTTTCTATACATTGTATTTAACTGGTTTGTACAAAAAAAAACTTATCATCAATAATTTCATGCAGAATATATCTTATTCGATTAATTATGACACTCAATGATTTTCAATAAATATTTATTTCTTCTTTATCTCGCTTGTGCATATCAACTTACAACGAAAATACTTTTTTATACTTTGAACTTTCTACAGTTCTAGTAGTTCCCGATACTTTTTCTTATTGTACTTGTACATTAATAACATAAATATCTCACTTTATCTGTTTACTAAAACGATTCTGTAACTTCTGGGAAACAGCTGTTTGTGTTTTATTAAGATTCTCATTAAATAAAAGTCATATCAAATTACGTCAACATAACTTGGAATAGTAAATGCAGCTTCTATTTCTAACATTTTAAAGAGGTTTAGATTTAGGAAAGCTTCAATCTTTTCGCGTAGTGCAGGACGAAAAACTATTATTTAAACCAGGGATGGCCAACCAGCGGGCCGGAGCCGCGCCTTAAACAATTAAACGGCCGGGCCTTAAACATTTTTCCGGCCCGCGAGATTCATCACACTTTTACAAAATATATTTATTTTATAACGGCCAAAGTAGTGAAAACCAATGTATTAAAAAATACATTATTTGTGCATCCATTTAGCACGTGTGCACGTTTAGTATCATTATTATTATATTATCTATGTTTACATGTAAGAATAATAGTAAACACAGTGATAATAACTCATTATGTTTCAATTTTTCACTCCAAAAAATGTCTATAGTGTATCTAAATCTAATATGGGGATATATAGTTTTATATGTGGCCCGCGGAGTAATTTATGCATTTCCAAAGTGGCCCGCAAGATGATTTGGGTTGGCTACCCCTGATTTAAAGAAATACCTTTATTGGGGTCGGCTGTGGACGAGTGGTGTTAGCGCACCACTCGTGTTCCAAGGGTCGTGGGTTCCAGTTTTCTAATTCAGGAATTCCGGCACCTCAACCACGTACTTGTGTATTTTTTATCCATTATTAAATTTTAAATAATCCAAGTACAAAAAAAAGGTTCTACACAAATCAATATACTTACTTACTGTAAACTTATGCCCCAGCAGAGACGTCATTCTTATTCGAATTTTATATTAATATTAAGGGCGCCATCTAGTGATAGTTAATAAACAATATACAAATAATTGAGAAATCCATAGACTGGGAATGGATTTCCCCTTAAAAAATGCTAATAATTCAAGTTAAATAAATCTTTGTTTTAAAGATAATGAATTTTATTTAAAAAAACACTAGCGATTGGTTGTATCATTTTAACATCATGAAAAATATATTTAAAATAAAATTATTCAATCAGAAAGTCATTTTATACACCCATATTGTTTCAAATGAGTTTTATTAGTTGAATTCGATTTTACTACCTAATTATTTAGTCATAAGGGAGCATGCAATCATTATCATTACTTGGCACCCAATGCTAAGTACAGATCAATGAACTAACTAATATAAGAACATCAAAAATTCGGTTGCATAAAAAATAAATATCAAAAACTCGGGGAAAATCCCTCGAACTCGTGAAACTAAACATTGTATTGTTTATTTTTGTTTAAACAAGTAAATCCGTAAAAGGGTAATGATTTCACCGTAGTGATTGTAGTGAACTAAAGTTTTAATGCGAATTTCTTGGGTTCATTTTCATTTAACAAAAGCGAATTCCTTCCTCGTTATTTACAAACTCAGGTTAACGAAATAATCGTAATTAGTTCTTATTAAGAGCCTCCGGATTTAACAATTGTAACTTTATTTTATTAACACCTGAGTAGTTCGTTGTAGCTTCAAACTGCTACCCTTCAAATTTCAGTTTAGTGAAAATCTCGATAAATTAATAACTCACTCGTTAGCTTCTGAATTAGTCTTTCTTCCACTTTGATACTACTAGCAAAATTTATTTAACTGGACACAGGTAGGTTTTTCGCGACCGTTCCACGAAGAAACGTCCACTAGGACGCAAAAGGGCCCCTCTTACTAGCTCAATCTGGACTGCTTGACCGAAACTGCCTAGAGGGGTGAACTTGCATCGCCTTTTGTAGGATTTTAAGTTGAGTAACATGCGTTTAACTACTTGAACGGAAATATGACAAGTTCGACCAATAACAAAATTGTTTATAATTCTTTTTTAATGAAGTTTAATCAACTAGTGCGTAAGAGTAGTAAAAAGTAATAGTAGTAAACGGTAGCGAAAGAAATAAAATGTACCAAGTAACGTCTTAGTAACGCTGTTCAAAGAAACCTAAATTATTTGTTCTAGCTCTTTCAATAATTAAAAAATATAATGGGTTTTGTTTTTAATCTATTTTCGACGTTTGAAGAGAAAATAGCCAAAAGATTATTCAGACTAAAGCGAGACAAGGCTCGCCTGTAGTTGTCAAATTACTCACGCATCCGTTAAACTAAACACTTGTTTCAAAAAGTTTTTATTCTTAGTAAAACATGATAGGAAATATTATCCCCGAGGGAAAAGGTGTAGCGTATAAGGCGAAAGCTCTTATTCCCTATATCATTCGATATTTTAACCAACAAAGTTCAACTATTAAATTATAAATGTATAAAAGCCTATTGTAACTAGTTGCTATTGCAACTAGCGGTTAATAAAGAGAAGTTTCTACTCACTAGCGCATAAACGTCATATCAGGTCGCTTGGAAACGTCATAATTATAGCCCGATTAATAGAGCCTTCCAATCTTAACGAGTGTATATACACGTGTATACTAATAAAATACTAACAATTATACGTGTAAATAAGTATAGCGTACAAATTTTAAGCACAAAATAAATAAATTTTTTAGAAGAATTCAGTTTTAATTGTAGTGTGTGTGTAGTTTGTTGTGTTTAAATGCACGTTATACACATAGCATTTTATTACATCTGTCAACTTATCCCCTTAGTCGAATTACTCTATATTAAACATATATAATAGTTATTTATGGTACAAGTGAGTTAAGTAAGATATTATCCACGAACGAAAAATTTACCCTCGAGGGCCTGCCGGTAAATTTTTAATAATTTTAAATTTTAAATTTTAACCCCGAGAGGGTTAATTTTTCTGAGTGGATAATATCCTTAACTCACGCGTCCCATACAAAATTTTATCCAACACCTCTTTATTTAAGTTTAAACATCGAATTTGCAATGTATAGTTAGTGTGTAGTTTTGACAGTAATACTCTAGCACTTAACTGACTTGTACCATAAATAACTATTATCCAACACCTCTAAATAAAGAGGGCTAAAACATTGTTGTACTTACATCAGAATGGTAACTGGCTGCTATTATAGGTAGCAACCAATCACCAGCTTACATTGCATAATATTATTAAAATCCAGTCATCGCGCTAGAGTATTAAATTTATTACTGTCAAAAACTACATACAGACTAACATTAAATTGCAAATTCAAAATTTAAACTTAAATAAAGAGGTGTTAGATAAAATTTTGTATGGCACACGTGAGTTAAGGATATTATCCACTCAGAAAAATTAATTAGTAAATTTTTCGTTCGTGGATAGTATCTTACTTAACTCACTTGTACCATAAATAACTATTAAGCTGCATGTTTGTGTTAAGATTTTCTAGCCACAACCGATATATTATGAGGCCATAATTTTATTGATTTGAGATGTCTAATGGTATTCATAAAATACTAGTCGTCTTATAATAATAAGACACTACTGTCTTATAAGTCATAAGAAACTCAAGCGGTTATAGTCACTGAATAAATTTATTTAACAATCAAAAATAAATAGCAACGTTTCCATGACCTACCAATATTGACTATTCATATCTTCACGTCATAAATGTTAAATTCTAATTTGAATATTTTTTCTTTTTCTTTATGTCGGTTCTGGTTGTGGATAAAGTTTTGTATTCCATTTTGTGTCTTATTGGCAGTAAGAACACTTAAGCAAAGCGTAAACACTCGAGCTAACGCTCTCGTGTCTTCCCTTTTCTTTCGTGCCTCAAATACTAATAAGACACTTATACAATACATAACGATTTGCTTGTTTATGCATGGCTCTTTAAAATCCACATACAGAAAAGAAGGTTATTATAGCAATTTTGAGAATTAGACGGTTTTATGCCGAGATGGGTAACATCCTTACCGAGATACATATTGGCAATAGTCAAATACAATGTGTGGTTAGGAGATACCGTTTAAAATACAGTGGTTTCATTACTAGTTTAGTATATAACTACCAGTTCTTCTTCTCTAAATTCAGTACTTATAGTTACCGCTAAGTAGTGTCAACCGATTATAATTTGATTTACTTCCAGGTTATGACAATGAAAAGCAAGCATACGTGTGGCATCCAATTCTTGTACATCCTATTTTTCGGACAACTGTCTATGGTCCATATGGATCCAAGATGTTATTGGAGATCATCGACTTGCAGTACCTTGAAATGTGTCGAAGCAGATGCAAAGTATTTGGAAGCAACATTACCCAACATGTACCATGAACACGATTATTACGAGGATTACGAATATTCTGATGACAACAATCCAGAAAATGCATGTGCAAATTTGGACATTAGTCATTCCAACGTAGATATTCTAAAAAATCAGACATTGTCTGTTCAACATCCTCATGAATACAAAGAAATACGTCTGAGCAATATTAATTTGGAAAATATTGAAGATGATATGTTTAAAAAATTTGAAACCCTGCAGAGGTTATTCTTGGAGCGTAATAAACTAGAAACCATTAATTTAATAAGTGGTTTAACAAAACTGCAGACGCTTGACGTAAGCCAGAACAAGATTAAAACCATTGGGGAATCCAATCTACCTAAAATCGATACGTTAACAGTTTTGGACTTAAGTTATAATAAGTTAGTAACATTGGGCAAGTTGTTGTGTAATTTTGAAAATTTAGAAGAGTTGAATTTAGAAAGTAATAATTTAACTAAAGTGGAATATTACTTCAAATGTAACAAAAAGTTAAAAACTCTAAACTTGGCTTATAATCAGATTGTAGAAATTAGTACCGAAGTTTTTATGGACTTATTAGAATTGGATACTTTAAGATTGAACGACAACCATCTCATAACATTCCATGGAAGTGTATTTAGTACTTTAAGTAAACTTACACATTTATACTTAGAAAGCAATAGAATCCAAAGTATAAATGCAACATCATTTACTGGATTGAGTATACTAAACGAATTATACTTAGGCGAGAACAACATAACAAGTATAGAACCAAACTCGTTCGTTGATTTAAAAAGGGCGACGAGATTATCTTTATACAGTAACCATTTACATACAATCAAATCCCATACGTTCAGTGGGTTGGAACACTTGGATTGGTTATGGTTGAATGATCATTCTATACAAAGAATAGAAAGTGAAGCTTTTCTTGGTATGAATTTACTGGTATACTTAGATTTGGACAATAACAAGATTTGGGAAATCCATTCGAAAGCATTTGAGGGTTTATCAAAATTAAGATGGTTATTAATGCGAAATAATAATATATATTTGGCAGGAAACTTATTTTTGCCTCTAAAGAATCTTGAGAGTTTATATCTAAGTGGAGATAGTTATTATTACATAAGTGCAAATGCATTTGCTGGTTTAGGAAACTTAGTAAAATTAGACTTGTCTAATTCAACAATTGGTGCAGTTGCAACAGGCGCATTCAATGGACTTACCAAACTTAGAAGTTTATTGCTGGATATGAATGAGATAGAAATAATAGCATCGGATGACTTTGTTGGAATGCCAAATTTAGAAACTCTCAATTTAGAGAGCAGTAATATTAAACAAATTAAAGTAAATGCTTTTTATGAACTTGGTAATGTAGCACAGCTGATATTAACAAATAACAGCATAGGAAGCTTAGAAGCAAACAACTTTAAAGGATTGAAAAGTTTAGTCACACTAAATTTAACTGGATTAAGTATTAATTCTCTGGAAGCTAGCACTTTTGAAGGTTTACATAACGTGACAGAAATAGATCTTAGTTATAACAGACTTAAAACTATAAAAGAGAAAACCTTTTATGGCTTGCCCAAATTGAAAAATCTAACATTAGAAAGCAATTTGATATCATCACTAGAAGCAAATGCATTCCAAGGATTAAATGAGTTACGATCTTTAAATATGTTAAATAATTCTATTGAATTGTTGGAGTCGGATTCCTTCAAAGGATTGAGTAATTTGAAGAGTTTGAATTTGTCTGATTTAAGTATCAGTAGCATCGAAGCTGGAACCTTCAACGGTTTAGATAATATTAACACTCTGGATTTAAATAAGAACAAGATCAACATTTTAAAGAGCAAAACATTCAAAGAACTATTGAATCTTAAGATGCTGTTGTTAAGAGATAATGATATTTCAACAATAGAAGCATTTGCTTTCGAAGGAATGAATAAGGTCGAGTTTCTAGATATCGCTGGAAATAATATTACAATTTTAAATAACAATGCCTTTAGTGGTCTAAGTAAATTAACCAGTCTTAACCTTAGCAATCTCAACATCGAAACTATCTCAGCTGGTGCCTTTACAGGACTAGATAAAGTACAAACCGTAGATCTGACAAACAATATGATACAGTATGTTGCAAGACACTCATTCGCAGGCTTGTCCAGTGTAGATATCCTGCTCTTAAATGATGGTATAAAAGTAGTAGATGAATATGCATTTAGCGACTTAACTAATTTGGTTCATTTGTTGATCAAGAACGCTGACATATCGGAAATAGATAGCAATGCTTTTAATGGAATGTCTAAGCTTCAGTATCTGAATATAGAACAATCTCACATAAGTCTCATAAACTCTAAGGCGTTCTACGGTATGAAGAAGTTAAGAATTATTCGGTTCACCAATTGTACAATTGATACAATAGGAAGCCATGCTCTTTCAGGCCTAGAAGGCGTAGGGCTCAATGGTTATTCTTATGCTGGGCGCTATTCCTTTTCTGGCTTGTCAATTAAGAAACTAGAAGCAGGAGCATTTGTGGATTCTAAGTTGCAGCAGCAATCCTCAAATATGTATCGTATGGAAACTATGGATTTCTCAAACAACAATCTGACCACTATATACGCTAATACCTTTGAAGGACTAGGAGAATTCGTTAAACTTCTGCTTAATGGAAACAACATAAAAAACATTGAGAGTTCGGCATTTTTACAGTTGAAGTCCTTAAAGCTCTTAAACTTGGCACACAATTATCTAGAAAGCGTTTCATCAAATCAACTTCTAGGCCTATCAGAATTAACGGGCTTGGATATTGGTTATAATCAGATAACTGACCTTCAACCGATAACTTTTTCAACAAAACTAGAACGGTTTAATATTAGGAACAATAAAATAAGCGCTCTATATGAGAACACGTTTAGTAATCAAAACGTCTTATACGATTTAGATTTAAGCAATAATCAGTTAGTAAGTTTGTCGAAAAGTGTTTTCGAAAGCCTCCCTAGTTTGAAATATTTTGATGTTTCTAATAATAAACTCACAACATTTGACTCATTTATGCTTTCGACTCAGAATCAGTTACGAACACTATCAATAAGTGCTAACAGAATCTCGAAATTACAAGCTGATCTACTTATGAAGATGTCGCCTAGTTTAACGTTTATGAACCTAACTGACAATAACTTTTCTTGTTCCGACTTGAAAGATATTTTACAAACCTTATATCTAAATAATGTTCATTACGCTAAGCAAAATAGTGTTTACAGCATCAATCAAATTAATGGCGTTTCTTGTACAGAATCAAAAACTAACCAACATCCGGCTGAAGTGGACTTGTCGAAATTAGAAAATCTCCTCAATGACACCAACGCTAAAATTAATTCAATTGCCAAACTACAAAACAATAGTGTTATACCACATTTAACAATGCATCATTTTACTGAGTTATTAGACAACCTGAAAAATGTTAATTCTAAAGTTGACCATCATGCCAATTCAACGAAAAACAATTTTAAGAATCACCACCAACTTGTTAATCGGTATCATAGTAAAATGGGTGTATTCCATATCCTTTTAATTCTTATTGTTGTGGTAATTTGTGTGGGGAAGGTAGTTAGTATAGGTAAATATTTTTATCAGAAGAGGAATAATGGCAACGTAAATAATAATAATCGAAGTCAATCTCATATAGAATTAATCAATGCAACTCTCTAACATATTAATAATTAAACATCAATCTGGCTGTGTTTTGATAAATAGTACGTAAGGATTTGCAGTTATTTGTGTTGTTATATACTTAAATATATAGTCTGCAGGAATATGTTCTTAGCGTATGTGTAAGTCCTGCACATTAGATTGTACTAAAATTTGTGTTGGATCTAATATGTTTAAGATAAAAAGAATATGTGACAAAGAACTGAAACGTTCTAAATAAATTTATATTGATACCTTAATAACATAACGATGATGTAAGCACTATTTTGAAGAAATACTTGCAAGATTTATGTTGAGGTACCTCCATTAGTATTTGTCAGTATTAGCATATTGAGGAAATTTCTATTGCAGGATAGTAGACATTTTTATTATGTTAACTTGTTTTTAATCAGTAGTGTTAAGTTTATTTATATTTAATTTTGTATGTTGATTCTTAAGAAAATAAATATTGTTAAAAGTTACAAATGCTGTAACTTTTATTACATCAACCTCAATATTTATAATGTTTTAGTGGTAGAGTAATTAATTGCTGGATGGAAGTTTCTAAACAGGCCACCCTATATATTTTTCTAAGTGATAAGAGCTTTCGCTTTTAATGATTTATACACCGTGTCTCATTAAGACATAGTCAGACTTTGCCAGTGGTTAGCTAACCATTAAGGAAAGAAAATTCCTATATACCATTTTCCTCGTATTTCTATACTTTTGGAGAAAAACTGCATTGAAGTTCAGCCTAATGTTTTCAAATTTAATAGTATGAATGCACATGACACATATTTTAAAAAGTTCAAGCAGATATATAATAATACTTGTTTCTTAGAATGTGCAAGGATAGCGTAATAAAGTAATAAATACGTCTTTTTTCTGGCCAAGTGTTTTGTAGAATAACAACAGATAAATAGAATTAAATAAACAAAGCATGTTGAGCGACGAAATCTCGATGGATATTATGTTTCAAAAATTGAATATTTGTTTTGTTATTTCTGATTACTAAGACAATTCAAATTTTTTTAATAGGCACATTAACCCCTATGTGTAATACAATACTGCAAGTTTGTGAATAAAAAATTATAGTACACGTGATAGTGACACATATTCTCAGGTCAAGTTCAAGGAGATGTCCAATACTATTTGGTTTCTCAAATAATAACAAATTGCAAACCCCTTACATTGCAGCTTTTTAATAAAACGTAACAGTACTTGTACTATACTATGTAAACAAATCCATCAATCATCAATCAGGATTTGTATCAAAACAGCAAAAAGAATAAAGGTTTTGCTAATGGAACTTTCTATAATTCCAATAAAAAATAGCAATACCTATTGATGGATAGAACAAATTAGCTAAACTTGTCTTTACTTAATTAAAACTAATATCTGTTTATTAACGCGTAACTAAATCCAATTTAATGAAATCATTAAATGGGTCAGTATTACAATGATGTCATTTCTGTCTGCGTTTCCTATTAGAATACAGGGGAATCCCGCGGATTAACAGAACGTTTTGTTTAAACAACATCCAAAATGGAATGTGCGCCGTTTGCATCCTTGTTGTGCTTCTTTAAACAGATGTCACGTTTTTACTGATGGTGTCAATTTCTAAAGATCGTTCATTTATTTTTATTTGACTTAACAACACTGACCTGCATTAATTATACGTACTTTTCTGAAAACGTCGAAAAAAATTTTCGAAATTTTCAAGTTCATTTAATCAAAAAATGTTACTAAGGTTTTATGTTTCTAATGACCAAAGAAGCTTATCCACAAAGTCCGATCATTCGGTACTGAATCACCGTGTATATATTAATTTTCATCGGAACATTGCAGCAGATACAAATAATTTGCTTTAAGAACTTCAGGTTAAGAATCTAAACTCACAAGAGCGAATAGTCTAGCTTTCAGATTCTTATGAGATTTGGAAAACTACCTAATTTTTAAACTGTCATGATCTTAACTTTTAAACTTTCTAACCTATTTTAGTTTTAAAACTTCAAGAAACTTCTAATATTTTAGTATATGAACTTTCTGAAATGCGACGTTCCATGCCTTACAGCACAATTTTTAAAATATTTGCAGGTTTTCAGAGTTTCTCAGTTTTGAAATCTCAGGTACGATGAAAGCAATTCGTGTTTAAAGGCATTATTCAATTGGTAAATCGTATTACAGCACTCCGGAATATCTTGAGTGTAAAATAATCAAAGGAGATAATATTAACATTTTAACCGAAATGCACGTAAAACTGTATTGTGGTTCGAGCTATTCTACACTTGTACAATAATCATAACAAATGCCTTGTCCAGAGTAAAGCAACTGCTGCTTTAAGAATCGAAATACCCCTTATACTGTGTACGAAATAGATCGAATTAGATAGCAATAAACAACTACCAGGTCAAGATAAATGTTTTAAAACTTTCTTTGAAAACATGCTTGTAAATCTATTGTTACTCATTTTATTCAAACCTTCAAAATAACTTTTTTACTTGCAAGTGCTGCAACGTAAATTCATTTTCAATGGAAGCTTCTACTAGTTACCCAAAGTATGATAGGATTTGTTTTATTCTTTACCCAAGCAGCATCTACGTACACCGATAAAAGCATTTAATAGGACCAATTAAATTTATTTAATTTAACTAAATATTTAGTTGAATTAAATAAATTTAATTGGGACAACTAAATGCTTTTCTCAGTGTAGCAGTATCTGGGATCGGAACTTTGATTGAGTAGTTGTTACGTAACTACAACTAAATTTATGACTTTATAGGTTTAATTGCTTCGATTCGGAATATTTTAGTAATTGTGTATTTGTTTTTAATATTTATTGGAACTGTGTAGTTCCATTACTTCTGAGTATCTTTTAAAGTATATGGAACGGTATTGCCACTTAGTATAATTACTTTCAAGTTGTTGCAACTTCAAAGTGGTATTATGATTGTAGTAGTAACTTTTCCGAATGTAGTTTAAAGTTTTTAGAATTTTAAAGTAGTACTGAAAGTTCCTGCCACCTGCCTGGAACCTTTGTTTAACCCTTTAAAGTAACGGAACTTTACAGTAGTATTGAAAGTAAAACTTATGTTTTTGCTACCCAGGAGAATCACTTTAAAGTAATTTTTCGTAAACTACTGCATGACCATAATTACTTGTAAAATGTTAGAGGCCATTAATCAATTTGCAATTTGTTATGGTTGTTATCAGATGTTTTACTACATAACCTTCAATAAAAATAACAAATTGTAAAAATGTAAATTGAAGTTGGCAACATTTATTTGTAGTGATGTAACTAACCAATCCTGCCCCGTCCGTCAGTAGCACCTGAGTTTACTTGGAGGACACACATCTTGTACAGTGTATGCATTGTGTATGTAATGCTCCCTGCTCACTGAATATTAATAAAGTTAATTAATGACAATAATTGAGTATCTTTTATTGAAACACATTAAAGAACATAACAGGAATAATATAAAAATGGTTTCTATCATGTGTATCACTTATAAGTATTTTTGTCATATTTTATTAAAGACATTTTTTATTAAAAAATGTGTTTAAAGTTTATATGTTGTTATTTTCGACCTATCATCATCACATTCAACAGAAAAGTTACAATGGTTTATAATTTTGGTTCATTCGTTGTTTGAAATTCGAAGAGAACGGTGTGTACTATATCTGCGTGCTCGAGTTATCAAACAATACATACTTGACCGTAAGGTCAAATAATTTATTGGTGATAAATTTACATATTCAATATACTTTTTCGATAAATTCAACACAGTGCATTATCTGTAATTACATAAGTGAGTGTCGTCAAAATGGATACGGGCGGCTTGCCGCCTGATAAAGGGGGTGGAACTCCGATAGCAGAAGAAAAATCGTCTAGCCAGTACCTGCAGTTTATGGACACTTACAATCCAGAGTTGTTCAAAGAGATAAGTAAATCTATAAATAATACAAAAACCGACAATGCGGTAGTCATAGATAAACAAACCAATAAGGTAAAATTCTTGTATGAAAGTACGGATTCCGGTCCGTTCGAGGTGTTTATAGAAGGAACCGAAGGTAATGTAGGTAATTTGCATCCTATTTCATTATCGAGATTACTCCACTTAAATATTAATAATATGTCAAATAATATAATCAATATTTCTAAACTAAATAAAAAC
The DNA here is from genome assembly GCA_929113105.1 of Agrypnus murinus. NCBI lineage: Eukaryota > Metazoa > Arthropoda > Insecta > Coleoptera > Elateridae > Agrypnus > Agrypnus murinus. The sequence continues at coordinate 65,821,933 of OV816027.1, forward strand.
CGTGTTAAAGTAACTTTACGCACTTTTAGTAGCGCAAACTCGTTAATAAGTTCTTCGGTTCTAAAGGACAAGAAATTGGATGCTTATATTCCTCTCTTTATGATAAGAAGGCAAGGAATAATTAAAGGGGTTGATTTAGACGTTCCTATCGATGAATTAAAAGCGGGAATTAAACCGCTGGCTGGTAATTATTTTAAAGTTTTAGAGGTCAAAAGACTTAATAAAAAAGTAATCAAAATTGATCAAAGTATTTCTTTCGAACCGACTACTAGTCTTTTAGTGAATTTTAGGGGTCAAAAATTGCCAGAAAAGATCGCTGTGTATTCGGTAATTAGAGATGTTCATCCTTTCATTCAAAAAGTTGTCCAGTGTCGTAGGTGTTTACGTTACGGCCATATTGCTCGAATCTGTGGAGGAAAAGAACGTTGCAATAAATGCGGGAGCGAAGAGCACCACGAGGATAAATGTGGTGAAACAAGTTTTAAATGTATTCACTGTGGAGGTGAACATAAAGCGGACGATCAAGGGTGTCCTCATTTTCTCAATCAAAAAAAGATAAAGTCCATTATGGGCTCGGAAAATATTTCTTTTAAAAAGGCAAGGGATTTAGCGGAAAATAACTACGCGCAAGGTGTTAGTCAAAACACAGCCAGAAATAAAACAAACAATGTAAAATTGAATTCAAATGTTTCCGTTTGCATGACTAATAAAAAGAAAAGAAAATTCGATATAGTGTCCGACCAAATCTATAAAACTAGGGAGACTCGTAAGAATATAATCTATTATCCGCAAACGTCCAGTGGTAACGGAGTGTGCCTAAATACACCTGTTGGTAGCGATACTTCTATTAAGGATTATTCGATGGAAAGTTTTGCAGAGAGCATTCTAAATATTTTAAAGATTAGCTGTGGTTCTTCTAGTATGAATATTGAGTGGATTGAAAATTTTAAACAAAAACTAATAAATTTCCTTAATGATGAATTTGATACAGTGGAACGGTAGATCAGTAATTTCAAACAAAGGTAGTCGAGAGGTTTATTTATATAATAATAAAATATAAATCGCATTGCTTTCAGAAACATGGTTCAAGCCTGATCAAATTGTAACTTTTAATACATATAACGTTTTTAGAATGGATAGAGATGATGGGTACGCTGGAGTGGCGATATTGCTAAAGAACAATATCCCTTATCAATGTATTGAAAACATCAAAAATTCTAATATATTATCTGTCGCCATTAAGATTCCAGTTTCTTTACCAAACATCAACGAACTTTCTATTTATTCAATTTACATCAGACCTAATACCAATATCTCTTCGGAGGATTGGGACCATATTTTTAGCCACTTAGAATATCCTTGCTTGATTGGGGGTGATTTTAATTCCCATCATCAGAGGTGGGGTGGTAATTATAATCAGAACTCTGGCGTTAGCCTTTTAAACTCCATGGATGATTTAGAGTTGCTTATCTTAAATGATGGTTCTTTTACTTGCATTTCAGGTCCAAATAGGCAACCATCCGCCATAGACTTATCTATATGCAGTTCATCTCTATCTCCACATATATCTTGGTTTGTAGATAATGAAACTTTAGGATCAAATCATTTGGTAATTCGAATGTATCTTAACTCTAAGTATCAACCTCCAAATATTCAAAGACAAAGTAAATACAACACAGATTCAACGTAAATTGCCCAATTCAATGTCTATCGACACTGCAGAATTATTGGGCTTGCTTGAAGCGACTAAATATGCTTCCTCCCTTAAAAATAAAAAAATACTAATCTTGACCGACAGCAGAAGTAATTTAGACACCGTAAGATATATAAGTCCAAGATCAAATTTAACGTACATTCACTGTTCTCTTTTGAATTTATTGTATAAAATGAATTCAACAGGATTCCAAATCAACTTTATGTGGGTCAAAGCTCACATAAATATCGAGGGCAATGAAAAGGTTGATCAATTAGCCAAAGAAGCGGCTTCCCTAGATATGACATCTATATATAAATTGACACTAGATGATGCAATTAGTGATCTAAAAAAATTGTGCTACTCAAATTGGTCGTGTGGTCTACAGAGAAGCAAGTATTCCGAATTACTTTGTCACTTCAATATTCCAACCTCTAAACCGTGGTATGCCTTGTTGGACCGGGCAAACAATAGGAACTTTATAAAAACAATCTGTCGTCTTAGATCAGCCCATGCCATCTGTCATGCCATACTTATTTAGGTATCGTATGAGCGATAACAATCTGTGTGAATGTAGCAGTGTGGGTAGTTTGGAGCATTTAATCATTGAATGTGACAAAAATAAACAAATCAACATAGAACTATGTGACAAAATAAGTGAACTAAACATACACAAACCCTTTAATCTAAGTACACTTATACTTGAAAATAACATTAAAGTATACAAATTGCTTTATAAGCATATCCTGAAAATCAATTTAAAAATCTGAAAAAGAATCAGTCAAGCGAATATTGTTTGCTCTTTTCAGCAAACTTGCTAAAAATTCTTAGAATTGTTTCCGACTGTCTGTCCTAGTGTCTCTATTCCTATTATCCATGGTCTACCTGTGTCTTGTCAATATAAGTAAAATGTCCTGTCGGACCACTGGACGAGAAGTGAGTGCCCCTGTGATAATCCTGATGGACCATCGTTATAATTATTTCAAATTTCGTTAGGTGTTTAGCCTGAGTATTTATTTTATAAGAAAAGGATAAATAAGTATCGTTGTTGGCCAAATGGTCGCTTGAGAGACTGAGGTCAAAAAACTCCGGAACACACACACTAATTTTGGTTTACTGAAATGACAAAATAATCAAACAATTCATCGCTCTTTGTATTATTAAGTACGTATTACAAATGAAATAGTAATTCGCTTTATGACACGATCAGTATAGAAAATGATAGAATATTTGTTAAGTTGCAAGAGTAAGAGAGAGCAACTACGTGACACGATGTGTCAAAGAGAAAAGAAGTCGCACGAAAGTAACAATTGCTTCGCCACCAACTGCTACCCAAAAATTGTTCCCCATTTTGGTTCCAGGCACGTAACTAAATCGTAGCAATTACGTGCTGTGACTATTGGCAAAAACTTAATACCTTAGTTCCACTGGTAGTTGCTGGTACATAGCGCTGACTAAAAATGCTGCTTGCGTACTTCAACAAAAAAAAAACTGAAGGGTGATCTGCTGAAGCTTAGTTTACTTCTGTAAACTACGAAGTAATATCTGTAGTAATATCATTAAAATTAAAAACTTTTACTTTTGATTAAATAGTTGTATAGTAATTCCTTAGATTATGTTGGAGAGAGGATAGCACGTGGCGTATACCCCCAATGCTTGTTTAGTATTTCTGGTCGCCATTGCTTTGGAGGCAAACATTGAGTTTTGGTGGCGAAGTTATTTTGTGTTGTCGTGTTTCTCAAAGTTACCTTTAAATCTTGTTTCGTTTTTTGCAGAAAGAAAAATCACTGCCGTTTTAAAAAAATATATTTATTATACTAATGCAAGAATAATGAAGTTACTAGTTTTTGATCTCAAATTGTACTGACTACATTATGGAAATGTAATTATAAAGGAAACTATTATTGGTACGTGATACATATTAAATACAAACAATTACTTGGACGATTGAACTTAAATATTTGTTGGTGAATGAGAAAAACAATGGTAATTTGTATACTATGGAAAATGAATGTAAACAAATGAATAATACAACCTAATAATGATAATTGATGTATTAACATTATAGTCATCAACTATTAAAAATAACAAATATTGAAAAGTTATAATACCATATATGATCTAAGATAAAGGTGAAGCAGGAAAATATATAATAATAAAAAACATTAGTAGCAGTTTTAGTAGTATTATAGTGGGTATATAACATCTCCCCTGATAAATTTGATTTATGGGGTTTAATTTAACAATAAATAAAATTGCTTTTTTATGGCGATATTTGTTTAATTGAATTTTTTTGGCTGTTCTCGCGAAATCGGTCTCATCAGTTTTCGTGTTAATACAATAGGTACATTTTCACTTGATACACGTACACTAACTGCACTATTATCTTCGCCTCCACGATGAGCGGCTTCTACTAGGATTTTAGATAATTAGAGTTGGGTAACAGGTTTACCAATATTGAGCAACGAGTAAGCATCCCCAATTGTAACATCGTTTATTTTTCTAAAATCGACCACAACCCCCCACTTTCTTTTGCCGGAAGCATCCATTTTCTTCGGCACCACCCATAATGGAGATGACCAAGGAGACAGTGATGGTTGAATACTCCCTTGTTTAACCATCTTTTCTACGTGTTTGTTCACTCCTATCTTATGGGCTTCTAAATAACGATGTGGCTTGGTATGGATTGGACTCGGATTATTAACATTAATTTCGTGTTCGATCGCATTAGTATATGTTACTTTATCAGCAGGCAAATAAAATACATCAGTATATGATGAGCAGTTATCCATTATCGATTGCTGTTCCTCGCGGTTTAAACGACTTAAGCGAATATTTTTATTAAGCAAATTTAAACGAGATAATTTTAAAGTAAGATGGATTCGAGTTGAGATTCATGATAAAAACCGGGATTGGTTCTAGAGTTACTGTTATCTGAGAGACCATTTGATCGATTATTCTGGTATTTAAGATAGTTTGCAAAAGCTTTTTTAATTTCATTGACTCTAACGAATGCTCGCAATAAATAAACACCTTTTCGAAGTTGAATTTCAGGGTCGATTTCTTCGGAAATTTCAGGATTTTGAATATTAATTTCTGTTAATGTTTCGGTTCTAGCTCTTAAGCTATGATTTAAATTTGAAGAAGTAGATTCGCTGCGTAACTTAATTGAAGAAGTAAGTGATTTAAGATTAATTGTTTGATTATTAAAATATATTATAGCAAACACCGATTGCAAAAAGTCTTTTCCCAGTAAGCCGTCGTATGGGACATTTCAAGCCCGATTAAGAATATGAAATTGGGCGTTTAAAATCTGTATTTCCAAATAAAAGCGCTATATTACAACTTTTTACTGTCTGAATTGGATTATTTGGACTAATTCCGTAAAGCGTAATTTGGTCTTTAGAATTATACCTTGTGTCAGGAATGAGTCTACCAGCTTTTATTAACAACGCTCCGGCTTCTGTATCAATTAATAATTTAAATATCTTATCACTTTTAGAATTAGGCGAATGCACTTCAACATAATAGTCGTTTGAAATTAAAATTTTTAATTTTCGAACACCGCTAACTTGGAAATGTAGTGCTCGCATGGGGTGTTCACCATCGAGGACGACTTGATTAACTAATAATTAACGACTTGATTAACGACTAAATTAGTGTTTGGGGTTTGAAATTTTTTTGTAGATGACTCAGTTCGATGTGATTTTTGATTGTTGCATTGTCTCTTACGACACTCTTAATTAAGTGACCTTTCTTTTTACAATAACTACAGAATTTATTTTGAAAATTAGAATTTTGATTATTACTATAATTTGAATTAAAATTTGTAGAATTACTAAACTGGTTTTTTTTATTACTAAAGTTTTGTTATTTTGCTGTGCTATATTTATAAACTTATTTTGATTAGAACGTAATTTTGATTTTCATTGAAATGTATCGTGATTAGTCCTGCCACATTTTATATAGTTTGAAGTAGTTAAATACGTCATTAGACGATATAATAACATTAAAATAACAAAATACAGTTAGGCTTAGAGGTATATTTTAAAAAATAAGTATTCGACACTGTCATTTTCCGAAAAAGGTCATTAAAAAGAAATATACCAGAAATATGCAGTTGTAAATAATTTGATTGAAATACTTGAAAAGAATTGATATATATTTATAATTACTGCAAATAGAAACTGCCTTAAGAGGGGAGACGAACTGTCTCCTCGTATAGCTACCAGTCTGCCTTATTCAGCAACCACCATAGCGGCAAAGAGAAAATAATTCCCCATTGGTACGTGTAGTCAAGTTTAAATTATAAATAATTTTAGTCTATTTATTTCTTTGAAGTACGCTAATAAATTTGTCGATTTAAAAATATACATCATTTTATAATCCTTGTTTAAGCAAATAATTTATTTATGTTAAGTTAAACCTCCTCGATATTAAATGTCCACAAAGAATATACTGTTTTCGGAACTACATCTTATACTTTATAAAGCATAAATAGTACTGGATTAAGCTTCACTCTGATAAACTTACTTAATTTCTTTTTACGAAATTTTGCATCTGTTTGCACCTTTTGCTAAAATATGAGAGAAAATTTGGTGCAATTTTGTTATTGGATATAATGAGGCCAGGTCCAACTTGTGGTTGGTTAGAACTTTCTCCAATATAATCACCTCTTGTGAACAACAGCATGGCTCTTCAAAAACATAAACAAGACGGTTTTTCCCCAAATTGTAGATTCTCGTTGCACTCTTTCTAAACAATAATAACGAAATATTTGGGTGACGCCTTCTAAAAAGCTGTTTATTTATTCCTGTACTTAATCTAATTAGTGGAGTCTTTGTGATTAAGACTCACGACACCTGAAAATAATTTGATTAGCTAAGTAATCTCAGCCGAAGCTTTTGAGTTTTATAGCGTAAGTATAAGTTTTTTATGGTTTTAGTTTGTTTTGAGATTTCTAAAGTTACAAAGTTAGTTCAATCGCGGGTCTTTTATGTGCGTTTTTAATGTTACAAATTAAACTCAATTTGTGAGACTGGTAGTTATTTTTTTGATGTTACATCAGTAAAAAAACAATATAATAAAGTTCTGTCAGTTCAGTTGTTTGAATTATTCTTTGTAAAAGAATCCTCAAGTATCTTGAATTTAACAGGTTATGCGGCCCAGATATGTTTGAATTAGTTTTATTAGTTAATTAAACTACGCGGGAATTTGTAAGTGATTGGAATTCGTGAGTGATAGTAAGTGTTGTGGAATTTGCATACGCTTTGGAAGTCACTAGATCTCTTACTGGAAACGGCGATGGCAGCAGTAAATAATAACGCACCTTTAATAAAACCATTTGACGGAAAAGGGTTCTCAAATTGGTCATTCAGAATTAAGCTTCATCTGGAGCAAAATGATCTTTTGGAAACAATTAGGGTAAAGAATGATTCAACCTCCCAATCTGATTTTGAAAAGAAAGATTTAAAAGCAAGAGACATAATCGTAAGATGGTTAGACGATAGTATTTTGTCAGTTATTCAGAATAAAAAAACAGCAAGACAAATGTTTGAAGCTCTGGAAAATACTTATATAAGAAAGGGGCTGGCTGCTCAAGTTGAGCTGAAGCGGGAACTAGCTGAAATGAGGCACAGAAGGGGAAGTTTGTCTGCATACCTTGAAGATTTTGAAAGAAAAGTATTTGAATTAAAATGTAGTGGTGCTACAATGGATGAAGAAGAAATCGTGTCTCAACTATTAGCTTCGATGCCAAATTCATATCAAGTTGTCACAACTGCAGTTGATATTGCTTATGGTCAATCACCATCGAAAATTACATTAGAGTTCGTGAAAGGTAAACTTCTTCAAGAGGAACCTCGACAGAACAGAAACCGTACACACACTGCTGAAACGAGCAATCTGCAAAATAATTCATTCATGTCATTTTACTCGAGAGGAGGACGAAGTGGTCCAGGTAATCGAGGAAAGTATAACAGCAAGCCCCCAGATCGTCGAGGTTATCAAAATCAATCAGTAAGTGGATACAATAATTATTATGATAATCGTAGTAATAATAATAATAATAAAACATATGAACCGTTCCCTTTTAAATGCCATGGATGTAATCAGAGAGGACATATGAGAAAATATTGTCCCAATCCCACCAACAGTAATAATAATAGTTTTAATGGAAATAGTAAGAAAGTAAATATTGCATCAGAAATTTTAGAAAAATCTCAAGAAGCTGAAAGGGAAATTTCTTTTTTGTGTGAAAACAATGTTGGCCAATCTGATCAAATGTCAAAAAATGAAGAAGAAAGTAAACAAGAAAATTCTGCTTTGTCATTACTTTTAAAACAAGAAACTCTACAAAAAACAAGAAATTTTTTTTGTAATCGATTCTGGTTGTACAAACCATCTTTGTACAATTAAAATGAAAGACTATTTAACTGAATGTGAAAGTGTAGATTTAAAAATTTGTGTGGCTAAAAGTGGTGAAAACATCAAAGCAGTCAAACGTGGAAACTTGTTACAGAAAGCGGTCTCATAGTGAATCTAAAAGATGTTCTTTTATGTAATGATCTCGATTATAACTTACTGTCTGTTAAAAAGATGGATAAAGCCGGAATGAAAGTGTTATTTGGAAATGGTGTTGTAACAGTGGAAAACTCTAATGGGCAGGAAGTTATGAAAGGTGAACAATTTGGTAATCTTTATGTAATAAATTTTGGACTTACTGCTTTAATAACCAAAGAAGAAAACAGTGATCTGCAACACAGAAGAATGGGACATTCGTCGGTTTACCCTACTAATAAGGTATGTGACATCTGTTTAAAAGGAAAACAAACTCGTTCTCAATTTAAATCCATACCTGAAGAAAAGAGACCCAAACGTATTATTGAACTGATAAGTAGTGATGTTGCGGGGCCATTCAACCCAGCGACGTATGATGGAATGAAATATTATGTGTCTTTTATAGACCATTATTCAAGATTTACTTGTGTGTATTTAATCAGGCAAAAGAGTGAAGTTTTTGAAAAGTTCAGGGAATATGAAGCTATTATGTCAGCAAAGTTTTCATTAAAAATATCACGATTCAGAGTAGATTGTGGCGGAGAATATAAATCAACCGAACTTGTTAACTTTTGTAGAAAACAAGGAATATAACGTTCCAAGAAATAGTGAACAAAATGGGGTCTCAGAACGTTTCAACAGAAAACTCCTGAACCTGGCTCGATGTCTTATTTTTGATTCGAATGTGAATAAAGAAATGTGGGAAGAGGCCATTTTAACTTCAAATTATATTATATATCGCCTACCTACAAATGCTCTAAATAAAAATAAAAATATACCTGCAGAAATATGGTACAACAAAAAATTGACCTGAGTAAAATGAAAGTCTTTGGAAGTATAGCGTATGCTCATGTCCCACTAGAAGAAAGACATGGAAAACTTGACGTTAGGAGTAGAACACTTATCATGGTTGGATACACTCCGAATGGATATCGCTTATGGGATAGCGTGCATAGAAAAATAGTAACAGCAAAAAGTGTAGTTTTCAATGAAGCAAAGACACAATCAATAATATATCCTTATTCAGATTCTGGTGAAGAAATAAACTATGATGATAACACGCAATCAACTTCCATTGATTATCAGGCTGATAATCAATGGATCACGATAAAATACAAAATGAAACTATTGATGAACAAGTATTCTTGCCTCCTGGAACTCAGCTTGATATTAGAAGACGTGATCGAGTAAAACGAACACCTCAGAGATTTGAAGATTTTGAAATTGATCTCATAGCAGCCTTGTCTACTGAAAATTTATTATCAGATACCCCAAACACTTTTGAAGAAGCTGTATAACAAGGCAATGGATGGGAAAAGGCTATCCAGCAAGAACTTCAATCATTAGAAGAAAATAATACGTGGGAATTAGTTCCAAAACCTAAAAATGAAAAAGTTATCGACTCAAGGTGGATATTCAGAATAAAACAATCTGAAGAATCTGAAAAGAAAGCCCGTCTAGTTGCACGAGGTTTTCAAGTAAATACCATAGGTGAAGACGTCTATGCTTCCGTGGCAAGGATGGTATCACTCCGAACGCTACTAGCTATCGCTGCAGAAGAAAATTTACACATTGTTCAACTGGATGTGAAAACTGCTTTTTTATACGGCAACCTAAAAATCCAGTGTATATGTATCCTCCAAAAGGTCTTAAGAACTGTCCATCCGGTTATGTATGTAAATTGAAGAAATCCTTGTACGGACTGTCCCAGTCGCCGAAGTGTTGGAATGACTGTTTGAATGAACATCTGGTTGGTCTTGAATTTACAAGGTCAATGGTAGATCCATACATTTATTTTAAAGATAACATTTTTATATTAATTTGGGTTGATGATTTGATTTTAATGTCTGATAATTTTGAAAATTTAACTAAAATAATAAGTAATCCTTCTAAATATTTTAAAATGAGTTTAATCAAAAGCACTGATAAAAAAATTAGAATTTTAGGATTAGAAATAGAAATTAAAGATGATTGTATTACTGTATCACAAAAACATTTAATTGACAAAGTTATCTCAAAATTCGGAATGACTGAATGCAAACCTGTAATTCCTAAAGTATGGGAAATTGAAAATGTAAGTAGTGATTTGTATAACGATGATGTACCATACAAGGAATTGTTAGGAAGTCTAATGTATATAATGCTTGGCTCTAGGCCAGGTATTTGCTATGCGGTAAATTTGTTTAGCAGATTTCAAAACAATTGCAGTAAACAAATTTGGTATCAGTTAAAAGCCGTTTTAAAATACTTAAAATACACCAAAGATCTTACTCTAAATTTTAAAAAGTCTAATGAGTCAGAAATTACAGTTGATTCTTTTGTAGATGCCGATTCTGCTAATGAGTCAGACCGAAAAAGTATTTCCGGATTTATGGTTAGGCTTAATAAAAATATAGTTTGTTGGAAATCGAAAAAACAATCAGTTGTTAGTATTTCAAGTACAGAGGCAGAGTATATAAGCCTTTGTGATTGTATTTGCGAAAGTAAGTTTTTGGTAAATTTAATTAAAGAAATATTGTGTTTATATTCTTTGCAAATAGTAGTTTTTGAGGACAACCAATCAACTATTAAAATAGCTAGTACTTTTGAAACAAAAAGAACTAAGCATATCGACACTAAATTTCACTTTATAAAAGACTTAGTAAGTAAATAAAAATGAAGTAAAAATAAAATATATAAATTCTGAAAATCAGACTGGTGATATCTTTACAAAAGCTCTAAATAGGACAAAATTTAATTTTCACAGAAATAATTTGAATTTGTGTTAGAACTGTTCAGTCTTATATTTTTAATTGTATTTCAGTTTCAGTATTGATAATATGTATGTATGTACTACTGTACTATCTTGATTTATTTTTGTTTTTAAATGTAATATGAATAATATGTAATTTAGTATATAAGTACTTGCAGAATTGAGGGGAGGTGTTGGATGTTTAAATTACCCGCCAATTCTGCTAGGAAGTTTTGTTTTGTATTTTTAATGTTGGCTGTAGTGTGCATGTAAAAAACAACATAATAAAGTTCTGTCAGTTTAGTTGTTTGAATTATTCTTTGTAAAAGAATCCTCAAGTATCTTGAATTTAACAACATCAGTAATGCTAGATACATCTCATGCATTGCTAGTCACAGTATAATCTTTCATGCAAAAGGAAATAGTTATTTATGTATCAAGGGCGTAAGAGAGGCGATTTTGGCCCGCGGCGTGAAGCTTGTAGCACGAGGCACGAAGTGCCGAGGGCTACAACACGCTAAGGGCCAACATCGCTGCTTACGCCCGAACGTTCATACAAAATTTTATGTACGATCGAAATTGCTAATAAAAATAAGGAGAGAAGCAAAAATTTTAAAAACTTGACGAAAATCTGTATACCAGTTACACATAACAAAATTTGGGTAGTGATGGTTACAAATGTAAACAGAAAAAATTGTTGTTTCGTGAAAGTGTGAAAGCGTTTGATAATTTTTCCTTAAAAAAGTATGGAAAAAGTGAATGATTCCACGTTGGATATAGAAGCAGCAGCAAAAAATATCACTTTGAACCTGTTACCACCAAAATCGAGAAGCATTTATGAGAAAATTTACGGTGAATTCTTGAATTGGTGTGAGGTGAAGAAGATAAAGGCCGTAAATGAAGATGCTTTGCTAGTATATTTCGATGAACAATCTAAAATGTACAAACCATCTTCGCTTTGGTCGCGTTATTCGACGATCAGAGCAAATCTGACAGCTAAGGAAAATATTGACATAAGTCAGTTCAAACGATTGTATGCTTTCCTCAAGAGGCAGAGTGACGGATATCATCCGAAAAAATCAAAAGTCCTTAACAAAGAACAAATAACTGAATTTCTCGTCAAAGCCCCAGATGAATTTTTCTTAATAAAAAAGGTACAAAAAACTTAATTTAAAATCAAACAAATTTTGATATTATAGTTGCAGGTGGCAATAATTATGGGTATTTTTGGAGCCTGCCGCAGAGATGAGTTAACCCAGTTAGCTCTGGACGATGTTGAGGATGTAGGATCTGCCCTAATCGTAAAAATAAGAAAAACCAAGACCAAAATCGATCGAACATTTACAGTGGTCAATAGTGAAGATTTAAACCTGGATTTTCTACAGATATTTCGGAAATATGTGTCTTTGCGTCCATCACATACGGAACATCGTCGATTATTTGTCTGTTATAAAAATGGAAAATGTACGTCGCAGCCTGTAGGAAAAAATACCCTGGGTCAGACTCCCCAAACAGTTGCGAAATTTCTGAAGTTGCCTGATACATCTGCTTATACAGGACACTGCTTTCGTCGTTCATCCGCTACACTTCTGGCTGATGGAGGTGCGGATTTGATTAATATTAAAAGGCATGGTGGCTGGAAATCATCGACGGTGGCAGAATCCTACCTTGAGGACTCATTGCAAAATAAAATAAAGACGGCAAAAGTTTTAATAGGCAAAAATACTGGTGCATGTTCAACGTCTACAAGCAATGTTTTGTCTTCTAGTGAAAATGTTATTAATGGTGCTCTTCCTTCCACATTTAATATAAGCAATTGTAATAACTGTACCATAGATATAAATGTGCAAGTCAACAAATGAATAAAATTTAAAAAAAATAAATGTTGAAATTGACAATCGAATGACGTCAGCGGGCCAAAAACGTTTTTGGCCCTAGGGCGTAAAAGACATCGTTTACGCCCGCAAATGGTGGCAAAAATAGTGTCATTATAGATCGATCGTACATAAACGTACATTTAGTTGCACGTTGTTTGTAATTCGGCAATATTTTAAGTTATGTGTGTATAAGTAGGCCTTTACGACATCGAGTTTCGGGCTAAATCTAATACCAAATGAAAGCTGAAACTATACATATTTAAAATATTATTGTCGGGCAGCTCGTAATCTGGTAGTTTTGTCAGTCGCTCTCCTTCCATAGTTTAAAACCATTCTTTAGGAATACTATCAAAATAAGACTTAACAGCGATATCAATCTCTTCTTCTGACTGAAACCTTTTCCCTCGTAAATGTTTTTTGAGCTAGGAAAATAGCCAGAAGTCACACAATGCCACAATCTGGTGAGTAAGGAGGATGTTCTATAACTTCGATTTTGTTTTCAGCTAAATACTTTCTTGGCACTTTGCTGAACACAGTAGGCAAACAATTTTCAACATACCATTTAGCGATAACGGTAACTGTCTTCTGCTCTTCTAATTTAATTGCTGCCACCAGACCCGTACTTCTAAAAAATACTGCGTACATAACTTTCTTCATTGCTCGCTGTTTTTTCACCATTGTAGGAGTTTCCTCATCTTTATGTATCCATATCCGGCTTCCTTGGCGAGTGGGAACATCAAAAAACGGTATGTAAGTTTCATCGCCAGTAACAATTTTATTAATAATTTGATGTATAATTCTAATAATGAATAATTCTAACACGTTCTGCTTTTTGTAGATCTGTCAGATGATGGGGTACCAACCGACTTACAACCTTTTTCAAATGTAAATGTTCGTGCAATATTGATCTCACTTGCGAGGATCCAATCTTCAGTTTGCACTCTATCATGGCATAGGTAATTCGGTTGTCCTCTTCCACCATCATCTTCACTGCAGCAATATTTTCGGCGTTAACAGCAGTTAAAGGAGGTTCAGCTCCTTTTCTGTGTACAACCGAGTTGCAACCTCGTTCAAATTCTTTATACCACCTATAAACCGTAGCTAATGATGGTGCGAGAGCCCCAAATGCCGATTTCAAACTTTCCTCACATTCATACGCGCTCAAGCCTTTCTTGAAATCATAGTAAATCATTATCCGAAAGTTCTCTCGCGACAATTCCATTTTTTCGATAACAGAAGCTTATTCAATGGGTTATTTCTCAAATACTATTCAACCGAATTTCACAAACTAAACTGATATTGACAGATAAAATAATGCACTATTTAATAAACAACAATTTGTTTTGTATGGTTAACTAGATTTCTATATTCTCAATAATTGTAGATTGACCCTCGTAACGTTTCTTGTACCACCCAACGCCCAAGCGTCGGGATATCAAAAGGTGTCTAAAGGCCAGTAATAGACGAGCGTACAACACGCTGCGTCCAGGAAACGCCGGTAATGCGATACATTGCTTATTACACAGGTGGATACAGGAGCACCGATATTGTGCGGACAAGTACAGACATAGTCAAGAGTTCTGATTATTAAATTATTAAAAGGTTATATTGGATATTCAACTCAGTGCATTACGTTTATTTAAATCGTTTAGTTCATTTATTTAAGGTTTGTCTTTAATATGTTCGAAACAGAAAAATTTATAATTGAAGTAGATCAACGATAATATGAGAAGAATTTTACGGGATATTTTCTGTGATCAGAAAACTTCAAAGTAAAGTGTCCTGTTTGCAACCTGGTGCTGATGATAGGGTGTACACACCAACAACGATGCTTGCACAGCATCCGTTTTTATAGTGACTGTAGTTTGTAGTTTCCACAAATAAAGTGGTTTAAAAACGCGCCCGTGTATTCAACAACGGAGGGGGCGGACCGTGCAGCACACAGCGTGTTGTGCGCTTGTCGTATTACTGGCCTAACACTTCTCGAGACGTCAAGCTAATCAGTAGCGGCGCGTCATAACATTTTGTTATCGGAAGTACTAACAATAAAGTTGGTGCATTTATCATGTCACCAAGGTACGCACGTCTATGCGTGCGCATAAGCATGCTTATAACGCCCAGGCGTTGTAACAGTCCGAGAAGTATCGAGAACTTGATGTGTTATAACCCACCACTAATTTATAACATCTGATTCTGAAACATTTCATAACAGGAGTTCTTTCCTGTAGTCATTATTATTTTAAATTGCTTAATGAAGAAAATACTTACCATAATAATTTATTAATCGCGTTTATAAGAAAATGAAAAGAATATCAAATAAACCGCCAGAGTTATATGTTATTAAATCTGAATTTATAAGATTGCAGCGACTACTTTTCCGCAAATACAGCTGTTATCTACACATATTTCTCTAAAAACGACATGAAATTAATTTACTTCAAGTCTAATCGCGTTTGACTTCTTGCATCTTTTGTGATAACAAGAAGAATCAAAGTTGATAACATAGAATATTATGTCTTATTACATTATATTTATTAATGAGAATCTTCACGACGTAAACATGTTTTAGGAAATATTTATAGCAGTTGAGTATATAAATTGCAATTACTGATTTAAGAATTTATTTTGGTAGTGAACGCGTTAATGTGGTGACATCGAAGAAAGAAGTGGTGATTTTTGAAAAATAAGGTGTTTTCTACGTGTTGTGTGGAGTTTACAATAAAAAGGTCTTCTACAAAAAGTAAGTTTACCAAAGAAATTCTTTGAACTTTTATTTTATTGTACAGCTAGGCGGTTTTATAAAAGGGAACTTTTTTTGTTTAAAAGTGTTATTTTTTATAATTATGATGCTTCATGTTTCATTATATTCTGCACAATAATATTAGTAGCATGATGGCCCTAGTGGAAAACTATTTTATACTACTTATAATTAGTTGTGTTTTTACACCTGTATAACAGCACACAGTTACTAATTGAGTATTGTATGCCGCCAAAAATGAAGTAGATAATCAAAATACCGTTTGCTACTAATTTTACGACCGAAAAGTGCATTTTAGAAAAAATAAATGTTCATTAAAATGGGAAATATACAAATTTATTGTTATAAAATTTATTTATTATTTTTATGAAAGGTTCGCGAATTGTAGAGAAGGATTTCTTTAATTTTTTAAAAATATAAAATTTCTGCTAGGTTGATGCTACTAATATTATTGTGCAAAATATACTGAAACATAAAGCTTATAACTTATTATAAAAAGTAGCACGTTTAAACAGAAAATGAGTCAATTAAAGTCCTAGTGTACCAAAAAAACGTCTGTTACTTTCTTCTTAAATAAGATATAAATAATTAATTTTAGAGAAACTGTACATTCAAAGTTAACCAAAACAATACCACCTAAGTTTCATAGTATTTGAACTATTTTCCCAAAATTTGAAGATATGATTAGGGACTAAATTATTACCAGCTTTTTGCCAAAAAAGCAGGTTTTTTGGAAATAATTTAGTCCCTAGACACGGTTTTTTTTAAATTTTTGGAAAATAGTTCAAATACTATGAAATTTAAATGATATTTTTTTGGTTAACTTAGAATGTACAGTTTCTCTAAAATTAGTTTTTCACCTAAAAAATGTGAAATAATTTAATTAATAAACATCGTTAAAACATTCCAAAACAAGTTAGGTAAGCAAGTTTTAACATTCCTGGAATATTTATTAATTTAAAACCAAAGTTATCACATTATTATATTATTTATGGAAAAGACAAGTATTATTGACCATGCGGTTAAGATTTATACACCGTATTTGAGTATCTAAATGGCCCTTTTGTAACGATTTTCTTTAAATTCGGTGTAGTTATTCACAATATAAGTAAATTCACTGTGATTTTGTTAAGATTTTTAAATGTACCGTTAATTTTTTTTGGGCACACTTGGACCTTAAATAACGCCTGCCTCTATTAAAAGTAACAGTTAATATATAAAGAAACAAAAAAAAATTTTGTTATTAACCTATTATCACTACAGTTGTTTAATTGAGATCTAAACAAAAAATAGTACCACAAAAGATAAATATGGATAAAAGGAAATACTAACTTTTTAATGAGGCAATTATGCATTACCTGTTTTTGGAAATCTTGAATTGTATTTAAATATTTATATTGAAATTATGTGGTCAAGAACATTGTATTTAACTGGTTTGTACAAAAAAAAACTTATCATCAATAATTTCATGCGGAATATATCGTATTCGATTAATTATGACACTCAATGATTTTCAATAAATATTATTTCTTCCTTATCTTGCCTGTGCATATCAACTTACCAGGAAAATACTTTTTTATACTTTGAACTTTCTACAGTTCTGTAGCACCCGGGTTTTTCTTATTGTACTAGTAACATTAATAACATAAATATCTCACTTTATCTGTTTACTAAAAAGATTGTGTAACTTCTGGGAAACAGCTGTTTGTGTTTTATTAAGATTCTCATTAATTAAGAGTGATATCAAATTACGTCAACATAACTTGGAATAGTAAATGCAGCTTCTATTTCTAACATTTTAACGAGGTTTAAATTTAGGAAAACTTAAACCTTTTCGCGTAGTGTAGGACGAAAAACTATTATTTTAACAAATACCTTTATTGTAAGTCAGTTTGTGGGGCCAGCTGCGAACGAGTGGTGTTAGTCCACCTCTCGTGTTCCAAGGGTCGTGGGTTCGAGTTTTCTAATTGAAAAATCCCACTACCTCAACTATAGGTGTGTGTATTTGTGTATTTTTTATCCATTATTAAATTTTAAATAATTCAAGTACAAAAAAAATGGTTCTACATAATCACGAAATATAATATAAATACAAAGATTAGTTAAAGTTTCACAAGTTTTATTAATATCTTAACCTGACAATATTGTTTCGACACTTTGTGTCATTATCAAAGGTAGATGAGGTTGATAAACAAACACGTTGCTAAGGATAAATACATACAGAAAATAGGTAACTAGATACAATACATAACAAAAACTAAATATCTAACACTATTAATAAAGGAGAATTACTAAGCTCAGTTTGTTCATTCATTAAAGGTACTGTGCGTTTATGTCTGTATATTTCAAAAGCTTCTAAAATGTCTAATTTGTGTTTGTTGTTGCAAAAATGTAAGAATTTTATGTTGCTTTGAGGTGTCATTGGGTGGTTCTGTTCCAAAATGTGTTTGGCATAATTCGATTTTTCTGGATGTTTAAGTCTATAAGAGCGTATGTGTTCTTTGTATCTTATGTCGAGATTTCTAAGTGTTTACCCAATATAAACCGAGTTACAAAAAGAACAATTCAAACGGTAAATGCCGGATTTCATGATATCTTGTGTTTTGTCTTTAGCATTGAATAAAAATGAAAAGGTGTTGGTGTTAGTTTTATAGGTTATTTTGTAACTGGTGGTTTTTCTTAGAATAGTTGCAATTTGTTCTGATATCTTGCCAAAGTATGGTATTGATATGTAGTTTATGTCTTCTATTTGAGTGCCAATTGGAAATATTCTTTTGATAGCTAACCTATAATCTTTTTGTTGAATTAAGGTGTCAATCATGTTATGGTTATAATGGTTTGCATATGCTAATTGTTTGATGATTGAAATTTCTTTATCAAAATGTGATCGTTTCATTGGAGTAGTTAAGCGTATGTATTTATCCTTAGCAACGTGTTTGTTTATCAATCTTATCTACCTTTGATAATGACACAAAGTGTCGAAACAATATTGTCAGGTTAAGATATTAATAAAACTTGTGAAACTTTAACTAATCTTTGTATTTATATTATATTTCATGATTATGGAGTTCCACAAAGTAAGGCTGGAGACAGTAAATGGTTCTACATAAATCAATATACTTACTTACGCCTGTACTGTAAACTTATGCCCCAACAGATACCAACGTCATTCTTACTTACTCAAATTTTATATTAATATTAAGGGCACCATCTAGTTAATCGTTATTAAACAATCAATAAATAATTGAGAAATCCATAGACTGGGAATGGATTTCCCCTTAAAAATTGCTAAGAATTCAAGTTAAATAAATTTTTGTTTTAAAGATAATGAATTTTATTTAAAAAACACTAGCGATTGGTTGTGTTATTTTAACACAATGAAAAATATATTTAAAATAAAATTATTCAATCAAAAATTAATTTTAAACACGCATATTGTTCCAAATAAGTTTTATTAGTTGAATTCGATTTTACTACCTAATTATTTAGTCATAAGGGAGCATGCAATCATTATCATTACTTGGCACCCAATGTTAAGTACAGATCAATGAACTAATATAAGAACATCAAAAATTCGGTTGCATAAAAAATAAATATCAAAAACTCGGGGAAAATCCCTCGAACTCGTGAAACTAAACATTGTATTGTTTATTTTTGTTTAAACAAGTAAATCCCTAAAAGGGTAATGATTTCACCGTAGTGATTGTAGTGAACTAAAGTTTTAATGCGAATTTCTTGGGTACATTTTCATTAACAAAAGCGAATTCCTTCCTCGTTATTTACAAACTCAGGTTAACGAAATAATCGTAATTAGTTCTTATTAAGAGCCTCCGGATTTAACGATTGTAACTTTATTTTATTAACACCTGAGTAGTTCGTTGTAGCTTCAAACTGCTACCCTTCAAATTTCAGTTTAGTGAAAATCTCGATAAATTAATAACTCACTCGTTAGCTTCTGAATTAGTCTTTCTTCCACTTTGATACTACTAGCTAAATTTATTTAACTGGACACAGGTAGGTTTTTCGCGACCGTTCCACGAAGAAACGCGCCCCTCTTAATAGCTCAATTCGGACTGCTTGACCAAAACTTACATCGCCTTTTATAGATTTTTAAGTTGGGTAATGTGCGTTTAACTACTTGAACGAAAATAGGTATGACAAGTTCGACCAATAACAAAATTGCTTATAATTCTTTTTTAAGGAAGTTTAATTAACTAGTGCAGTAGTAAAAAGTAATAGTAGTAAACGGTAGTGAAAGAAATCAAATCTACCAAGTAACGTCTTAGTAACCTGCCCAAACCAACCTAAATTAGTTATTCTAGCTCTTTCAATAAGTAAAAAATATAATGGGTTTTCTTTTTAATCTATTTTCGACGTTGGAAGAGAAAATAGCCAAAAAATTATTCAGGCTAAAGCGAGACAAGGCTCGCCTGTAGTTGTCGAATTACACACTCGTCCGTTAAACTGTACACTTGTCACAAAAAGTTTTTATTCTTAATAAAACATGATAGGAAATATTATCCCCGAGGGAAAAGGTTTAGCGTATAAGGCGAAAAGTCTTATTCCCTATATCATTCGATATTTTAACCAACAAGGTGGTTGGTGACTATCTTTTAGGAGCAGGCGTCAAGAGGGGTTCACGTATGCTTAAGCATAGGACTTTAGTGGTTACTACCAACTCTTAACAAATAAATTATGCATTGTTAAAAATATTAAAAAACAAAAACTTACAAAAAACATTTTTTTATTGGTTTATTTAATAATATCACCATAATTGAACCGTGAAATAATTATTTAATTTGCAATAAAACAATTTCTCAAGTATTCTTAATTTACATGGAAAGCACGGCAACATCGCAAATGCCTTGGTTGATAAATAGTGTTGGTAGTAGTGTATATGACATTAAAATTGAAATTAAGAAAAATATGACATAATACATATAAGACTACTGTTATTTATATTTTATATCAGTATATTTATTTGTTATGAAGAAGCTGCTGTTTCTCTATATCTTATTGATGAGTT
The DNA here is from genome assembly GCA_929113105.1 of Agrypnus murinus. Lineage (NCBI taxonomy): Eukaryota > Metazoa > Arthropoda > Insecta > Coleoptera > Elateridae > Agrypnus > Agrypnus murinus. The sequence continues at coordinate 65,842,576 of OV816027.1, forward strand.
GATTGGATAAAACACCCTAGAGTTGCTTATGAAACATGCCACAAACCGTCCAACCCTTCTTGTGGTCAACAAACAACTAAATTGTTATGTGCTTTACGTAGAAAGCTCCATTTTGGTTTCGTTATAAAATATTAATATTTTATAATGTTTTAAGTGAAAAATTTCATGTATCTACTCATAAACCTTTATAAGTAAAAGTTAGTTTCGTCTTGATTAGATAGTTATTAATATTAAGATATTTATTGTACTTGCAGTATAATATATATTTTGTAACCGAATTAAAACTTAAAAACATGAAAATATAATTGTGAGAAATAAATTGTCTTGTTTTTATATATATATATATATATATATATATATATATATATATATATATATATATATATATACATATATATTGCTGTAATATTGGATAATTAAAAATAATAAATTATTTTTAAAAATTTATTATATATTTTGAAACTGTGAATAATTGCCGTTTGATCGTAGATAATTACTTTATAATAAATTGATTTTTTTTTAATGACTGAACTTTGGAATTGCTTTTCAACTTCCCTCTTTTATAAATTCTAATATGATTTGAAAATACCTTTTAATAGATTTAATAATGCAATGGTTATATAAAATTAATGTTACGTTAGTTCTTGATTAACTCAAGTTTACGTAAGAGAGTTGGGCGCCAGTTAAATAACTTAAATTAACAGAATTATATTTAATAAAGACTCATCTCAGGGTGAATGTGGTTTCTTGTGGTATAAAAAAATATACAAATTGAAGTTTGAAATCACTTTTAAAATTGAAATCTTAATTAATTTTAACTATTACTAAATTGTTCAAATCACTTTACTACACTTTACAAATGATAGTCTTTTCTTCAGCAAATGCCAATACAAAAAGGAAATAACTTCCTACCTTTTTATAATACTTCTTTTTTTTCTTTTAGTATAGATGTCCTCTTTTCCAAACCATAGGCAGAGTAGATCACTTTATGTTGACCCAGGGCTGGTTTCTAATTCAGGGTTGACTTTCTTCCTTTTGCATGGATTTTCCATATAATATCATCCACACACTTGACTTTGGAACTCACTTTTGTTTATTAACTGCGGGTTCAATTTCCCTTTTTCGTAGAATACTTATAGTTGTTTTTGTGTTTAATTAAATAAAACACCCGTTTATGGTTTTAACGTTGATTTATTATCTTGCCTAACTTTAGCAAGTAAATTATCTTAAAGGTGGTTCTTTATAATCATATACACTTTTACAATTTATACTTATTACACCTTCGCCGTATTCAAATCACCAACTAACTTAACTTGTCTATTTAATTCTAGACTATTTAAATTTTTACAATATTATCAGCCACGAATTTACTTTGTCGCTTGATTTACTATAATATCTTTACTCTTTCGTCGTTTAACAGTAAGTGTCTATACTCTTTCGTCGTTTAACAGTAAGTGTCTAATTACATTAATACTATATTTCTTACACGACTTTACTACGTCGCTTTCTATCACTGACTTTCTAAAAATTATAATTTTCTAAGCTTATATACTATTTCCTATTTACATAATTATATTACACAATTTGACTTACGAACTAATACAAACTGTACACTCATATAATACATAATAGCAGATTAATATTCTTATAAAAGTGACACATCTATTACAGATTAATTACACAATACTTTTACGCAATAATAACGATCTATTTACATTAACAAAAACCTTAAAGAATCACATAACCCGTCGATATACACATTTGGGATTATACATAATTGAATTACATCACAACAAAAACTTTCGAACAACTGGATGTTACGTGCACTTAAGTAATCGGTGAGTAAGCTGTGTGAAAATAAATAAAGAAACATGTATTATTTAACCTTATTAAAAAGTATACACATTGATTTCAAAATCAATGACACACCATAAAATACCTCAAATTTATTTTTAACTGGAAAAGTTGATAAAAATATTTCAAAAGTGTTAGTATTTAACAAAGATTTTAGATTTTCACAAAATTTTCAAAATTTTCCAAAATTTTGAAACTACCATCCACAGCATTTATATATATAAATGCTGTAATATTGGATAATTAAAAATAATAAATTATTTTTAAAAATTTATTATATATTTTGAAACTGTGAATAATTGCCGTTTGATCGTAGATAATTACTTTATAATAAATTGATTTTTTTTTAATGACTGAACTTTGGAATTGCTTTTCAACTTCCCTCTTTTATAAATTCTAATATGATTTGAAAATACCTTTTAATAGATTTAATAATGCAATGGTTATATAAAATTAATGTTACGTTAGTTCTTGATTAACTCAAGTTTACGTAAGAGAGTTGGGCGCCAGTTAAATAACTTAAATTAACAGAATTATATTTAATAAAGACTCATCTCAGGGTGAATGTGGTTTCTTGTGGTATAAAAAAATATACAAATTGAAGTTTGAAATCACTTTTAAAATTGAAATCTTAATTAATTTTAACTATTACTAAATTGTTCAAATCACTTTACTACACTTTACAAATGATAGTCTTTTCTTCAGCAAATGCCAATACAAAAAGGAAATAACTTCCTACCTTTTTATAATACTTCTTTTTTTTCTTTTAGTATAGATGTCCTCTTTTCCAAACCATAGGCAGAGTAGATCACTTTATGTTGACCCAGGGCTGGTTTCTAATTCAGGGTTGACTTTCTTCCTTTTGCATGGATTTTCCATATAATATCATCCACACACTTGACTTTGGAACTCACTTTTGTTTATTAACTGCGGGTTCAATTTCCCTTTTTCGTAGAATACTTATAGTTGTTTTTGTGTTTAATTAAATAAAACACCCGTTTATGGTTTTAACGTTGATTTATTATCTTGCCTAACTTTAGCAAGTAAATTATCTTAAAGGTGGTTCTTTATAATCATATACACTTTTACAATTTATACTTATTACACCTTCGCCGTATTCAAATCACCAACTAACTTAACTTGTCTATTTAATTCTAGACTATTTAAATTTTTACAATATTATCAGCCACGAATTTACTTTGTCGCTTGATTTACTATAATATCTTTACTCTTTCGTCGTTTAACAGTAAGTGTCTATACTCTTTCGTCGTTTAACAGTAAGTGTCTAATTACATTAATACTATATTTCTTACACGACTTTACTACGTCGCTTTCTATCACTGACTTTCTAAAAATTATAATTTTCTAAGCTTATATACTATTTCCTATTTACATAATTATATTACACAATTTGACTTACGAACTAATACAAACTGTACACTCATATAATACATAATAGCAGATTAATATTCTTATAAAAGTGACACATCTATTACAGATTAATTACACAATACTTTTACGCAATAATAACGATCTATTTACATTAACAAAAACCTTAAAGAATCACATAACCCGTCGATATACACATTTGGGATTATACATAATTGAATTACATCACAACAAAAACTTTCGAACAACTGGATGTTACGTGCACTTAAGTAATCGGTGAGTAAGCTGTGTGAAAATAAATAAAGAAACATGTATTATTTAACCTTATTAAAAAGTATACACATTGATTTCAAAATCAATGACACACCATAAAATACCTCAAATTTATTTTTAACTGGAAAAGTTGATAAAAATATTTCAAAAGTGTTAGTATTTAACAAAGATTTTAGATTTTCACAAAATTTTCAAAATTTTCCAAAATTTTGAAACTACCATCCACAGCAATATATATATATATATATATATATATATATATATATATATATATATATATATACATATATATATATATATATATATATATATATATATATATATATATATATATATATATATGTATATATATATATATATATATATATATATATATATATATATATATATATATTGATAAAGGGTACCTTGTCACCTCCAAAGTAGATACCCAGCATACGTTGTCACTTCATATATAACGTTGTGACCTCCGTTTTCGGAGGTCACAACGTTTTGCCCTGTTTTCGACTGTATAAGCATATAGATGGTGTTAGAAGCCTAAATTCAAATTTTTGTCTGGAGGTGATAACGTCATACTTATACTCACAAAATTAATTTTTAGTTCAGCTGTAGATCGCTGGCGTTGTCGTCGCTGTTAGTTGTATAATTGCCAATACGATGTCACCTCCGCCTGTATATGATGTTTTTTGTATCATGTACGGTACGTTGCAGGCTCCACACATTGGCAACGTTGTGTACAAGACCTAAACCACTCAGGTATATAGAATTCCATCGAAACCAGTACCCCTGGCGTAGTTTCGGCCATTTCACGCTACCTGAATTTTTACAGACACTTTTTGGGTATAGTAGCAGCATTTAAATAAATATTTGTAAACTACTCAGAAAATTTAAGGGATCTCTTGAATTGTACGTCATTTTTAAATAGTTAATGATACTTAAGAACAATAAAATAATAATTTCTATTTCATTTAAAAAGTTTTGAATTGAAAACGACTTTCTTTGAGATATGAAAAAAATTAAATAGGAAATACGTTTTAGTCGTAATTATGTATAAATAAAAAATTCATCTTTTTACAAAATGATCATTTCGGATTTACTCGATTATTATTATTTGATTATTATTTTAGGAATTGTCATATGACATATGATATATTCATTCTCGCATCCACAAAGAAAGATTTAAAATCTTTAAAATCTTCAATATTTTTAGTATTACAATTAATAAATTTTCAAAGAAAAATAATTTTACTAAGCAAAATAATGTAACATTTGGTATGTAGTTTGCAAATTTCACCAAATTACCCGGTTAATAAAGTTTTCATTGACATTCTATGTTTACATTTGATGAAGGAAAGAATAAGTCTGAAATACTCATTTTGTAATAATATTATGTAATTAGGAGATCAAGCGATATTTTAAATCCAAGAAGATGTATAACATCTTATAACATCGTTATAACATCTTCGAGGATTTAAAGAAGCTTGATCTCCGTATTGCATAAGTTGTTTTATTTTATTTCGTATTTCAATCCTAATTTCTCCCTTTTAAAATCCATCCGAATTTATTGTATAAAGAAGCAAGTTGCCTTGTCTGTGTCATCATACGCGTAACTAAGGAGATAAAAAGCAGCATGCATGCATGCATGTGGCTATAATGCAACATCAAATTATTTACGTTGCCAACAACAACGGAGATCAAGAACGTCTTGAACACCGGTATCATTGACAACGGAGATCAAGATATACTTTATATAACTAAGGGCCGGTATTATAAAACTTTTTACTTCCTAGATAAAATTTACTTTGAGAGTAAATTCATTTGTTCTGTCAATTTCATATGCAAATTGACAGAATAAATTAATTTACTCTCAAAGTAAATTTTATCTAGGAAGTAAAAAGTTTTATAATACCGGCCCTAATTGTGGTATATAAAGAATTGTTTGAAATACGAAATGTAATAAAAAATATTAACTGTTTATATTTTTACATAATTACGACTAAAAGATATTTTCTATTAAATTCCATATTGTAGCGGAAAATAAAACCTTACGTCATAATCTTGACATGAAGCTTTACGGTACTGAAAGGCTTAAACAAACGTCAGTTTAACATAAAGTGTCGTATTTTTATTATTAGTATAGTCAATTTTTGCATTAAGTTTTTATTTTTTACTATCTAAAGATAGAGACTTGAAATCTTTTCTAATGCCTTTAGTACTGGACCAATATAAAATGTAATATGTTTAATATGGGGGCACGCCCCCCTGGTGGTTGAGACCCCCATTTTGTACCCCTGATTTACTAACGCAACCAAATTGAGCAAAGTTGTGTTGGGAGTGTTCTTGGGGTCGCTGATTATGAATCCAATGAGAAAATTAAAAAATTCAAATAGCAGACCCAAAATGGCGGCTCTAAAATAACGGCCTTTGATATTGAGAATGCGATTTACGCCATTTCTATTGATTCTAGAGAGAAATTCAAAGAATCAAAAAGTGTTTATAATGTGATTTTGCAAAGAACTACGCTATTTTGGTTACCTTATTATGTAACCCCTTCGCTCTGCCCTAGTAGTAGAGTCAATTTCTGCATTAAGTTCTTATTTTTTACTATCTAAAGATAGAGACTTGAAATCTTTTGTAATGCCTTCAGTACTAGACCAATATCAAATGTAATATGTTTAAGATAGAGACACGCTCCCTCGGGGGGTTGAAATCCCCATTTTAAATTCCCAATTTAACAACTCGGGAAGTTTTCAACCAAGTTGAGCAAAAACTATGTTGGAGGGAGCTGTGAGGTCGCTGATTATAAATCAAATAAGAAAATCACAAAATTCAAAATGGCGGACACAAAATGGCGGTATTTTAGATTGAAAATGCGATTTACGCCGGTCCTATTGATTTTAGAGAAAAATGTGAAAAGCCAGAAAGTGTTTAGAATGTGATTCTGCATAGGAATACATAATTCCGGTTACCTTATTATGTAACCCCTTCATTCTCTCCTACTGAGAAGCCCACTAGGGTTGATTGAAGGGGGTTACATAATAAGGTAACCAAAATAGTGTATTCCTATGCAAGATTACATTCTAAACACTTTTTGACTCTTTGGATTTTTCTCTAAAATCAATAGAAACGGGCGTAAATCGCATTTTCAATCTCAAATACCGCCATTTTGTATTTCTTAATTTTCTCATTGAACTCATAATCAGGAACACCAAAACCCCCCCAACATGAATTTCACTCAAGTTAATGGAAAACTTCCCGAGTTATTAAATTGGGAGTGTAAAATGAGGGTTTCAACCCCCCGAGGGGTAAAACCGCCATTTTAAACATATTACATTTTATATTGGTTCAGTACTGAAGGCATTAGAAAAGATCTCAAGTCTCTATCTTTAGATAGTAAAAAATAGGAACTTATGCAAAAATTGACTTTACTACTAGGGCAGAGCAAAGGGGTTACATAATAAGGTAATCGAAATAGTGTATTCCTTTGCAAAATCACATTCTAAGCACTTTCTGACTCTTTGAATTTTTCTCTAAAATCAATAGAAACGGCGTAAATCGCATTCTGAATCTCAAAGGCCGTTATTTTAGGACCGCCATTTTGAATTTTTCAATTTTCTCATTGGATTCATAATCAGTGACTCCAAGAACCCTGCCAACATAAATTTCGCTCAATTTGGTTGCGTTATTAAATTAAGGGTACAAAATGGGGGTCTCAACCACTAGGGGGGGGGCGTGCCCCTATTTTAAACATAGTGCATTTTATACTGGTCCAGTACTGAAGGCATTACAGAAGATTTCAAGTCTCTATCTTTAGATAGTAAAAAATAAGAACTTGGGCATGTTTTTTGCAAAAATTTACTCTACTATATAGAATGACTAGATTATTCTAAAGCAGGGGATGAATGAACTTTCGTTCAAAGAGAAAAAATTGCAACACATGAAAAAAAACGTTATAGGTCCTGTAAATGATTCTCCTTAGTTATCGTTTCAAGATTTCAGACGCGACTTCTGTCTTCCTTCAGAGATCAAACTCGTTCTGTAAAGCTTCATTGCCGGATTTATAACATAAATAACTATAAATCAAAAATGTTTCTTTTTATAACATTCTATTCGTAAAAAAAATCCTATACTAACATCCTATCCTATTCGTTTGTTGGCGAAGGAAATGGACATGAGCTCCAGATCTATATCGCCACTGATCAAGGAAGACCTTAGTATGAGGACTGGACACTTGTTAACAGCTCGACATAATGAAATAAGAAGAGTTGGAAACAAGTCTCATTTGCAGAGATAGGTGAAAAATCTTCATCGCCCAATCTTGTTTCCCTGCATTTTATATTTGGATTTAGGATTGATGCATTATGATGAAAATTAAAGTAATTGTCAAACAATCCACATAGTTGATTTGGAAAACCCGTTTGCACATCGCAGCTAGGATGCGTGAACTCTCCTAAAGTCATTCTAGATTCCTTATAGGAATCGAGCCCAATTAAGTAAAATACTTGTATTTACCCTATAGCGGAGTTGTTCACATGATAAGATTATTATTTATTTATTTAGGCGGAGTTATTTATCGCTCGTAAATAGCAACAAACAAAGTCACTTCAAATCCAAATAAAACATACTATTTTTTTCCACTAGGGTAAAAGTGCCTCCTCCCTATGATTAGAAGTTTAGTCTAGCAATACCAACAATTTTTTATTAGAAGAAAAAATATTAAAACAAAGGTCTTTGAATAAACCCCAGCGTGGCTGAATACTGGACAGTCAAATGTCGTTTTCTCGACATTGATCCAAGTGTAGGCGAATTTTCAGATATCGAATCTTGGTTCTCTAACTCATGTTTAATATGTATTTATTTTTAAGCGTTTTATATGTATAAAATGATGATTTACTTCAAACAATATTATTGCTTGGGTGATTGTTAAATCTAAGACGGCTGTGAAAACTGCTGCAGCGCTATATTTCCAGCGGTGTGTTGGACGCACCGATTTTCACCCACGTTTCAAGCAATTTTCAGATTCTGAGTCTCGGTTGTTTAGTTTGTCACTCGAGGGTTAATCAACAACCTGATACTAATTTTCGGTTCACTAAACGTTGTACAAGTCGGAGCCAATGTTCAGAAACCGAATCAGGATTTCTTACAACTTGCCCAAGCTTCAGCCAATTTTCACCCGTTAGGTCAATGCCAGTTACCCATAGAATATACTTAAGTCAAATATCAGATACTATTTCGCTAATTTGCTTTAGCTAGTCTAAAGCTAAGTACTCACAGCAGCGGATCCGCAGGCGGATGTCATACGATTGGTCGGATTGAGTCGATTTGACTCAAACCGACCAATCGTATGACATCCGCCTGCGGATCCGCTGCTGTGAGTACTTACCTTTAGTCAATCTCTACATATCAAGTGCCGGTTACATACTTATCACCCAAAACCTTAGCCAACTTTGAATCTTAGGTTCGCTAAACTAACTCCAGTTTTAGCAATCTTCAAAATTCAAAATCTTGGTTTCTTACCCTTCGGCTAAGGTTGGGTCAATATTCATATTATATTTTGCTAAATTTCTGTAAATGTGGTTTATTGTAAAGATGGATTAGTGGTTGCTAACCTACTGAATTTTTATGAACTTAAACTTACACTGGCAAGACTAAAGTGTAAACTATATTGACTTACCGACTGTACATATATATTTGCACAAGAAGACGTACACTATGAAAGTGTTAGGTTTGTACGGTATCAATATGTGTTGAGAGTCTAAGACATTAATCATTTATATAAATTTTCGATTTCTTCGTATTTATTTTGTTAATGAACATTTTATATCCAACACAAAAATTGACTCTGCATTCAGTTACGGCGAAACAGTAATGGTACACTTCGTTGCTTGTTTGCACTAGCATTCATTAAAGGAAAAGGATTGTGTAATAGTTGCTTTGTTTCTTAATTACCAGCCTTGGTACTACATTAACATTCAAGATCGGTCCAAGACTAACTTTAGTTTTATTGCGATATCGGTGTCATTTATTGTCCAAAACATTGCATAACGTATTGGTTTTAGCCAATAACAACCAATATTGGGTAACTCTGATCTTTCCATGTCTGAGACCAAGCTTGGTATCAAATTATCATCCCTACTTTAGTCTAGCAGTAGGCCATTTTCGGATATTAAGGTTGTGCCAAGGTTGATAAACATTGTTTCAAACAAAAGCTTATAGTGGTATTTTGTTTTAATGGAGAGCCGCGATTGCTAACATAATTAAGCGTCAAATAAACTGCCACTTTTAATTCTGATAACGCAATATACCTACTATTTATCTATGGTTTATACAATGTTATCAAAAAAGACTACATTAAGTTAAACCTGTCTTTAATGTGGACTTAAAGTACACGTTCCATAAAACGTACATGTTTTGTCGTTAGTAACTGCTTTATTTAAAACGTAAGTTAAAACAAATTTACAAGAGGTAGGTACATGTATAACAGTGTAACATACGTAATCTGTATTTCGTTAGATCAACAAATGCTGGAAAAAATGTCTTAAGCAAAAATTCTATAAAAATGTTGATTAATTTGTTGTGTTTCGATTTGTTTTAAACTTAATAAAGTTGGTAACTCTTTTTGTTAATCAAATCACGGGAAATTCAATGGTCCTACATGATACGTGCGTGACTTCGGAAACAACAAGCATTTGTTGTAAAAAACAATATTTAATTTGTTTATATTAAACTATTATCGAGTTTAGTAAAAATTAAAAGAGTATCTGCCTTTATTTCAATCGAAATGGAATCTGGATAAAAGCATATTCAATTTAACCGTTATTCCCGAGATTAAAAGAAACTTTATAGAATATCATATTTATACAAATACTACGTTACATAACTGATTTATGTCTAATATATCTAAATTTCAAAAATGTGCTATACTAATTATACGCAATATTGGTACTGGTTGCGTTCTTATTGACAATAACAAGAATTCCCTTTTTCTGGTTTTGTTATATTTTCAATTCATTATAGAAAGAAATTTCTTTCTAATATATCACCGATCTAAGTATTTCTAATCAAATTACTAAAGTTTTCATTTAAAAAATACAAGTTTATGAAGTAAACCAGAAATCAATGATTATAATTAGAAAAGCCTTATTCAACTAGTCAGTGCTACTCATAAAGACGGTTTAATAGTGTCGAAACGGCTTTTTAATATCTTTAATAACAATTCATAAGAAATACAAAAACGACAATTTCCTATAACTCAAAAAATAAAAAATAAGTAAATCGAGAATGCTCGCTTGTTTTCTTTTGTTATCTGGCCACTAAAATGCCCTCGGCGAGCAATTTAAACCACCCGATTTCAACATCTGGAGACCCACAAGAGAACCTTTTTATGAAATGTGCATCTATGGAATGTGCAGTCAACGCTCTGTATATATAACTGCACATAACGGTGGTATCTTCTGACCTCCGAACACTTGGCAGCGCTGCTGGAGGTAACAGCGAACTATAAGTATCTTCTTATATATAAATTTTGGAGGTCGGTTCGTATCTTCTGTATACTCTATATATGACAAAATAAAACAAGGGAAATAATTTCCCCTTTCTTGAGATTCGGATTCTAGAGGTTCCCCTCATCACAAATATAACAAATTTTTAGCAATATATCCACGAGAATACCCGGAAGTCAGGCCGTCTCCTCTGTATGACGGAGGTGACAGCTTAACAGGCATCAATATATATATATATATATATATATATATATATATATATATATATATATATATATATATATATTGATAAAGGGTACCTTGTCACCTCCAAAGTAGATACCCAGCGTACGTTGTCACCTCATATATAACGTTGTGACCTCCGTTTTCGGAGGTGACAACGTTTTGCCCTTTTTTCTACTGTATAAGCATATAGATGGTGTTAGAAGCCTAAATTCAAATTTTTGTCTGGAGGTGATAACGTCATACTTATACTCACAAGATTAATTTTTAGTTCAGCTGTAGATCGCTGGCGTTGCCGTCGCTCTTAGTTGTATAATTGCCAATACGATGTCACCTCCGCCTGTATATGTAGTTTTTTGTACCATGTACGGTACGTTGCAGGCTCCACAGTTTGGCAACGTCGTATACAAGACCTTAACCATTCAGGTATATAGAATTCCATCGAAACTCATACATCTGGCGTGGTTTGGACCATTTCACGCTACATAAATTTAAAAATACTTTTTGGGAATAGTAGCTGCATTTAAACTAATATTTTTAAGGGATCGCTTGAATTGTACGTCATTTTCAAATAGTTGATGATGGTTTAAAACAATAAAGTAATAATTTCTATTCCATTTAAAAGATTTTGAGTTGAAAATGACTTTCTTTGAAATACGAAGAGATTAAATAGAAAATACTTTTTAGCCGTAATTATGTATAAAAAAGAGTTCATTTTTTACAATATGATCATTTCGGATTTTTTGGGTTATTACTATTTGATAATTTTCAGAATTGTCATATGGCATATGAAATATTCATTCTCGCACCTACAAAGAAAGATTTAACTTTAAGATTTTCTTACAGTACAACAATTAATAAATTTTTAAAGAAAAATAATTTTATAAACAGAATAATGTAACATTTGGTATGTAGTGTACAAATTTCACCAAATCCGGTTCATGAAGTTTTAGCTGACATTGTAACTATGTTTACATTTTTATTTATTTATTTAATCAAATACACGCGAATCTCCCTTTATATACACAAAATTAATCCTAAAATATGCTTCAAATATAATTTGGTTACCAAAACTCATAACAAAATGCATTTTTATAATAATTATCAACAGATAAAGTTGAAATAATCAATTCCACAAACATAATGTAAATGTTTTAATAATAATTTTAAAAACAAAAAGGTTGGTTTCTGTGAAGGAAGTGGGGTATCTTGACCAATATAAGTTAATTGTTTGAAAAGAAAATCGATGAAATAGCTTTCACTTTTGGGTATGTGGTAAGAAAGAAACAAGTGAATTTATTAATTATCCTTATTTTCATTTGTGGAATTTTCGCCATCTAGTTGTATGGCTTCATCTAGCACATGAAATATGGATATTAAAAGTCAAATTACATGGTTTTTTAACATACATATATATCCTGATATATATTGTTTACGTTGATTTTACCGATCTTTTTATTTGAGTGTACGTACAGTTGAGGAGTTAATAAATAGGTTACATTTTTATAAATCTAGGCACTTATGTTGTTAATTTTTGTAAATGTAGTTTATTATAAAAATGGATTAGTGGTTGCTAAGCGAAACAATAATGGTTGACTTCTTTGCTTGTTTGAACTAGCATTCATTAGAGGTAAAGGATTGTGTACTAGTTGTTTTGTTTCTCAATTACCAACCTTGGTACTACATTAACATTCAAGATTGGTCCAAGACTAACCTTGGTTTTATTGCGATATTGGTGACATTGCTGGCTGTAGTCAGAATAGTTTTGGAGGGTCCGCAAAAGCCCTAATTTTTACGATTTTGCCGAATTTTTTCTTTCTTATTAAAAATCCATTTTTCCGTATCTGCCTTCACGAACTATTTCCTGTAATTTTCTCACAATTTACTTTTGTGTTAAAACCTTAATTTGTGTTTCGGAGTACAGAGAGAGTTGGGAGGAGTGGGAGGAAGGAGTTGACGTAACGAAAAGTGTTGTTTTAAGATGCGAAATCAAATAGAGATGGAGATCAAGGGGTAAACGAAAATATCATGGAAAGATCCGGCAGTGAATCTTAAACGGATTTTGAGGAAGGCCATCAATCTCACAGAGGGTAAAACTTCCAACATTGGCATCCATCTGTGATCGAACAGGAGTATCAGACAGAGCTGCAAGACGTTGGTGTAATCTCCCAGACAGACAGAGAAAAGGTTATCGACAAGATGAAGATTGGAAGAGAGAGAACAGGACACAGAGATCAAGTTGTTTCGACAGCAGGTCACAGAGCGATCCGTGCACTTTATTATGCTAGCAGAAAGGACTGTTACCAGCACTAGGACCAAGGGAGGTGTGATTTCTCTACTTGAAAAAGGACTGAAAAGGTGATTCCAATGGATGTTTTGTATTTTTCATTCCAATGGACTTCCCTTACGCCGTCTGTACCAGTTTCTAGATAGAAAGACTACTGGGCCTAGAACCTACTCAGGCGAAATTGGCAAGAAACTAGATGGGTGCGAAAAGCTTGACATTGCAAGTTTTTCACCAATCGAAGGTAACCTACCCTATTTAGAAGTCAGTCAAGATTTGAGTACTGACCAAAAATATTTGCTAGAAGTTTGCCACGCCACGAGGAGAGTATTCAGAAGATCTAGCGAAGAAAAACCCAGGGAAGCCATCACATGCAAGATGGCAGCTAATCGCATTTTACGCCTGTACGTCAGCAGCGAGAACCCTTCTGATAACTTGAAAATACTATCTGAATACGTAATGAAAGTCTACGCTCCAGTTTGGTCCCATGTGAAACTTCATCCATCTTGCACTTACGGCGCTCAGTACTTGGAGACTTGTAAAGTTTTCCCGCTACTTTCCGCATGGGCTCCTAAATAATAATAATAATAATAAATGCCTTTATTTTAATAAGCAGAGAAAAAAAATTACATTCATTACATTACATTAAGGCGAAGTTCAGCATCACCTAACTGGGTGATGCTGCTCTGCCACTTAACCCTTAATTTAAATAAAAACAATAATTTAAGGCTGTTTTACCCGATTCTGAAGATAGGGAAACGCAATGTAAACTTACTCGGTTTTTATTCAATAACCGCTCAATATTTTTTGATCGGGTTTTTACCAAAAATTTACCTACAATGTAGTGTATGATGTAATGTTTTTAAAAAATAATTTTTAACGTTTGAAACCATAAAAAACTTAATTTAAAGTTGAAATTTTCGTTTCTAAAAAAAATCTTTACATTACATCATAGCATTTGACGCACAGATTACGGGAAAAATGTTTAAAAAAATATACGTTGATAAATAAACGAATAAAAGCATAGTAAGCGATCCTATTGCAAATTAAGTTTTTTATGGTTTCAAACGTTAAAAATTATTTTTTAAAAACATTACATCATACACTACATTGTAGGTAAATTTCTGGTAAAAACCCGATCAAAAAATATTGAGCGGTTATTGAATAAATAAATAAATAGTTTACATTGCGTTTCCCTATCTTCAGAATCGGGTAAAACAGCCTTAATATAATATGCGGCAAAATAATTAGGCAACGTATAATAAAACATATTTAAACAGGATAATATAGGTAGAGTTATGTTAACATTATCCTTGGTGGAGCTGGCAGCAGGAGCTTCGTAGAACATACACAGGAACATGATTAATTTAAGTTTGTTGTTTTCTAAACAAATCTGATGACAATGTTTTTTTGAACTTTGAGATAGGAAGAGCTTTAAATGAGCTTGGAATCTGATTAAGATATGAAGCGCAGGTATATGAGAAAGATCTCTTAAACGTGTGTGTTTTATGTGGTGGAATCGTAAGTAAACCTCTGTATCTTAAGTTTATGCGATGTACGTCTGTACGAAAGCTTATTTTATTAGTCAGGTATTCAGGTTTGCTGTGTTGTAATATTTTATGAAAGAAAGTTGTCGCGTGTAGGTGACGTCTGTTTGACATGTTAAGCCATTTTGATGGTGCTAATTTGTCTGTTATACGATGAACTGCCCTAGGTATGCCATAAATTAGTCGGAGGCAGGCATTGTGTAGTCGCTGTATTTTATTTGCAACCTCTTGCTCTATACATGGCCCATAAACTACATCACAGTAGTTAAGATCAGAAAGAACCAGCGCCTCACAAAGCATTTTTTTGATATGCGTGTCGAGATACTCTCGATTCTGATATATGATACGAAGATTTAAGTATCCTTTTTTAAGAACATTACAGACATGCGATTTAAATCGTAAATCTTTATCTATAGTTAGACCTAGGTTCCTTACCTTTTTGTAGACTTCCACTTTTACGCCTCCGATCTCAATATTGACCTCTGCCACTAAAGAGTCGTACACATAAGAACTACTTAATAGTATTGCTTGAGATTTAGTAGAATTAAGTTTCAGTTTATGTGCTCTAGATAAATTAGAAATTGCTTGTAAATCAGCATTAATTTTTTGACAAGCTTGAGTTACCGAAATCCAGGGAAATGATGAATACAGTTGTGTGTCATCAGCGTAAAAGTGGGAGTCTACGAACTGGAGCTGTTCACGGAAATTCGATATATAGATAGCAAATAAGGTAGGTCTGACAATGGAGCCTTGGGGTACACCAGATTTTAAGGTTAGATATTTTGAAGTATTATTCTTATATACTACAGCTTGCTGTCGGTTTGTTAGAAAGTTTTTAAAAAAATTTACCGCCTCAATGGAGAGTCCACAAAAATTTAAAATAGATAAAAGTAACTGATGGTCTACAGTGTCAAAAGCCTTTGAGAAGTCTAACAGTACTAGAACAGTGGCAAGTTTTTTGTCAAGAGCAGTTATTATATCATCGGTTACTTTAAGTAATGCGCTCGTGCAGCTGTAGCCCCGCCTAAACCCTGATTGTGTCTCAGGCAGTATATCATTTCGTTCTAAGAATTCTTTTAGTTGCTTATAATAATAATAATAATAATAATTACTACAACCCATCAATGATCATTTCTAAAACTTTGGAAAGAACCGGGAGGATGGAGATGGACCGGAGATCTTTGAATTCTAAGGGATTAGGAATCTTATTTAAAGGGATAACATTTGCTTTCTTCCAGGTAGTGGGATATACTGAATGGATAATACAATAATTAATTACATGAGTCACAACAAAAAAGAGTTATTCCGTCGTGACCCGCGGCATTTGATTTTATTCTTTTGCTACTACTCCAAATCTCTTCTTCGGGCACAGGGCGAAAGAACAGGACATGGTTTGTTTTCATATTACTATTGTAATAGCTTAGGAGTTAAGAAAAAAAGTATTTATGTCATTTACGTTTGTCAAATATTCCGGTAAATTTGAAGATTTCTTTTTATTTTCTATAATATTGTGTTTGATACTTTTCCAGATAAGGTTAGCTTGATTGGTTTCCGATAGGTTAGTAAAGTACGTCTTTTTAGCCCTACGACATGTATTTGTAACAAGGTTTCTTAGTTGTGCATATTGCTGACGATCTGTCTGTGATTTGGTTTGCTTATAAATTTTGTGTGCATAATCGCGCATTTCCATTAAGAACCGTATATTATCATTAAGCCAGGGTGCTGGTGGTTTAGATATTCGTAAGTGTTTAATGGGTGGATGGACAGCAAAGAGCGGGGCTAGCTTATTGGTAAGAAAGTCGACTTTACTATCAATATCCGTATAAGTATAAATTTCATCCCAATTGATTGACATAAGATCATCATGAAATAGATTATAATTCAAGTTTTTGAAACAGCGGTATGTTTTATGAATTGTGCCGGCCTTCGACCATCCATGAGCAGGGTGCAGTCTACTGTCTCGTGATCAGACAGTTTAGCATCGACAAAAATTCCAGAGTTAATTACATTCGCGGCTTTGGAGGACAAAATTAGATCTATAATGGTGTCGATCCTGAATTCCAAACAAATGTCTGCTTTGCCTCCCCACAAAATCTACTTCTCTGGCTTCTAATCGATGAGAGGAGACATATTCGTGAGTTGGGTTTACAACTAGTCCTAAAGGCAAGAACATTAGTCCACAATGGTGGTGGCGTCAAGAAATCCCAAATTCCTAAAATCAATTTCTATGCTGAGAATTACATTGATTTCATTTCATGGCAAGCTCAAAAAGTCACAGAGCCTCCATTTACTAAACATATAAAGGAAGATGAACTAAAAGGTCTCATAGTAAAGGCTGGATCTCTTCAAATGAACTTTCCGTTGATTTTCCACGATTTCCACTGCCACACTCAAGCGGTTGAAAGAACGGTTAAGATTGTCAAGAGGCATCGTCTGCAGTTTGTGGCAGCAGCAACAGAGATGGTTATATTATGACTAAAATAGAATCTCGCAAGTCCATGCCGTTGTTTGAGTCAAGAAAATATTTTAATGTATGACAACCTTATAGTCATAAGACTCATAAGTAATAATATATATAAATTACCTATCCCAATATAACAATGTTTTCTTTTTGTTTTATAGAACTGCATTTCTTTTCAATTAAGATCTTTATTGTTTGTTTTTACCACCTGTATAAGTGCTCAAAGCTCCTATTAATAAGTGTAAAATATACCTTCTGCAGGTTGGTAGATATAGGGTACATAAAACTGAATTATAATTGAAAAAAAATATAAAATTCATAGTTCTTTCGGACCCACAAGAAATTTTTTTACTGATCTGGAGTTTTTACACGATATTAAGCACTACAAAATGAAAGTTTTAATCACTCGGCCATGATAAAAAATGGAAAAGAAAATCTGAAGTTAGTAGGGAAAAACTGATTAATAATTGAGAAAAATGATCAAATTCAAAGTGCTTCGGACCCTCAAGAAATTGTTTTACTGAGCTGGGGGTTCTACATGTTAATAGGCACCAAACAAGACAACTTTTAATCACTCTGCCATGATAAAAAAATGGAAAAAATATTTTTTGACCTCTATTTCGTTCCATCCTAATACATATTCTATAATTCGTTAGATCAAATAATAAAGAGGTGTATATCATAGCCAACGGAAGCTGGCAAAAATGCCTTAAGAAGAAAATTTTTAAAAATGTCGATTAATTTGTTGTGTTTCGATTGGTTTAATGTTAATAAAGTTGATAACTCCCTTTGTTAATTAAATCACAGGAAATCCAATGGTCCAACATGATAAGTGTGTGACTTCGGAAATATCAAACATTTGTAGTAAAAAACACATTATTTAATTTCTTTGTATTACACTCTCTTCGAGTTTAGTAAAAATTAAAAGAGTGTCTGAGTATATTTCAATCAAAATAGAATCTAGATAAAAGTATATTCAAATTAAACAGTGATTCTCGAGATTACAAGAAACTTTATAAAATATTAACTTTATGAAGTAAACGAGAAAGCAATGATTATAATTAGAGAAGCCTTATTAAACTAGTCAGTGCTACTCAGAAAGACGCTTTAATAAATGTTGAAACGGCTTTTAAATAAGTCTTTAATAATAATTCATAAGAAATACAAAAACGCCAATTTACTATAACACAGAAAATAAAAAATAAGTAAATCGAGAATGCTTGCTTGTTTTCATTTGTTATTTTGCCACTAAAATGCCTTCGGCGAGCAATTTGAACCGCCCGATTTCAACATCTGGAGACCACAAGAGACCCTTTTTATGAAATGTACATCTATGGAATGTGGTGTCAACGCTCTATATATATATAACTGCGCATAACGATGGTACCTTCTGACCTCCGAACACTTGGCAGCGTTGCTGGAGGTAACAGCGAACTACCAGTTTCTGCTTGTATATACAATTTGGAGGTCGGTTCGTATCTTCTGTAAACTATATATATGACAAAATAAAACAAGGGAAATAATTTCCCCTTTCTTGAGATTTGGATTCTAGAGGTTCCCCTCATCACAAATATAACAAATTTTTAGCAATATATTCACGGGAATACCCGGAAGTCAGGTCGTCTCCTCTGTATGGCGGAGGTGACAGCTTAACAGGCATCAATATATATATATATGTATATATATATATATATATATATATATATATATATATATATATATATATATATATATACATACAGTGAGGATTTTATTTCGCTGAACATCAGCACTATAAGTATTAACCCTATGTTCAGTTTTTAAAAAACCATGTCAATGCATTACAAGCAATTACAACATAGCCAAGCAACCTCTGATAAAACAATTGCCATTAATGTCCTTAAAAAGTGTCAAAACTGATTTTTTTTTAAGTTTTTGCACTTGCGGTTTACACGAGGGTTTACGGCATGTATTTAAAAGATGAAAAAACTGCTATTGTACGCTGGTACAATTGCAATAATGATAGTATGCAACAAGTTTGCGATTTGTTTGACACTTTTTAATGGCATTAATGGCAATTGTTTTATTAGAGGTTGCTTGGATATATTGTACTCGTAATTGCTTTTAATGTATTGACATGTTTTTTTTTTAACTGAACATAGGGTTAATAGTGCTGATGTTCAGCGAAATAAAATCCTCACTGTATATATATATATATATATATATATATATATATATATATATATATATATATATATATATATATATATATATATTCATCCTTCGTACAATTCTGAGCCAACTATAGTAAAACTTATGAACAATTCTGAACCGCCTTGGCCAACCTGAGCCAGTATGTTGGCTCAGAATTGTTTGACCTGTTTTTTAGCCACTATAAGGTGCGGGGAGTAAGCAAGTAAAATTTGAATTTGGCTCAAAATTGATAGAAACTGCGAAACTTAGTTCCGAGTATGTCCGGAAGGGGCGCTTTTTCATGACTCTTGTGTATATAATAGCCTTGTCTGCACCAACAAACCTGAGCCAAAAATTCGGCAACACTGCTACAACAGTATCGTCATTTGCCTGTCTTAGCAGAACAGCGTTATCAACCATTCTATACGTCAAAGTACAAAATGTGAAGGTATAATTCACAATATGAATTGAATAAATTTAATTCAAACAGCTTAATTTTTATTTATATTGGGTATTTTTATATCCATGTAATACGGATAATTATTTTTATTTTGCATTTTTCGACACCAGACAGGATTAATGATGTTAAAATCTTTAATAAGTACCTGTCAGAAAACAACCATGTTGTTACAAACCAGAAGAAGAATAAGAAAAATATGTCTTACAATTAGATTCAGAGACCTATATAAAAAATAATTCAAACTTACATCTAGAAATAATAAAGAACTAAATTTTTTTTTTTGTTCTATATCCAAACAGATTACAAATTGGTGTTTTGTATTTTAAATACGGAACTTTCGCGCTAATTGTACAGACATTGGGTTTTTAAGGTTGGTCACGCTAATCCTGAAGTGAATTTTAGTGGTAGGTACGTTGTTTTGTGTATCATTAATAATTGTTGGACAAAATGAATACTAGAGCTTCATTAATATTATCAATGTGTAAAGAGATTGAAGGTAAGTAGTGTATTTTAATTAGTTATCGTCAATTGTTTATGTAATTGTCCCTTTTTGTACTAATAATAAGTTCGCAATATGTATTCATATTTCTGTGGTTAGGGGAATCCCCTATTGTCCACATTATTTCTTTTAATATTCTCGAAAATGTTTATTGTAGAAGTTTCAAATCAGATTCAGGAAGGCCCAAGCTAAGTCCCCTTGAATAAATCACTGGTAAACAAATTTTTAAAAAAAGTTGAAATGCGACAATTTTATTAAGATTCATATTTTTACTTAAAATTACCATAAACCCCTCCAATTTTCTTTTTATTCAAATTTGAAGTAATAAAAAGGTGGTTTGTAGTTATAATCCTACGATATTATTTTCTATAATAAATATACCATATCCCTAATTCAAATACTTTTAAATGACTCCTTCTTTTAAAATTTTTAAAAGATTTGCCTTAGAGGGTTTGGAGGAAAATACATTTAAATTATCATCAGAATATCGTCTCCTTACATACTAAAATTAAGGTGTTGATTATTTATCTAAAAAAATATCATTCAACAATTACAGTTAATAAACTAGTGTTTAATTTCTCTTTATAGAAAAGAGACAGTACAATCCATATTTTAAAAAGAATGAAATAGTTAAAACCACGCCAGACACACAAATAAACAAGATAAATCAAGATAATTTAAAAGAAAGTTGTATAAATCTAACGGCAACTATTGGATATGGAAAGAATATGTTTGATAATGATGGCGCAGATCAAGATATTTTAACTGAAGACATTCTTACAAAAAGTAATGTCATTTTAAATAAAGAAAACCAACTGGATATTGATGAATACAACATTCAAATGGGTAATAAGGATGAACAAGTACAGATTATTAACAGAGCTAACTCATTTTTACATCAAGATTTAATCCCAGGGTTTAACGAAGAAATTGAAAATACAATTGCTAACACATGTACTACTATGAAAAAGAATAAATCAGAAGATAATGAGAATGACGAAGCATCTATTGTATCCGGCACTACATCTGGCAATAGTATTAATTCTTTTGATTTAGATTTTAGTTCAGACGATGATATTGTTGATCCTGATTATAAACTTGAGACTGAAGTAAGTAATAACGTTAATAATGTTACTGTTAAAGAATTGGTGAAAACATCACTCTTTTAGTCTGACGACACATCAGGTGATGATGTAGACGGCAAGCCTACTACCCTCACAAACAATGAGCTACTAGAAGATCATGATTCTGTTATTGAATATGTACCGCAAGTGAGTATTTCAAGTAAATAATCTTCTTGATCAATATATCTAGTTTTCTTTAGATTACCTGTGATTTACCTAAAGCCACAACCAATGAGAGAAATCAGGAATCAATCTACAACGAGGAAACTGATAGATTGGTTGTAATACCTATGGAGGTGGAACGAAACAAGGAAAACGAGGTGAAACTTTGAATTTTTAATAAATATCTTCTGTTATCTAAATTTAAGAAATGTATATAAAAACCACTCACAAGTTTAGCTTTTCAAAAAATGTATCTTGCTGGTGCTTTGTTTTTCTACAGTGCAGATAATCACCGATATGATAATGGTATATTTGTCACAGAAATAGATGATATAATTTTTAAACCCTTTCCAAAAGTATAACATACAATGTGTGTTTTTCCAAAAAAAGTCATTCTTTAAACAATTTTTTTTTAAATGTCTAAGCATGCACTCTTGCCATTCGATTTGTTGTAACATTCTTCTGTACTAAAGATTTTCTCGTCTGTGAACAACATTTTTTGGTGCTTTCCATCAGCATACCAAGCCAAAAGCTGTTTTGAGTTATCCTTCTTTTTTTCTTTAAGTCAGCAAGTAGCTGATGTGTCTTTTGTAACCTTACCCTAAATTTAGTTATATGATACGAGACATTGATAGTCTTCATATCTGCATCTTATGCAACACAACTTTTTGGTTTGATAGCTTGAATTGGTTGTGACGTACATAGAGTGCATGGTTTCCCAGATATTTGGCACTCTTCTACTCCACCATTATCCTCCAACAATTTGACGGCTCAGTAAACAAACATTTAGCTAATAGTACCAAGTAGTGGCTACAAGGTGTTGAAGATAGTACTTGTTTCCATGCTGCACTTATGAAGGTCAATCACAAGAATTTTATTTTCATTAAATAAAATACAAATATTTGTATCACATATAAGTGGGTTCTTATTTACAATAAAATCAAAGTAGTTTGTTGGAGACCAATTTCACAATTAGTTTTTGAACGTTTTTATAATAAATTATAAGTGAGATCCCTGTTTTAAGTGTTTTTGTGAACAATGACATTTGGGAGAAATCAGAAATAAGGCATAAGGCAGTACAAGAGTGTGGTACTCATTCTGAGGACCACTGTATGTGTAACCCGATGACACTGTGCTGATGATTTTAGAGACATAGGGCATTAACAAATAGTGTTTTTTTTTAAATCTTGGACGTCATTTATTAGAGTACTAAGATAAGTAAGAGTTATTTGTATCTTTTAAATTTATGGCATTTGATTGATATAAGACCAATAATTGTTTATTTAATATCCATTTGGCACTGTATCTCTAATAATAATCGTTGCTTACTGTAAAAATATCTATCAATGTTCTATACATATTTAATTTGCATGCATTGCCATCACACCTTTTAGTATTACTTATTTATACTTTTGCAGGGTGAAGTGGAAAGGGCTTTGAAAAAGAATTACAAGGATAGAAAAGATCTTTGTATATTTTGTGAAAAAGATGTGTCACATTTTAGTCGCCACTTAGTAACATGGCATAGCTCTGAAATCGAAGTAGAGAAAATTATGTCACTTAAAGTTAATTCGAAAGAGAGAAAAACAGCTTTAACACTGATACGAAAACAAGGGAACTTTATTCGTAACAGAACATCTACCATGCTAAGGCCCGTTAAAAGGGTACAGGAATCATCAAACGCAGCAGCAGATAATTTCCTACCTTGTAAATATTGTCTAGGCTTTTATAAAAAAGCAAGTTTATATAGACACACAAAACGCTGTGTAAATAATCCTGATAAAGATAAAAAAGGAAAACGCCAATCAGCACAAAGCGATGGACAGACAACATTACTTATAAGTTCCATGTTTAAGCACGATCAATTATTAAAAGATAAACTATTCCCTCGAATGAGAGCCGATGAGATTGCATTATCAGCTAAAAGAGATCTTATAATCTGTAACTATGCTTATTCTTACATGAAAGGACGAAGAAGTAAAGGTAATTTAGATGTCGTTAGACAAAACACCAGACGTTTAGCTAAACTTTTGATATTTGCACAAAAAAAACATGGTTCTGAAATTAGGGAATTCCTTAATATCCTTCGTCCTCAACATTTTAAAACAATTGTCGAGGCTGTTAATGTTATGGCAAAATACAATGTGGATACTGATCGATTTGAATCACCAACATTAGCCATGAATTTTGGAACGTTAATTAAAAAGTGTTGTGATGTAGCTTACATTCATTTACTTCAAAAAAACTCTGATACTAGTATGCAAAGGAAAGAATTAAAAATTTTGAAGACACTCATAGAATCCCAGTGGGGAGATGAAGTGTCAGCACAAGCTGCTAGCAATTTAAATGAAAATCGCTGGAATAAAGAAGATTTGATACCCTTATCTGCCGATTTAAAGATCCTTGGTGATTATTTAGCTACAAATTCAAATAAATATTTTATACAATTGCAACAAAATGATGATAATTTTGATGATTATAACAATTTGAAGGAATTATTATATGTACAGATACTTCTACTAAACAGAAGAAGACCAGCAGAAGTGGCCCAGATAAAAGTTCATACATATACTTCCATAGATTTACAGTCATCTGAAGAAAACGAATTTGTAAAACATTTAACGGAAACCGAAAAAATATTACTTAAAACTTATAATCGGATTGTAATTAGAGGGAAACGTGGAAGAGGTGTACCTGTATTGCTTTCACCTTCTATGAAAGAACAATTTGATATGTTAATTGATGTGCGACAGAAATTTGTTCATAACAATGACTACATTTTCCATACTTTAGGTAATGGATTTCTAGATGGTACAAAAATATTATGCAAGCATGCAAGAAAGTGCGGAGCAAAACAGCCAGAAAGAATAACTTCGACTCGATTAAGAAAACATCTTGCTACTATATCTCAATTACTTCATTTTTCTGAAAACGACCTAGAACAACTATCTCGTTTTATGGGACACACTTTGAAAACTCATCTTGGTTTTTACAGAATGTCAGACAATCTGTACCAAACTGCAAAGATATCTAAACTGTTACTTCTTATGGCTAATGGAAAAGCAAATGAATTTATAGGTAAGATTAATAAAATAAATATTTACTATAGCACATTTACATCATTGGGTATGTTTTAGGCAAAAATTTAGATGAAATAGATATCGACTTAAATCCAATTTATGACGAACGTGATATCTTTGAAGAAATTGATCCTGGACCATCATCATCTAATATTGAAATCGATGCAGACTCTTCCGTTTCTTTTAACAAGTATATTGATTCCCAAAAAGAAATTACAATTCCAAGTAAGACAAAATTATCTAAACAAGTTCCTGGTCAAAGACAAAAATGGACTGAAGCTCAGAAGAATATATTGCTTAAACAGTTTGCAGAACATATAAAATCTAAGCGAGCACCAAAAAAGCACGAGATTGAGCAATTGCAAACCAATTACCCTGAGCATTTCAGACACAGGAATTGGAAGGGTATAAAAGCCTATATTTTTAATGTTTATCGTGGTAACTTAAGAAATACATAATAACCAATAAAACATTTGTATTGTTTGTACTAATATTTAGTTTTGTAATAGAAGCTTTTTCTAATAACTTTTTTTATTCATTCCTCCTAAGTAATCCAACGATAAGATAATGTTGCCTTCCGAAGAAGGAACTTAAATTCCAAGATTGTATTTTTTGGATTCAGCAAATTATTTTGTGAATAAAACAACATTGTTATAAGAATGCAGTATAAAAAAACTGTTGTAAAGAGGCATTGATAAGTGGAAATTTGGAATATTTTGCAGTTTATGTATAATTAATAAAATAGTCTGAGTTATGAAATAAAATATGTGTTAAAATATAATTAAAAGAACAATCACTTTTGCCTTTTAAACAAACAATTACTTCAAAAGCAATCAAATCATTATAAGTTATAGTTTAACAATTAAATCTGAATTAGCCTCAGAATGGGTAACAGAATACAACAGTCATGTTTTACAATGCATCCCACTATTGGCAACATTGCATTGGTTCAGTTCTTACCGTACAGATGCATAAATGTGTATATTTGGTTCAGGAAGATAGGAAACTTGCAATGGATCAGATTAGTATGGATTATGACTGAAACATATACTCTTTAAAATCTCTTACATTACAGGAGTATATAATGTTCCCTAGTTTATGTACATGTATCTAGTTGATATTAGTGATAAATAGATGGAACTATACTTCATATTTCTTGATGGGGCAGAATAGTATGTACTTTCAAATGGCTCAAGAATGATAGAAAGATCTATCTATATATATATATATATATATATATATATATATATATATATATATATATATATATATATATATATATATATATATATATATATATATATATATATATATATATATATATATATATATATATATATATATATATATATATATATATATATATATATATATATATATATATATATATATATATATATATATATATATATATATATATATATATATATATATATATATATATATATATATATATATATATATATATATATATATATATATATATATATATATATATATATATATATATATATATATATATATATATATATATATATATATATATATATATATATATATATATATATATATATATATATATATATATATATATATATATATATATATATATATATATATATATATATATATATATATATATATATATATATATATATATATATATATATATATATATATATATATATATATATATATATATATATATATATATATATATATATATATATATATATATATATATATATATATATATATATATATATATATATATATATATATATATATATATATATATATATATATATATATATATATATATATATATATATATATATATATATATATATATATATATATATATATATATATATATATATATATATATATATATATATATATATATATATATATATATATATATATATATATATATATATATATATATATATATATATATATATATATATATATATATATATATATATATATATATGTTACATTTTAAGTTTCCGCGGATATTATATGATACTTCACCACTTTTCCGGGTTTCACTCCGCGTATTCACTATTCGGCTCCTAGAGGAACCAGACAATGGTTGACGACGTTTCGGCAAGATCACACTTGCCATCTTCAGGTCACTTCTAACTTCCTTCTGCTTCGCGTGGTTACACGATGTAGACATCAGACATTACAGTCTACATCGTGTAACCACGCGAAGCAGAAGGAAGTTAGAAGTGACCTGAAGATGGCAAGTGTGATCTTGCCGAAACGTCGTCAACCATTGTCTGGTTCCTCTAGGAGCCGAATAGTGAATACGCGGAGTGAAACCCGGAAAAGTAGTGAAGTATAATATATATATATATATATATATATATATATATATATATATATATATATATATATATATATACAAGAACGAGTTATAATAATGGGATATCGCGCAACAGAGAAGAAAGAAAACATAAGTTGCAGCCGTCTACACGTGTTTCACACTTATTAGTGATCATCAGGACGGCATAGCAGATGGAATAAATATAAATGCAACTAACTCAGAAAGATGTAACAACACAAGGTTTCACTGATAGCAGCCAACCGCACATTTGCAGTATCGGCCTGAAGACACTGAGTTTTCAGTGCAACAACAAACGTCACTACGGAGGCAGCTAAAGCCACTACCGTGAGACAACCAATCCCAAAGTATAATATCAATAATTAGAAGTAATAATGCGCGTAGAGATATACAAGAACGAGTTATAATAATGGGATATCGCGCAACAGAGAAGAAAGAAAACATAAGTTGCAGCCGTCTACACGTGTTTCACACTTATTAGTGATCATCAGGACGGCATAGCAGATGGAATAAATATAAATGCAACTAACTCAGAAAGATGTAACAACACAAGGTTTCACTGATAGCAGCCAACCGCACATTTGCAGTATCGGCCTGAAGACACTGAGTTTTCAGTGCAACAACAAACGTCACTACGGAGGCAGCTAAAGCGATATCCCATTATTATAACTCGTTCTTGTATATCTCTACGCGCATTATTACTTCTAATTATTGATATTATACTTTGGGATTGGTTGTCTCACGGTAGTGGCTTTAGCTGCCTCCGTAGTGACGTTTGTTGTTGCACTGAAAACTCAGTGTCTTCAGGCCGATACTGCAAATGTGCGGTTGGCTGCTATCAGTGAAACCTTGTGTTGTTACATCTTTCTGAGTTAGTTGCATTTATATTTATTCCATCTGCTATGCCGTCCTGATGATCACTAATAAGTGTGAAACACGTGTAGACGGCTGCAACTTATGTTTTCTTTCTTCTCTGTTGCGCGATATCCCATTATTATAACTCGTTCTTGTATATCTCTACGCGCATTATTACTTCTAATTATTATATATATATATATAATCTTTAACCTCATATACCTTTTTGGTGTCGGTTTTTATTTTTTTTATAATTCATTTTAGTGAGCTTCCCGCGCAAGATCATGTGATGTGCTTTGATCTATCGTATCACTAATAACACATACATACATTCTACGTGGTAAACGTTTTCGGCGTTGTCAACCTTTCGTGTTCATTTGTGGCTGTAGTTCGAAAATCATTGTTTTCTCGACAATTGGAATAGTCAAATTCGAAAAATCTTTTTTTAAATTATTTCTAAACGCTTAAACTTTACGAGAGTAAGTTTTTTGGAAAAAAGTTAACCATTTTTTCATTATATTTTAACTTTTACAGTGAATTAGCCTGAGCACTACGTGCAGTGTCTCATAAGAAGGCAACTTTGTTTAATTATTTTGAGTTTTTTTCATAATCTTTGTATTTTTAGCAGTATTTCTATACAAGACACTTATGCAATAAATAACGATTTGCTTGGTTATGATTGCTTCTTTAAAA
Source organism: Agrypnus murinus (assembly GCA_929113105.1). NCBI lineage: Eukaryota > Metazoa > Arthropoda > Insecta > Coleoptera > Elateridae > Agrypnus > Agrypnus murinus. The sequence continues at coordinate 65,871,506 of OV816027.1, forward strand.
TTCACCCACAGAAAAGGGTTATTAGAGCAACTTTTATAATTAGACGATTTTATGCCGAGAAATAGGTAACATCCTTACCAAAATACATATTGGCAATAGTCAAATACAATGTGTGGTTAGGAGATACCATTTAAAATACAGTGGTTTCATTACTAGTTTAGTATAAACTACAGTGGCGTGCGGTGAGAATTTAGGCTAGGGAAGCAACCACGATTTTAGTTTTAATATACCTAGGTACAGGCGTGGATTCACAGGGGAATGGGGGAATCCCCCCAATTTAGAAATAAGTATATATAGAATAGAAACAAATACTGTTTGCTTAATTATTATTTATTAAAACAATAATTTTTTAAAAAATTTCCCCCTCAAAATAATTCTCTGGATCCGCCCCTGCTAGGTACAATAAAAAAACAGTGTTATAATTATTAAGCTTAAAAGTTTTTCAAAGAACAACTTTTACACTTTATACTTATGGAATTTGTTGACTATTATTCTTTATTTAAAAAAACTACTACTATGTATTTATAATGCAACTCGATTTTCTGGTCTTTTTTAGCAAAATACCGGTGCAGGTTTTAATATTTGTGGTTAAATTTGAAAGTTCTGGTTTAGATCAGCCTTTTTCAATAATTTGTAATTTCTCTCCAAAACTGTATGCAGAAAATTCTTTATTAATAATTTATAAACTGAACAAAAAAATCGTCTCGATTCGGATGTATCGAAAGTACTCGACCTTCCGCCGACCAAAGCAGCTGAATTTGCAGTCATTATGATAATGCAATGTTAAATTTGCATACAGACCAAACTAAATATAATTATTTGTCTTTAAAAAGAATCCAACTTATATAAAGTGAAATAATAAAATGCGACAAAATACAGTATCATTCGCAGATTTAGGTTACTTAAGTAACATTAAATTTAACAAACACTAAATCGAACAAATAACCAAATTATAATAAATAAACATTTGGGCACAGCGTACACTAAAAATAACGACCAAACAATGTTAACCGCATCGTCTGTACATCGTCTGTATCACCACGAGCGCTATTCAAGGTTAGGAGAACAGCAGTTATAAGCAACGAAATCAGTGCTTATATGCAGTGTATGTAACACATTTGAATCGGTATTATCTCCCCGTGTAAGTTTAATGAGCCTAATTTAAAACAGTACTCTAAATAATTATACTTTTTGCTGTACGGAATTGATATTGAGCTTTAAGTTGATTAAATATTACAAATTTAAATAAACGATAACCATAATTTTATAAAAATATTTTTGTTAGCATTGATTTTTATTTTTGATAAATTCTCAAGGGAAGCATTGCTTCCATTGCTTCCATGGACCGCACGCCACTGATAAACTACCAGTTCTTCTCTAAATTAAGTACTTATAGTTACCGCTAAGTAGTGTCAACCGATTATAATTTGATTTACTTCCAGGTTATGACAATGAGAAGCAAGCATACGTGTGGTATTCAATTCTTGTACATCCTATTATTGGGACAACTGTCTATGGTCTATATGGATCCAAGATGTTATTGGAGATCATCGACTTGCAGTACCTTGAAATGTGTCGAAGTAGATGCAAAGTATTTGGAAGCAACATTATCTAACATGTACCACGAACACGATTATAACGACGATTACGAATATTCTGATGACAACAATCCAGAAAATTCATGTGCAAATTTGGACATTAGTCATTCCAATGTAGATATTCTAAAAAATCAAACATTATCTGTTCAACATCCTCATGAATACAAAGAAATACGTCTGAGCAATATTAATTTGGAAAATATTGAAGATGTTATGTTTGAAAAATTTGTTACCCTACAGAGGTTATTCTTGGAGCGTAATAAACTAGAAACCATTAATTTAATAAGTGGTTTAACAAAACTGCAGACGCTTGACGTAAGCCAGAACAAGATTAAAACCATTGGGGAATCCAATCTACCTAAAATCGATACGTTAACAGTTTTGGACTTAAGTTATAATAAGTTAGTAACATTGGGCAAGTTGTTGTGTAATTTTGAAAATTTGGAAGAATTGAATTTAGAAAGTAATAATTTAACTAAAGTAGAATATTACTTCAAATGTAACAAAAAATTAAAAACTCTAAACTTGGCTTATAATCAGATTGTAGAAATTAGTACCGAAGTTTTTATGGACTTATTAGAATTGGATACTTTAAGATTGAACGACAATCATCTCATAACATTCCATGGAAGTGTATTTAGTACTTTAAGTAAACTTACACATTTATACTTAGAAAGCAATAGAATCCAAAGTATAAATGCAACATCATTTACTGGATTGAGTATATTGAACCGTTTACACTTAAACGACAACAACATAACGAGTATAGAACCAAACTCGTTCGTTGATTTAAAAAGGGCGACGAGATTATCTTTACACCGTAACCATTTACATACAATCAAATCCCATACGTTCAGTGGGTTGGAACACTTGGATTGGTTAAGTTTGTATGATCATTCTATACAAAGAATAGAAAGTGAAGCTTTTCTTGGTATGAATTTACTGGAATATTTAGATTTGGACAATAACAAGATTTGGGAGATCGATCCGAAAGCATTTGAGGGTTTATCAAAATTAAGATGGTTATTAATGCGAAATAATAATATATATTTGGCAGGAAACTTATTTTTGCCTCTGAAGAATCTTGAGTATTTATATCTAAATGGAGATAGTTATTATTACATAAGTGCAAATGCATTTGCTGGTTTAGGAAACTTAGTAGAATTAGACCTGTCGAATTCAACAATTGGTGCAGTTGCAACCGGCGCATTCAATGGACTTACTAAACTTAAACGTTTATTGCTGGATAGGAATGGGATAGAAATAATAGCATCGGATGACTTTGTTGGAATGCCAAATTTAGAAACTCTCAATTTAGGGAGCAGTAATATTAAACAAATTAAAGTAAATGCTTTTTATGAACTTGGTAATTTAGCAGAGCTGATATTAACAAATAACAGCATAGGAAACTTAAAAGCAAACAACTTTAGAGGATTAAAAAGTTTAGTCACACTTAATTTAGCTAGATTAAGTATTAATTCTCTGGAAGCAAGCACTTTTGAAGGTTTACATAACGTGACAGAAATAGATCTTAGTTATAACCGACTTAAAACTATAAAAGAGAAAACTTTTGATGGCTTGCCCAAGTTGAAAAATCTAACATTAGAAAGCAATTTGATATCATCCCTAGAAGCAAATGCATTCCAAGGATTAAATGAGTTGCGATCTTTAAATATGTTAAATAATTCTATTGAATTGTTGGTGGCGGATTCCTTCAAAGGATTGAGTAATTTGAAGAGGTTGAATTTGTCTGATTTAAGTATCAGTAGCATCGAAGCTGGAACCTTCAACGGTTTAGATAATATTAACACTCTGGATTTAAATAAGAACAAGATTAACATTTTAAAGAGCAAAACTTTCAAAGGACTATTGAATCTTAAGATGCTGTTGTTAAGAGATAATGGTATTGCAACAATAGAAGCATTTGCTTTCGAAGGAATGAATAAGGTTGAGTTTCTAGATATCGCTGGTAATAATATTACTGTTTTAAATAACAATGCATTTAGTGGTTTAAGTAAATTAACCAGTGTTAACCTTAGCAATCTCAACATCGGAACTATCACATCTGGTTCCTTTACAGGACTTGATAAAGTACAAACCGTAGATCTAAGAAACAATAAGATACAGTATGTTGCAAGACACTCTTTCGCAGGCTTGTCCAGTGTAGATACCCTGCTCTTGAATGATGGTATAAAAGTAATAGATGAATATGCATTTAGCGACTTAACTAATTTGGGTCATTTGTTGATCGAAAACGCTGACATATCGGAAATAGATAGCAATGCTTTTAATGGAATGTCTAAGCTCCAGTATCTGGAAATAGAACAATCTCACATAAGTCTCATAAACTCTAAGGCATTCTACGGTATGAAGAACTTAAGAATTATTTGGTTCACCAATTGTACAATTGATACAATAGGAAGCAATGCTCTTTCAGGCCTAGAAGGCGTAGGGTTCAATGGTTATTCTTATGCTGGGCGCTATTCCTTTTCTGGCTTGTCAATTAAGAAACTAGAAGCAGGAGCATTTGTGGATTCTAAGTTGCAGCAACAATCCTCAAATATGTATCGTATGGAAACTATGGATTTCTCAAACAACAATCTAACCACTATATACGCTAATACCTTTGAAGGACTAGGAGAATTCTATAAACTTCTTCTTAATGAAAACAACATAAAAACCATTGAGAATTCGGCATTTTTACAGTTGAAGTCCTTAAAGCTCCTAAACTTGGCACACAATTATCTAGAAAGCGTTTCATCAAATCAACTTCTAGGCCTATCAGAATTAACGGGCTTGGATATTGGTTATAATCAGATAACTGACCTTCAACCGATAACTTTTTCAACAAAACTAGAACGGTTTAATATAAGGAACAATAAAATAAGCGCTCTATATGAGAACACGTTTAGTAATCAAAACGTCTTATACGATTTAGATTTAAGCAATAATCATTTAGTAAGTTTGTCGAAAAGTGTTTTCGAAAGCCTCCCTAGTTTAAAATATTTTGATGTTTCTAATAACAGACTCACGACATTTGATTCATTTATGCTTTCGGCTCAGAAGCAGTTACGAACACTCTCAATAAGTGCGAACAGAATCTCGAAGTTACAAGCTGATCTACTTATGAAGATGTCGCCTGGTTTAACGTTTATGAACCTAACTGACAATATCTTTTCTTGTTCCGACTTGAAAGATATTTTACAAACCTTATATCTAAATAATGTTCATTACGCTAAGCAAAATAATGTTTACAGCATCAATCAAATTAACGGAGTTTCTTGTACAGAATCAGAAACTAACCAACATTCGGCTGAAGTGGACTTGTCGAAATTAGAAAATCTTCTCAATGACACCAACGCTAAAATTAATTCAATTGCCAAACTACAAAATAATAGTGTTATACCACATTTAACAATGCATCATTTTACTGAGTTATTAGACAACCTGAATAATGTTAATTCTAAAGTTGACCATCATGCCAATTCAACGAAAAACAATTTTAAGAATCACCACCAACTTGTTAATCGGTATCATAGTAAAATGGATGTATTTCAAATCCTTTTAATTCTTATTGTTCTGGTAATTTGTATGGGGAAGGTAGTTAGTATAGGTAAATATTTTTATCAGAAGAGAAATAATGGCAACGTAAATAATAATAATCGAAGTCAATCTCATATAGAATTAATCAATGCAACTCTCTAACATTTTAATAATTAAACATCAATCTGGCTGTGTTTTGATAAATAATAGGTAAGGATTTGCAGTTATTTGTGTTGTTATATACTTAAATATATAGTCTGCAGGAATATGTTCTTAGCGTATGTGTAAGTCATACACTTTAGATTGTACTAAAATTTGTGTTGGATCTAATATGTTTAAGATAAAAAGAATGTGTGACAAAGAACTGAAACGTTCTAAGTAAATTTATATTGATACCTTAATAACATAACGATGATATAAGCACTATTTTGAAGAAATAATTGCAAGATTTATGTTGAGGTACCTCCATTAGTATTTGTCAGTATTAGCATATTGAGGAAATTTCTATTGCAGGATAGTAGACATTTTTATTATGTTAACTTGTTTTTAATGAGTAGTGTTAAGTTTATTTATGTTTAATTTTGTATGTTGATTCTTAAGAAAATAAATATTGTTAAAAATTACATCAACCTCAATATTTATAATGTTTTAGTGGTAGAGTAATTAATTGCTGGATGGAAGTTTCTAAACAGGCCACCCTATATATTTTTCTAAGTGATAAGAGCTTTCGCTTTTAATGATTTATACACCGTGTCTCATTAAGACATAGTCAGACTTTGCCAGTGGTTAGCTAACCATTAAGGAAAGAAAATTCCTATATACCATTTTTCTCGTATTTCTATACTTTTGGAGAAAAACTGCATTGAAGTTCAGCCTAATGTTTTCAAATGTAATAGTATGAATGCACATGACACATACACTCGAGGAAAAAACGCACCACTTGAAAACGCACCTAAAATACCAAAATTTCAAACCGTCATAACTCGACGAATTTTGGACGAAAATGGATGAACCATTGAGTACTAAAAAGTTTAGTGTCTAGTTTAAGGGCGTGTGTTACGTAAAGGCCTTTCCGCCCACCGCGACCGCCCGCAGAAAAAAATGTTTTTGATTAAGGATGTTTAGGAGGTATGTCAAAATGCTACGAAACGAACAAAAATTTAGTATAATTTTCCTCATTTAATGCTAAAACTACAGTGAAATTTTCAATCCGATCGACTAAGCCGTTTAAAAGTTATTGCAATTTAAAGTAACTGTAATTTTAAATGTGATCTTATGGAGATTCGCTCACATAATAGAATAAAGTCATTTCAATTATAGCAGAAAAAGCTACCAAGTGTCCCAAATTTTGATATTACGTAACGTGAACTCCATAGAACCGATTTTGCATAGTTTTATAAACATTCACTAAACGGTTCTTGAGAAAAGAATTATAAACAAACCGAAGATCTGGTTTTTACTCGATAAATTAATTGGTGTGTAAGAAAATGCGGCAACACTGTACTCAGCGGAGAGCTATAGTTTTTGGCGAGCGCAGTGGCGTGCTGTTAAAAAGGGGCTTGTACATTCCAGACCGATCCAATATCCACTATGAGCATATTATGAGCTTCAATTATGAAATAGCAGTATTGTAAACTACAAATGATGCCTATAAAGTCGTAATTTGCGTTAGTAGTTATAATTACTACTAATGTAAATAAAATAAAATCCTAACAACATATCCACACATTATTTGTCCTAAACTACTATGGTAGCATGAAGCCGGTATTTAGTTAGTTCCTACAGCTAATTGCTACCTTTTTGTAAATATAATTTAGTTAAGACTATAATAAAGTAAAACAAGGATAATAGTAAGTTCTACTACCTATTTGGTAATTAGGTAGTAGAAGGTAGCTCCTGCTTGTTCTGGCCCTTAACAATAATTACAATAGTTTAGTACAAGTTTAATTACAATAAACTTGTGTTGAATTAAATAGGTTTATGAGTGACCTGCTTCAAAAAAAATCATTGTTGCCCATTCCTTGAGTTTTGGAAATTGTATAATTGAATGAATTAATGAGTCCGCAAAATCTGTAAAGTTGAGAAATTGGCCCCTATTTACCTGTTGTTAGGAGTTAATAAATATTACAATATTTAAAGCTAAGATAGTTGCAGCTACAGCTTTCTGAGTTCTTCGATGAAAGCAATTTGTCCTTTTTGTTGTTGTAGTAAGGTGGTTCAGAATCTACTAAAGTACTTAGTTTTAGACTTAATCTTCTGCTGGATATAAATGTTCCTAATACTCATTTGCACTACTACATGACAAAAACACAGATGTATTTTTATAGAATTTATTATAATTACATAATTATAATACTTATACTATACCTAATTAATACAAGTGTTTAATATAATAGTTAGTATAAAACTTATTTACTATTAATTAATAATAAGTTCTTAAGTTATAAGTTATTCATTTTTAAATTTTAACAAGCTTGTAACTCTGTTATGCCAGGACATATCCAGTTTTTTTTGTAGTTTCACGATGTATACGAATTGTAAAATATTTTTTAGTATACGTTTAACTAATTGAGTAGCATAGTTATCTATTACTTCAGAATTATAAAGATGATCACCACAGTAATCTGACAATGAAGATAATTGGGATATGGTCTGAAGTATTAACTTGTTAATTAGATTGTTGTAGCTTAGAAAAAGATTCAATCTTTTGATGTAACCTAAATACTTTTTCTCCTGTTTCACATGTTTTAATTAAAAAGGGCGAGGCCTTTATTAAATTTTTGAATTCTTCCCTTGCTTGCAATGCAATTGAGATAAGGTCTCTTCTGTTTCTAACATATTTAACATGTTTATGTGCCCCCGTCAGACGTTACAGCACTGACCATACAAAACATGTGACATAACCTAGCTTTATCATAATTCAGAATTTAGGTACTTATGAAATGATATTTGATTTTCCTTCATATCGTATCTTTTTCACAAAACACATTGTCGCACCATTATTTAAATTAAAATATGTAGTCACAATAAGTTAAAAAACGACTTGTTTCTTAGAATGTGCAAGGATAGCGTAATAAAGTAATAAACACGTCTTTCATTTGGCCAAGTGTTTTGTAGAATAACAACAGATAAATAGAATTAAATAAACAAAGCATGTTGAGCTACGAAATCTCAATGGATATTATGTTTCAAAAACTGTATTTTTGTTTTGTTATTTCTGATTACTAAGACAATTCAAATTTTTCTAATAGGCACATTAACCCCTATGTGTAATACAATACTAAAGGTTTGTGAATAAAAAATTATAGTACACGTGATAGTGACACATATTCTCAGGTCAAGTTCAATGAGATAAACACAATACTATTTGGTTTCTCAAATAATAAAAAATTGCAAACCCCTTACATTGCAGCTTTTAGTAATAAAACGTAACAGTACTTGTACTATACTATGCAAACAAATCCATCAATCAGGATTTGTATCAAAACATCAAAAAGAATAAAGGTTTTGCTAATGGAACTTTCTATAATTCCAATAAAAAATACCAATACCTATTGATGGGTAGATCAAATTAGCTAAACGTTTCTTTACTTAATTAAAACTAATATCTGTTTATTAACGCGTAACAAATCCAATTTAATGATATCATTAAATGGGTCAATATTAAAATGATGCCATTTCTGTCTGCGTTTCCTATTAGAATACAGGGGAATCCCCCGGATTAACAGAACGTTTTGTTTTAACAACATCCAAAATGGAATGTGCGCCGTTTGCATCCTTGTTGTGCTTCTTTAAACAGATTAAACGTTTTTACTGATGGTGTCAATTTCTAAAGATTATGCATTTATTTTTATTCGACTTAGCAACACTGACCTGCATCAATTATACGAACTTTTCTGAAAACGTCGGAAAAAAAATTTCGAAATTTTCAAGTTCATTTAATCAAAAAAGGTTTTATGTTTCTAATGACCAAAGAAGCTTATCCTCAAAGTCCGATCATTAGGTACTGTTGTGAACGACTTACAACTCATATATTTTTGCATAGATACGAAATGGTACTAGGCAACGCGTATCAATAAACTATAAGAGTCAAATAAATAATTCATAGAAGTAAATCTGCGTTTTATTTCCTTCTACAAGAATTAATAAATATAGCCCTAACACACCAACCCCAGTGTTAAATCGCAATATATGGTGACCCCACGTTCCTGAAGAAGAATTTGGCAGTATTGGTCTTTGCCTGCTGCATTGAATTCTCCAGGTGAACCACATCTAGTTATCCCTGCGTCATCTGTCATCGGCTGCTACTCGACTTCTGTCATCGTAAGATCCTGCTACCTACCTGCTTCGCTTGCGTGGCTTGTCGTGGCTGGCTGAAAGTGACCGTTGGAACCAGAACTAGTGCTCATTTCTGATCCGATAAGTTTCAAATTTTATTTACTTTAATATTTAATATTTAAAATGGCGACTGTCAAAGTTCCATTTCCAGTTTTTACGAGTAACGATATCGACCTATAGTTTATTTTGGTAGAACGATACTTTACTCGTATGCTGATCGACGATGAACTAGCCAAATATAACTTATTAACACTAAACTTACCTTTCGACGTTTTAGGAGCTCATCGCGACCTAACCATTAATCCCCCGAGACAAAGATCATATACTACATTGAAACGGGCAGTAATAAAATCTATTCTAGGTCCACGAGAATCTCGCATTAATAATCTTTTGGAGACTCTTCAGTTCTCTGGTAGTGTCAAAGAATTGCTTTTTAACATTCAGAAGTTATCTATCGATCTTGATCTAACTGAAGAATTGACCAAAGGCTTTTTAATAGCTAAGCTACCACCAAAACTTAAAATTCAGTCCTTAAATTTCAATGACTTACCATTAATATCTTTTGTAGAGAAATTAGATTTAATTTATTCTATGCAACAAGCACCACAACCTTTAACTACTTCTGCATTAGAGGCTAAGCTAGACAATTTGACGACCAATCTTACAACCATTTCAAATGAGCTTTCTACCATGCACAAACGGCAATCCACTATGACTTCCAGCATCTCTCCGAACCTTCGAAATCCTCAGCATTTCAAACGACATTTCAAGCAACAACCTGCCACGCCTTCGGGCAATACTAATTCCCAATTACAACCGTGTTATTATCATAGACGATTTCAAAATAATGCACGTAATTGTACAGGAAATTGTTCATTTCAAGAAAAAAACTAACTTCACACTCTCCTGGCCTCAAGGGAGGGCCATGTAGGGTCGTTTCAATCCCTCCAATTTCTAATTTAATATTTTTACAGGACCTAACCTACAAAATTAATTTTGTGGTTGACAGTGGGGCGGATTACTCAATTCTACCCACCCACGTTGCAGTTTCCTGTAACCAAACTATCACGCCTGCCAACCTTTCATTTATGGCAGTGAACAATACGTCAATTCCTGTGACAGGTATTGTAACTTTGAGGTTACATTTCCCAATTCCTGGCCTACCGCCATGCCCCTGGAAATTTTATGTTGCTAACATATCTACAGCCATACTAGGCCTGGATTTTTTGCAGTGGCACAACCTAACTATTGACTGCTTTTCTCGACGAGTCATTTGCACGGCAGATGTCAAGCTCGCACGAAACCGCAGCCAAGGTTGTCACTTTCCAGCACCAACAGTGGATCCTCTCACTGACTGCTCTTCTCAACGGGTCATTTGCACGGCAGATGTCCAGCCCGCCCGAAATAGCAGTCGAGATTCCACATCACCCCCAGTTAAGACTAACTGCTCTTCTCAACGGGTCATTTGCACAGCAGATGTTCTGCCCGCCCGCATTAGCAGTCGAGGTTCCACAACCCACCAAGTTAAGACTGGCATTAAACGCAAAATATTTTCCGCACAGGCTAATGTTTTGACTCCTCCTTCCGAGTCAATCGTTGCTCCTGCGGTTTCATCCCCTCTTCTTCCCTTACCTTCAAACATTGACGTACACTCTTCAGGTACTGTTAACAACATGTCTAGCAATCTTGATGTTTATAGCAAGATGCTAAACACACACTTCCCGGAACTTTTACGTAAATTCAACTACCATCAACCAGTTAAACATACTGTAGTCCATCACATTGACACGACCGGACCTCCAGTTAAAGCACGCTGTCGCAAACTGAACCCTAATCATCTTTCTTTTCTAGAAGATCATCTTAATGAGCTCTTGGACGCTGACGTAGTACAGCGGTCATCGTCTAGCTACGCCACGCTAATTCACATCGTCGGAAAGCGAGCAGTAGGCACAGCAGAGGCACTACCTCCTGGTGACGACCAAGACATCTCAGCCCGCATCGCCCCAACAGACAGTTATCGCTTGGTTGGCGATTATAAAAAACTTAATTCAGTGACAGTACCAGACAGTTACCCGATTCCTTTTTTAACGGACTTTACAAGAAAACTTGCAGGTGCAACCATATTCTCAAAGCTAGACCTCAAAAAGGCCTACTTCGCAATACCAATAGCGGCAGAGGACGTTCACAAGACTGCTATTATCACACCTCTGGGACTCTTTGAGTTCAAACGGATGTGTTTCGGACTACGGAATGCAGCCAGCACTTGGAGTCGTTTCATGGACACTGTGTTATCAGGGCACCCATTTTGTTTTTCTTATCTAGATGATATATTAGTCTTTAGTGCTGATTCGCAGCAACATATTGAACATTTACACCAAGTGTTTTCCCGATTAAAAGACAATGGCCTAATTATTAACCTACCAAAGTGTCTCTTTGGAGTCAATGAGCTCGATTTTTTAGGACATCATGTTAATACACGCGGTATCAAACCAATGGCTTCCAAAGTCCAAGCTATAATTGATTACCCATTGCCTTCAAGTCAGAAAGCACTCCGCAATTTTATTGGATTAATTTCGTATTACCATAAATTTGTACCAAACTGTGCGAAAATTTTGGCACCGTTAAACTCTATTGTTATTCCTGGTAAAGCGAATTAATACCCCTATCAGTATATCTGCAGACAGTTCGTCTTCCACTATAGCTGGAGTATTACAACAGTTTGAAGATGGCATGTGGAAACCACTAGCTTTCTGTTCCCGGAAGTTAACCACCACAGAACAAAAGTACAGGATTTTTTCTCGGGAACTTCTCGCAATGTACTTTGCTTTAAAGAAGTTTCGTTACTACGTTGAGTGCAGGGACTTTCAAATCTTTACGGATCACAAATCTTTGTGTACAGCGATCAAAAATAATGGTGATCAATATTTACCACGTGAGTTTAGACAACTAGAGTTTATTTCTCAATTCACGACTGACCTCCAATATATCAAAGGTCAAGAGAATATTCCGGCGGACGCTCTAACAAGAGTTAATCTTATTAACGTCCCTGGATCTGATCTCAATTACGACGAAGTCGCTCTATCTCAAGAACAAGATACCGAGTTAAACCAGCTCCAATCTCGTAGTAATTTTCAATTCATTTCCCTTCAAACTCCCAACATATCAAACCTCTGGGTGGATGTTAGTACAGGACAACCGCTATCCTATATCCCGCTCAAATTCAGGTATTCCTTATTCCAACAATTACACAACATCGCACATCCTGGCATCCGTGCTACTAAAAGATTGGTTACTCAAAGATATCTGTGGCCATCTATGCACCACGATATTCAGAAGTGGGTCATATCTTGTGCTGAATGTCAGAAACATAAAGTTCGGCGTCATACGAAAACCCCTCTACAATCTATTGTAGAAACAGATGAACGTTTTACTAAGGTCCATCTCGACCTAGTACACCTTCCTTCTTCGGGAGGTTATATATTCCTCCTTACCATTATTGACCGCTACAGTCGGTGGCCGGAAGCCATTCTTCTGAAGGATTCTTCCGTGGAGTCAGTAATCCCTGCATTTGTCGACACGTATGTGTCCAGCTTTGAAATTCCCAAGTACCTCACCACGGGCACTGCAAGAATGTTCCTTTCGCATGCATGGATCAACTTCATGGCCATGTTAGGAATTTGAAACACGTCAAATGCACGGCCTTCCATCCGATTAGTCAAGGCGTTATCGAACGTTTTAATCGGACACTCAAGCAATCCATTCAAACCACAGGAACTTCCTCCTGGTTAACGAATCTTCTTGGATTCTCTTGAGCTTACGTGCAACCCTGAAATCACAAGTTAATGTTTTTCCTGCAGAAATCCTGTATGCTACACCTTTACGACTACCTGGTGATTTCTTCGAAGAAGAACAACTGGCTAACGACATGAACCTCCCTAATTTCATAGCCAATCTCAAACGTCGTATGAGGAAGCAGAAGTATTTTTTTACAAAAACGTATTCCAGTCAATCCTTCGTCCCCAGCGACTTGACCAACTGCACACACGTATACGTTCGTAATGACACGCACACTCTGGGCATGAAAGACAGTTACTTATGTCCCTATAAAGTATTAGAACGGACAGTTAAATACGCCACTTTAGAAAATCACACTGGCCCTATCTCTTTAGATAGGCTAAAGCCTGCATATTTTTTAGATTAGTTACTTTATAATGTTAAGACAACAATAAACTGATTTCAAATACTACGCGAGGGCATCTTTTAAAAACCTGTTACCTGTTGACTTTAAAAATTTGAACACTTTTCTGTTTACAGGTTCCAAGAGTTGCCGTCGCAAGTTCCGTAGTGTTATTTAGCTTAAGTTTTTTATTGTAACCACCTATACTACCTAGTGGAGTTTTTGTAGCTGGAGAATTTTACAACTTTGTTCAAGTTCCCTTAAAATACTTCATTTTTTCTTCAAAATACCATTCCGTATTTTTTCTTTTTCATGTATGTAATACCCACGTTTCAGACCGGGCGGGGTAATGTTGTGAACGACTCACAACTTATATATTTTTACATAGATACGAAATGGTACTAGGCAACGCGTATCAATAAACTATAAGAGTCAAATAAATAATTCATAGAAGTAAATCTGCGTTTTATTTCCTTCTACAAGAATTAATAAATATAGCCCTAACACAACAACCCCAGTGTTAAATCGCTATAGTACTTAATCACCGTGTATATATTAATTTTCATCTATTGATAGACAGACATTAACGGAACATTGCAGCAGATACAAGTAATTTGCTTTAAGAACTTCAGGTTAAGAATCTAAACTTACAAGAGCGAATAGTCTAGCTTTCAGATTCTTATGAGATTTGGAAAACTACCTAATTTCTAAACTGTCATGATCTTAACTTTTAAACTTTCTAACCTATTTTAGTTTTAAAACTTCAAGAGACTTCTAATATTTTAGTAAATGAACTTTCTGAAATGCAATGTTCCATACCTTACAGCACAATTTTTAAAATATTTGCAGGTTTTCAGAGTTTCTCAGTTTTGAAATCTCAGGTACGATGAAAGCAATTCGTGTTCAAAGGCATATTATTCAATTGGTAAATCGTATTACAGCACTCCGGAATATCTTGCGTGTAAATTAATTAAAGGAGATAATATTAACATTTTAACCGAAATGCACGTAAAACTGTATTGTGGTTCGAGCTATTCTACACCTGTACATTGTACAATCTTTAGCAAATGCCTTGTCCCGAGTAAATGAACTGCTGCTTTAAGAATCGAAATACCCCTTATACTGTGTACGAAATAGATCGAATTAGATAGCAATAAACAACTACCAGGTCAAGATAAATGTTTTAAAACTTTCTTTGAAAACATGCTTGTAAATCTGTTGTTACTCATTTTATTCAAACCTTCAAAATAACTGGAATTTTTACTTGCAAGTGCTGCAACGTAAATTCATTTTCAATGGAAGCTTCTACTAGTTACCCAAAGTCTGATAGGATATTTGTTTTATTCTTTACCCAAGCAGCATCTAAGTACACCGAGAAAAGCATTTAGTAGGACCAATTAAATTTATTTTATTCAACTAAATATTTAGTTAAATAAACTAAATTTTAGGTATTTAATTTAACTAAATATTTAGTTGAATTAAATAAATTTAATTGGGCCAACTAAATGCTTTTCTCAGTGTAGCAGTATCTGAGATCGGAACTTTGATTGAGTAGTTGTTACGTAACTACAACTAAATTTATGACTTTATAGGTTTAATTGCTTCGATTCGGAATATTTTAGTAATTGTGTATTTGTTTTTAATATTTATTGGAACTGTATAGTTCCATTACTTCTGAGTATCTTTTAAAGTATATGGAACGGTATTGCCACTTAGTATAATTACTTTAAAGTTGTTGCAACTTCAAAGTGGTATTATGATTGTAGTAGTAACTTTTCCGAAGGTAGTTTAAAGTTTTTAGAATTTTAAAGTAGTACTGAAAGTTTCTGCCACCTGCCTGGAACCTTTGTTTAACCCTTTAAAGTAACGGAACTTTACAGTAGTATTGAAAGTAAAACTTATGTTTTTGCTACCCAGGAGAATCACTTTAAAGTAATTTTTCGTAAACTACTGCATGTCTATAATTACTTGTAAAATGTTAGAGGCCATTAATCAATTTGCAATTTGTTATGATTGTTATCAGATGTTTTACTACATAACCTTCAATAAAAATAACAAATTGTAAAGATGTAAATTGAAGTTGGCAACATTTATTTGTAGTGATGTAACTAACCAATCCTGCCCCGTCCGTCAGTAGCACCTGAGTTGACTTGGAGGACATACATCTTGTACAGTGTATGCATTGTGTATGTAATGCTCCCTGCTCACTGAATATTAATAAAGTTAATTAATGACAATAATTGAGTATCTTTTATTTAAACACATTAAAGAACATAACAGGAATAATATAAAAATGGTTTCTATCATGTGTACCAACTTATAAGTATTTTTGTCATATTTTATTAAAGACATTTTTTTTAAATATGTTTAAAGAAGGCGCGTTGTTATTTTTCGACCTATCATCATCACATTCAACAGAAAAGTTACAATGGTTTATAATCTTGGTTTACTGAAATGACAAAATAATCAAACAATTCATCGCTCTTTGTATTATTAAGTACGTATTACAAATAAAATAGTAATTCGCTTTGTGACACGATCGCAGCATTAGTATAGAAAATGATAGAATATTTGTTAAGTTGCAAGAGTAAGAGAGAGCAACTACGCGACACGATGTGTCAAAGAGAAAAGAAGTCCCACGAAAGTAGCAATTACTACGCCGCCAACTGCTATCCAAAAATTGTTCCCCATTTTGTTTCCAGGCACGTAACGAAATCGTAGCAATTACGTGCTTGTGACTATTGGCAAAAACTTAATACCTTAGTTCCACTGGTAGTTGCTGGTAATAGCGCTGACTAAAAATGCTGCTTGTGTACCTTCAACAAAAAAAAACTGAGTTTTGGTGGCGAAGTTATTTTGTGTTGTCGTGTTTCTCAAAGTTGCCTTTAAATCTTAAGTTGCGTTTTTTGCAGAAAGAAAAATCACTGCCGTTTTTAAATTATATTTATTATACTAATGCAAGAATAATGATGTTACTGGTTTTTGATCTCAAATTGTACTGACTACATTATGGAAATGTAATTATAAAGGAAACTATTATTGGTATGTGATACATATTAAATACAAAGAATTACTTGGACGATTGAACTTAAATATTTGTTGGTGAATCAGAAAAACAATGGTAATTTGTATACTATGGAAAATGAATGTAAACAAATGAATAATACAACCTAATAATGATAATTGATGTATTAACATTATAGTCATCAACTATTAAAAATAACAAATATTGAAACGTTATAATACTATATATGATCTAAGATAAAGGTGAGGCACGAAAATAAATGATATAATAATAAAAAACATTAGTAGCAGTTTTAGTAGTATTATAGTGGGTATATAACATCTCCCCTGATAAAATTGATTTATGGGGGTTAATTTAACAATAAATCAAATTACTGTTTTATGGGGATATTTGTTTAATTGAATTTGTTTAACGGTTCACGCGAAATCGGTCTTCTCAGTTTTGGTGTTAGTACAATAGGTACATTTTCACTTAATACACGTACACTAACTGCACTATTATCTTCGCCTCCACGATGAGCGGCTTCTAGGATTTTAGATAATTAGAGTTGGGTAACAGGTATACCACTTATGTTTGTATTGATGATTTTTGCACAAGTACTATAGCTTAATCTTGAATTAGTCTTACAAATTAATTGTCATAGAATTCTAAAGAGTCCACACTTGTAGAATAGGCACTATAAGAACATAATTCAATTATCAAACCAACAACCGAAAAAAGTGATTTGTATCAACTTTGATAATAATAAATATGTAGTTGGATGTTCTAATCGTTCCTGAAGGAGATGGTCGAACTGATGCATTTTATATTTTGCATAGTTTAGTTCATCTAGGTTGATGTGTGCTATATTAATAGGCTGTAAAGTAAGTATAAGTGGGTGTATTTGCTTTACAATTTTCCATGAGTTGGAATATTCTGGTAGATTGTAAAGTGTTTTCTTCCATGGGAGTTGCTAAGCATGAAATGGTAACTAGAATTGGTTGTGATGATATGAAGAACCATTGGTTATTTAATACAGACTGCCAAATTTCAAATTCTGCTTGGATGGTTCTAGTGGTGCATGATGGTGGAATGGTCTTTTCTGAGGAAATTAGCAACATGGTTTCACAAACGGGCTTTTCATGCGTACTACATACTTCATTTTGTTGACATAAGTATGTAATTATTTTCTTGGATGCTTGATCAAGTACCTAAATCCTTAAGCTACATGTAATAAAACCTTGTGGCACTTATGATTAAATACTTTAAAAAAGTTCTATATAGAAATATAGGTGTGAAATGTTATAGGAAATAGGAAGTGAGTAGAGTTTAAAAACGTCGGATTTTAATTCGTCTACCAGTGGAATTTTTAGAGCAAAAATTAAATTTTTGTCTATGTATACTACATCAAGGTGTACGATATCAAAATATCTGTAAATTGTTGCATATGACAAATAAATAGAAATACAATTCTTTAAATAAATTTAGAGGGGTGATAACATTAGGATGTAAGATATTTTTATGAGCAAGCGTAATAAAGCAATTAAATTGTTATAGTAATTATCTAATTCGTTTACAAGTTCATTTAATCGCGTAATTGTTTAGTTATAATTTGTTGAATCTTAAATTCCTTAATTGCCGTGGTAATATATTTCGAAACATTATTAAAAAGTTCTATATTGTTGTTAAATTTTTGTTCATTTAGTTTTAGATTTTGAATGTAACTGTTAAAATTAGATATTGTGGTAGAAATTACTCCGATCTGTTGTTTTATGAGTTCTTGCATATTTTTATTATCATTTAGTAATGATTTAATTGATTCGTCATAAAATATGGCATTGTCGGCATCCGGAATGCAAAAAGCCAATGTAAGATATACCCTCAAAGGCTGTTCTTTTACTTTTATTATTATTATGATTTGTTTGATGTCCTGTTAGATAATTAACGATTTCTGATTTTTCGGTCAAGTCTATTCCATTCCTTATTCCATTCTATTCTATTTTCTAGTCCATTTCTTAAAGAATCAATTAAATTGTCACAATGAAATATAACGTGATCGAATGTACTGACGGTTCTCGTATGTGAACAAAGATTAGAGATTTTAAGGTAAAAATTTGATCACTAACCGTCAAATTAAAATGGATTAGTAAGGTAAATTTGCTGTTACGTAGTCATCTTAACATGTCCTAGATGATTGTAATATTATAGCCTACAGAATCACAACGGCTACATTTATATATATAAATACCTAACCTACCAAAATATAGCTGGGCTGGAAGTATCAGCTTGACCTAAATAGCACTACTTTATTTTTTTCCGGCTAACTCCAATAAGTCGGAGAGGGGCGGGGTAATACAAGATATACAAGATAAAAAAACAAGCGCCACTTCGTTTTAAAACAATTCTCCTTACTAAAGCTTCAAACTTATTAGATAAACGAAAAAATAGATCTTTTACTAAGATATAGGCAACTTCCACAATTTTGGTCGTATGGTGCATATATACTTACAGTTGACGAGCTGGAAAGCAATATTAAAAACCACACAATAAATAAATAGTAATAAATAAAACTCAAACGTAGTGAAATGTTAACTTTCTAAGTAGGGCTTTATTGTTTAATTCAACTGTAAACTATTGTAAACGGTAATTATACTGATTAAGAACTTGAATGTATGGCAAAATTAACAGAATGGTGATTTGTATCACAGCAGGTTGTAAAACTTAAAAACTACCCTATGACAATTTCTCTACTCGAGATCTCGTGTTAACTAGTTCTTAAAACTAATATGCATGAATAAATAAATTATATATAAACATAGATAAAATGACACAATATACTATAGATGAGTAATGTAGGACATACACGGTCTTCCCCGACGACGTCGGCGAAAACGTCGGCGACGACGTCGGGGACAAGGTCGAGATAATGAGGTAATGTTTACATTTACTGTATTTTATAGATGGACTGAATATAATAAAATTATGAGTATCTTATTTCTTTAAAACATCAAAATGAAAAAAGCATTATTGATAATAATTATTCATAATAAAATGTGTACTGAATCTCTTTCTTTATTTAGACGTATTTCGAAATAGCTTATGCAATTAACAAAAGTCTTCATAAACGTAATAACCTTTACGTCACCCATCGGTGGAATTACAAATCAATCTTTTATTATGAAACGAAAACTTTAGTTTTTTTTTATTATTATTTATATAATTAATTAACGCAGGATTTAGGATTCCGAGTTCCAGTGTGCAAACGATGTACAATTTTCCGAAACCAAAAGAAAGATTATCACTTACCAAAGGACAATGGTAAAAATCTGCTGATTTTTATCATATCTGTCATCTTTTATTAATAGTAGTAAAAGCATTTCCTACATTTTATTCACATGAATCATAATGCTAATTCTGGTAAAATAAACAATTTGTCGCATCTATTAAATAAGGCCGTTTAATAAATTGAACCGAATTTGATATAAACTGATTCACCGAATGAAAACTGTTGAACATTTAAGTTGGCTAAATAATACCTACTGTAGTTTCAACATTTATAAAATATTGTACATAAATAAAATTAATCTTTCAAAAAGTATAAAATTCTCAGTACTTATTTCCTATTATACAAGAAAATAGATGGCATCAAGTGTTCAGGTGACAATTATTAGTAGTACAGATTGTAATTATCTTCCAAGGTTATCAGGTTATGACCCATATTGTAAACATGATTTGTAAAATTAAGAATCAGTTTACATCAAATTCGGTTGAATTTATTAAACGGTCTCTACAAATGCAACAAAATATTTATTTTACTAGAATCAGCACATTCTTGATGAACAACGAAAAAAATTATATTTGATACCTATATAATAATTTGTCCATTGACCTCTCCTATACCAAAATCAGCAGATTTTTACCAGTGTTCTTTTACGGAAAGTCCTTTATAGGAAATTATTGTACATCGTTTGCGTACCAGAATTCTAAATCCTGCGTTAATTATATCCATTTTTAAACTAAATTAAGAATGAAATAAATAAAAAAACAAGAGTTTTCGTTGCCTAATAAAGTGTTGATTTGTAATTCTACACTGAGAAAAAGGTTTATTAGATGTAACTAAAATTTATTTGAGGTAAACAAATACTAAAGTTGAATACGGCGAAAGAAAGATACAGTTATATGAACCAAAGGCTTAAGTTCGATATTACAATTAAGCAATAATTTAGTAGAGTCAAGAATTATGTAACTGAAATAAAAGTTACATAAAAACAAAGCGGAAAGTTAAGTCAAATATATTGTTTGTTTCACAGAACTAAATATAATTCCTACAACCTATGGCTTATTTGCCATAATATAAGTAAAATAGTTGTAACATAGAACTAATTATTTAGATCAACTAAATCTTAGGTTGTAGGAAATGTAGGCCGTCTTCCCGTAAGTATTGAAGTAAGTCGGAAATTTGCATTTTTCTAAAAAAATTATATTATCTTTCAGAAATCGAGGGGCGTAACTAAAAACGCGCAAGCAGTCTTAAATATTACTATTTCTTTTCTACATCGACAGCCGATTTCCGGGGACGTCGTGTTATGTGATACCGTTAGCAGGTTTTCCAGGAATCGGGCTAAACGCGGAGACTTATTGTGACAGCGGGTCCGAGAATTTGGTGCAGGCCTCGTCGCAAGTCTTTAGTCGGGACTTGAGTTCTCACCCAATTTGGAAATGCCTGATTCGACACGGTGCACGTGTGTTTTACATATGGACCTTTCTAAAAACAAAGGAATGGCCGAACATACATATCAATTGCGCAGTTAACAAACCAAACTGGACTATAAGTAAATCATTGAAAAACGGAAATAGAGACTAATTTTAGATAGAGTTCAATCTATGTTATGAATCTTCAAAAGGGAATTAGAAATTGTAATACCAGAAGTCAATAATTTAATTTTGAAGTGTCATTGTTAAATGTCTCGTTTCAAACAACATGAGTAATGTTGTAAAATATCATTTCGTAATTTTGGATTACCATTTTGTACATGTTTGTTTTGCTTACATAATTAATTACGATTGTTATTAAAGAAAGACGCCGCGTTTCACAGTTTGCTGTTAGACTAGACCGATTAGAAGACAGAGCCACTGGTGCTATTCCCAAAAAGAAATAATTCATGGATATAACTGACCTACGAATTGGACTCTGGAATGCCAATGGCATTCTAAATCGTAAACACGAATTAGAAGTATTCCTTATCAATAAGAAGATTGATGTATGCTTAATTTCAGAAACACATTGTACTAATCAGTCATACCTCGAATTTAGTGGATATCAATGCTATCAATGCATACATCCAAGAAACCAAGCTAAAGGAGGTAGTGCAATCTTAATTAAAAACAATATTAATCATTATGAACAACGTCACCTTCAATCTGAAGAAATACAACTTACTGTAGTAGGCATCAAATCAACCAAACAAAAATTTAATTTGGGTGCCGTATGCTGTCCACCCAAATATAACCTTAAACGACCGGAATAACTTATACATCATATGGGTGAGAGATTCATATTGGGAGCAGACTATAACGCTAAAAATGTAGATTGGGGATCTCGCCTGACCACAACCAAAGGTAAAGAACTTAGACAGGCAATAGGTGAAACTAGTTGCAATTTTGATTCTACAGGCAAGCCCACCTATTGGCCTACAGACTTAAATAAAATACCTGACTTGCTAGATTTTTTTATTACAAGAAAAGTGTCACCAAACTTTGTTGATGTACAGGAAAACTTCGACCTAAACTCTGATCATTCGGCAGTTATTTTAACACTCAGTGAAAGAATTATCAAAAAATAAACCCAGCCAAGACTAGTTAATAGAACTACTGATTGGGAAAGCTTCAAAATTGACCTTGATAATAATATCAACTTGAATGTCAATCTAAAGTCCAAGGACCAATTGGATAATGAAGCTGAGAAGTTCCTCCGAATCATTCAATCGGCGGCGACTAGCAACACCAAAGAAATTACATATCACCAAAGTCACCAAAGGGAATAATTACCCACTGGAGATTAGAAGAAAATGGCAGCATTCAAAAAACCCGTTGGATAAAACTATTTTAAATAATAAAACTCAGAGGCTTAAAAGAGAGATTCAGAAGTTGAAAGAGGACTCCATAAGAAGATATCTCATAGACTTATCTGCAGATGAAACCACGAACCACGGACTATTCCTTATCAAAAAGCCACCAGAAGAATTAGAAGACTTGTTTCATCTATTCCACCAATTAGGAAGGAAGATGGATCATGGGCTCGTAGTAATAAACAAAAAGCTGATGTGTTTGCTGATCACTTAGCCAATATCTTTAAACCAAATCAAATCCAGTCAGATGTATTACTTGAGAACACATTTGAACCAGTTTCAGAAGAAATAATGTTGGTTACGCCGAAAGAACTGGTCAATGAAATTAAAACTAATCTGAATCCTAAAAAAGCCCCTGGTTTTGATCTCATTACTGGAGAAATCTTGAAACAACTGCCGAAGAAAGGAATAGTGATGCTTACTTATCTCTTCAATGCAGCATTTCG
Organism: Agrypnus murinus; assembly: GCA_929113105.1. Classification (NCBI taxonomy): domain Eukaryota; kingdom Metazoa; phylum Arthropoda; class Insecta; order Coleoptera; family Elateridae; genus Agrypnus; species Agrypnus murinus. The sequence goes on from OV816027.1 coordinate 65,894,740, forward strand.
TCTCAGATACGTTCCTGCTATCTGGAAGGTGGCAGAAGTAATTATGTAACTAAAACGTGGTAAACCAGTAAATGATGTCAAATCATATAGACCTATTTCTCTACTTCCAATTATCTCGAAACTGTTCGAAAAACTACTATTGAAAAGACTGCGGCCTATAATAGAAAAAAATAGTTTAATCCCAGATTTTTAGTTCCCAGATTCCGCCAGAAACACTCCACCATCGATCAAGTGCATCGAATTACTGATGTTATTGAGAGAACTCTTGAAGAAAAATTAGTATGCTCGGCTGTCTTCCTCGATGTTGCCCAGGCTTTCGACAAGGTCTGGCACGATGGTCTAGTCCATAAATTAAAAAGAATGCTACCGAAACAATATGTTGAAGTTTTATCATCATACATATCAGACAGACTATTTCGCATCAAACAAGAAGACGAATATTCAGATCTCAAAGAAATAAGTGCAGGTGTACCACAGGGAAGCGTCCTGGGGCCATTACTTTACCTCCTTTACACCAGTGGCTTGCCAGAAACAAGAGATGTGACTGCCGCAACATTTGCTGACGACACGGCTTTGCTTGCAGTTGGACACAATTCTGAAACCTCTACCGCTAAGCTGCTAAATGCTAGTAACAGAATTCTTGATTGGACAATAAAATGGAAAATAAAACTAAATGAACTTAAATCTATCCATGTCTACTTCACCAATAAAAGGTTGACGGACCCCCCTACGCTTAATATCACGGTAACATTGTACCTCACGCAAACAACGCTAAGTACCTTGTCATGAACTTGGATGGTAATCTACGCTGGAAGGAACATGTTAAGAAGAAACGGTCTGAACTTGGTATGAAATACAAAGAATATTATTGGCTCCTTGGTAGAAATTCCAAGCTGTCATTGCACAATAAAATTCTTATTTATAATCAGATTTTAAAACCTATTTGGCTTTATGGAATTCAACTCTGGGGTTGTGCCAAAGATTCCAACATAAAACTAATTCAGACCTTCCAAAACAAAGTGCTGCGTAACATGGTAAATGCTCCATGGTACGTACGCAACCAGGACCTTCATCGTGATCTTGGCATCCCAATGGTTCGAGAGGCAAACATCAAATAAAAAGGTTCGATGGCAAACATCAGGCCAGACTACTATACCATCACGTCAACGCAGAAGCCCTTCAGCTACTGGATAACCAATATCTGGTCCGAAGACTGAAGAGGACCAAACCGTTTGACCTTGTGTAGTGTTTTGTATAAAAGCAGAGCATTGTGCGCGAGTGAGTAGTATAAGTGTATTTTGCGCAGCCAGTACAAACTAAAGGACATCATTGGATGAACTCGAGCTTATAAATGTTTAGTTATTAAGATTTATCAGATTCAAATTATTGGTTAGTCATTTGTGACTAGTTTTAATATACCGAACACCATGTAGGCGTTTATTGAAAAAAATACAATTTCAAACAAACATCCCACCATTCGATGACGCTCGGATGATACAGTACAGTTTTAAAGCCTTGCTTAGGGGTTTTCGTTTCACCCTTCGCTATAATCTTGTTTAATCTTGTACACAACCCTGTACTTGTGTATGCAGGTACGAACCCAAAGGGGAAGACCTTCAAATTAAACCCAATCCAAAGTCAAAGGGGAAGGAACAGGCAAAAGACAACGAGCAACAAAACCCAAAAGAAAATAAAAGACCTACAAATAAAACACCCTGTATGTTGTATTAATTTTAAATATTTGCACAGAATTTTACCTTTCTATAAACTGAAAGGTCTTTTATTACACAATTCCTTCAGGGCAACTGATAGGGAAATATTACCTAAAATAGAAAAAGCTTTTATGAGATTTTAGCACATGGGAAAATAAAAAATGTTTACCTAAATGGTTAACACTAGAAACTAATCCGTCTAATTTGACGATTGATCACATATAAACAATCAAATGATCGTTTTATTGAATGTGACATTTTCTCCGCTAAAGCGAATTATACCAAAACCAATTTTCTAATTTATCTCACACATTCAACTTCTAATGCCAAATCCACCATTTTATTCTATCAACGGCTCATTGAGAATGCGCTTAACCGCGCAGGTCCGACTTTACGATAAACAGAGTGAAAGGGGGTAACCAGTGACAACCAAACGAACGGAGAAGCTTGGTTTTAAACAGTGACGATCAAACAATCAATGGGTTGTGAATTTCAACGTTATAATATAACCCGGTATTAAGGTAATTTATTTTGTAGGAATTTCCAGTTGCAGATTGAAGGAAATAGAATACTAAGAAGAAGAGGTTAGGAAGAATAGGATGAGATTGCTGGTCTTTTGAATCCTCTTCTTGATGACCTGAAACAAAAGTTTCAGTTTATTTACGTGATATGTAACTAGTTTTTTATTTTTCAGAATTTGAACTTGGTTTAGAAATATTTTTGGTATTTTAAACGGTCCTAAAAATTCCGGATATACTTTTTTAATTTAATCCTAAGGCATGTGCTATAACGTTGAAATTCACAACCCATTGTTTGTTTGATGGTCACTGTTTAAAACCACGCTTCTCCGTCCGTTTGGTTTTCACTGGGTTTCCCTTTCTTTCTGTTTATCGTAAAGTCATACCTGCGCGGTGAAGCGCTCTCAAAGTGCCGTTGATAGAACAAAATGGCTGTCTTGCATTAGAAGTTGAATGTGCGAGATATATTAGGAAATTGGTTTTGGATATAATTCGCTTCAGCGGAGAAAATCTCGCATTCAACAGAATGATCGTTTGATTATTTATATGCGATCAATCGTCAAATTAGACGGATTACGTTCTGGTGCTAACCATTTAGGTAAATTCTTTTTATTTTTCTCCAATGTGCTAAAATCTAATAATGTCTTTCTATTTGAGGTAATATTTCCCTAGCAGTCACCTTGAGGGAATTGTATTGTAAAAGACGAGTAAAGAGTAGAGGTAAAATTCTGTTTTAAATATTCAACATCAATACCATATACAGGGTGTCTTATTTGTAGGTCTTTTTTTTCCTTTGTATTTTTCGTTTGGGTTTTGCTGCTCAGTGTCTTTTTGTCTGCTTGCCGTTGACTGGGTTTTATTAGAAGGTTCTTCCCTTTGGATCCGTACCTGCATCTATATATGTACCGGATCGTAACAAAACAAGAAAATATCAACAACAAAACAACAAAACAATAATAAAGGGTGAAGCGAAAACATCTAAGCAAGGCTTTAAATTATACTAAAACAGCAGTGGGTCTTCGAATGGTGGGATGTTTGTCTAAGATTGTATGTATTTTGTGTCATTCTATTTATGTTTATATATATTTATTAAACGTGTATACAATTTATTCATGCATGTTAATTTTAAGAACTAGTTAACACAAGATCTCGAGTAGTGAAATTGTCCTAGGGTAGTTTTTAAGTTTACAACCAACTGTGATACAAATCACAATTCACCTTTTTCTTATTAGACACTAAAATTCTTGATCAGCATAATAATTACAATTACAATAAAGCCCTACTTAGAAAGTTTACATTTCACTACGTGTGTTTTATTTATTTATTATTTATTTATTTGTGTGATTTTAATATTGCTTTCCAGCTCGTCAATTGTAAGTATATATTGCGGTGACCCTGATAAAAATATAAAAATACTTAAATAAAATATCCACCGTTCTGTATAAATTATATACGATGGATTATGAGTAAAATACACCACACATATTCTTTATTTCTCTCAGCTAGCTCAGGTTTGTTCGGTAAAACATAAATTATTTGAATCTCGAGACTCTTATATTCTTTTATGCCTGGAAACAAGAAAAAATTTAAACTGTAAGCGCTTATGCTTCTGCAAGCTGGACACCTGTAACAGTAATCTGAATTTGAAAGAGAATAATGCTGTATGCTTGTATTAGCATCAATTAAACACATACGTTAATTAAAAATACAAAGATTTTATTCAGAAACAAAATTATTTTCAGAAAAGCAAAGTCAAAGAAAAAAAAATATAATTTACAATTGGAAATTGAGAATAAATCCTCAAGCTTGCTCAAACGTTTAGAAAAGTCGTATTATCTGACATAGGATTATAGGATTAAATACAGTTATTCGTTTGAACAAACCAACACAAATAATTATTTAAATGTAACTAAAAATGTTATTCAAAATAAATAAATCTTTATTAAAGAAATTTGATTATTGTTTTCTTTATTTGAAAATTAAATGAATTCTTAAAAAGAAATTAATGAGTTAAGACAAATAGAATTAAATACCCTAAGATGAACTTTACAAATCAAGTTATAATTCTTTTTTTATTTATGAGAATCAACTATTTTCTTAACCAACCTGGTATGTTATTGAATAATATTCCCTATAAAAATAATCCTTTTGGCAAGACTGCTGTACAACTAAACAGCTGATTGTTGTTCATAAAAATATCGATGCGTAGATCGATAAACACAAATTCAATTCACTTGAATTTAATTAAAAACCAAAAACACTTTTACTTTTATTTATTCGTAGCACAATAATAATTAAATCTTCAATAAACTCTTGAAGATGATTCAGGTAAACACCTTTAATTTTAGCTTCAACAACTTTGTTTACAATATTGACACTTGTCAAACATCTGGTTATACATTGTTGTGTTCCCCACTTAGACTTAGTCCACGTCCTAACAAGTTAATCAGTAGTCTCCCCAAACTCTAACGGAGGCCGCGTTGCTACAAAACCAAAATAAAAATATCCAAGCTAGCTCTACAAGTGTCGGAGAGGGGTCGCAGGCGTTTTTAGATTAACACCTCGATACATAGACACTAAAATTGATCTTTGAAACCCAGGCGCCAACCAGTGTGCAGCCAAAGAATACTTTCATACGAAAAAAAAACCTCATGACCCTCACTGGTCAAGATCATGAATTAATAAGAACGCAGCCTTACTTTCAAGTAGACATTAGGAGTCACAGGACTTTTCCCATTCGCTTCCCAGCTTAATTACATTTAGTGTAAATAAAGAGAGGTAAAAAAAATAACTTTGACAATTTTATTGAGAGTCATTCTCCACCAAGAATTAAAGGTTTTAAATGCATAACACAAAAGGAAAAAAAATGTATAAAGTTCTTACCAATAATACATATCTTATGCGGTTTCTGCGATCGCACACACCGTTAACATGAGTGCTGCTCATTTATTCGGCAGCTTGTAAAATTATTATTCGATTACGGTTAATAATGTGTTCCAACGAACTCTCAATTTTAATATTATCTTTGCGTATGAATAAAAGAAACAAAATAACTTTGACTAATCAGTAGCAAAAGTTTAAGTTAATACAGAAATTAAGCTAAGTGACAAATTAATAACATGCACTATCTGTTACCTCAGACAGACACTTAACATAACACAAATACCCTGGTAGGTTTGGTTGCTACCCCAACTATCCCCGGAATTATGGATTTCCTGTCTTCTCGTAGACGAACACCAACCTTCCATTAAATAGCTAGCAGGTGAGAATCTCCACCACACAGGACGACACCCCACAGCCGTGAGAAAGGTAAAAGAAGGGGAAAAACCACACTATAAATGGACCCTAAAAAAGCAACTCTTTAGTACATGATCTGTACTAAACTCATTAAACAAATTATTTCAACTACCTCTTGTAGAGGGTCTCTAATCACCAATGGCTATTTAAGAACAGCAAGCTCCAAATTTAAAAGGGTTTCTGTAGGTTTAGTTACTTGACCAACCTTCCATTAAACATGTATCTACAATGTAGAAGAAAAATAAAGGTAAATCACGAAGACTCAAACGAGAATAAACCGCTTACCTATTTAATAAAAGTAAATCACCAAAGGATTTAAATAGTCTTGCTTACTACGCAAACCATCCAACAAAATATGGCCAAACAACTGACAATCTATAAACCTTCGTTCGGTTCTCAATAGGATTAATTTTCCCTAAAAATCAACTTACCATCGGTACAGAAAATAATCAAGAATACATATTCACTTACGTTTTAATTAGATGGCTACTTTTGTCTAGAAATCCTATCCGATAAACAAAACCATCAACCGGCCATTTCCCTCTTTTCGAAAAGTCTCCTTTCAGTTTTATCGCGCCGCGGCGTATCCGTATCAACACACCACGCAACATTCCACAAGCGATCAGATACGTCACAGTACAGGAACGGCCTCGACCGCCTCTATCGTAATTACACCCAGGACCGTAATATGAAATTTGGGATATAACAACATATAACCTCAAATTTTTACAGATTTTAATCTGGAGCCGAGCGTGGATTCTTTCAACGCAATTTATCGACTAAATTTGTTTTAAAATGCAGCAGCTTTTATATCTTCTGCCAAAACAACTGTACTCCATGACAGTTTTTCAAAAACAAACAACAATCAAAATGCGTGTGACGTCATTATCCAAAAACATGTGATTCGGATTAACACTGATCCCAGATCTGATGTGATAAACTTGTACATCTTTTAACGCTAATTAAAAACATATAATACATGTATAGTCCCAAAATGAATAATAAAGAAGGTACGGACGAAAAACAATTGACAATGAAGATTCTCGTTACAGATAATTACATATGCACAATTAACAAAACAAAAGTTCATCTCTTACAAATTAGCTATATGGATACACAATGCGTGTGATACAATTGTTTTATACATAAAAATATCTTTATAAATCAATTTAAACATGTTTTTCTTATAGTACAAACATCGATGTACACCAAAAGATGCTTACACAAACCCCAGCTTGAAAATAACTTTTACGTTAATCAATTTGTGCACAAAATGTCCAGTGTACAATGCACTAAGAGCTCACTTAAAAACAATGACAATAAAAACCAGGATAAAAGTTACAAAAGTCATTTTCGCGAACCAAGAGCATTAAAATACCTCCTTAATTTGTAGTGACCAGAATTCTATTAAATGAATTCAAAATTTAATTATGTTATATCAATCATAACAAGATTAATCTACTTAATCTATTTACAGGAAAATAACCATCTAAACTTGAGCTGGCCTCTAAGAATATCAAAGAATATGCTTAACGCTGAATCATCGTAACTGAAAATCTTAAATATGGAAATGATTTTCCCTGGCAAGTGGGAACCTGACCTAAAGTGTAACTTAGGTTGCCTATACATGATTGTGATAACACAGTCTAGCTAAATTATTTTATTTATAAATGTGATTTATTTATTAATGCATGAAATATTAGGAAAGTAAAGTTATATTTGCACGAAATCTTTAATCATAAGTTTTTATTTTAAACATTGATGAATCTAACTAAGCTCCAAACTATAGTCTTTATTAATTATGTCGCCAAGACATAACATGCCCCTCTATTGACTTAAAAACCGATAAAATATTCATTTTAACGTTTCCGAACATCTCTCGATGAAATTTTCAAAAACAGTGAAATCTATAACACCTCAATATGCACTGTACGACCAAAATTGTGGAAGTTGCCCATATTTTAGTAAAAGATCTATTTCTTCGTTTATCTGATAAGCTTGAAGCTTTAGTAAGAAGCATTGTTTAAAAACGAAGTGGCGCTTTTTTTTTATCTTTTATATCTTGTATTACCCCGCCCCTCTCCGACTTATTGGGGTTAGCAAAAACTAAAGCAGTGTTATTTAGATCAAGCTGATACTTCCAGCACAGCTATATTTTGGTAGGTTAGGTATTTATCTATATAAAAATAGCCTTTGTGTTTCTGTAGGTTATAGTGCTTTATAAATTATGCAAACCAAATTGCCTTGTTTATAATCATGTATGTGAACTATATTATCATAATACTGTTTAGATTTTTGTTTTTGATTCAATTAGTCTTTCTTTAGCTACCTTATGAATGATGTTCAGTTTTTGTTTTAAATTTGTTTCATAAGGAGATAAACCAGTGGATTTATGCGCATGTGAATTATTTGCAAACATCACAAAAGGTATGAATTCGCTCGAATTATTTTGTTTATCATTAATGTAATGTTTAATGTAGTCTTTCAAAGTTAAATGTGACCTTTCAAGAGCACCATTAGTTTGAGGATGGTATGGTGAAGATACAATGTGCTTTGCCTGCAAGAGTTTCAATAAATCCTTAATTAATTTAGAAGTAAAATCTGTTTAGAAGTAAGTTAATTTAGAAGTCAAAGAATAGATGTTGATATACCAAACATAATAATGAATTTCGACAATTCTATAACAACAGTTTGAGATGTACGATTCGAAAAAGGAACGGCATACGAAAATTTTGTGAGATCATCCTGCATAGCGAGGATAAATCTATTGTAGTTTATCGTTTGCTGTAATTGACCTAAAATGTCAATTGTCAATCGTTCAAAAGGTTTAGAAGATGTTGGCGTAATTTCCATGGGCGCTTTACTAGGCTTAAAACTCGTTTTGTATATTTGACATGACGGACATGGTTTGACGTAATTTCGGATATCTTTTTTTATAGAATTCCATTTATAGGTGTCACATATTCGTCTATAGGTCCTACTAAATCCAGAGTGACCCGCAAGTTTAGAATCACGATTTTCCTGTAAGATTTTCAAAATTAATTCCTTTGAATTGGGGTGTCTTTTAATTTTATCAAGTATAACTGGAGTTTTAGAAGTATCTTTAAAAATATAGTATAGTAAGTTACGTAAGGCATAAAAGATATTGTATGATCAAAAAGTCTTTGGATCGCAATAGCCATGGAATGTAAAAACCATGTATAGAATTATTTACTTCTACTGCTAGTAGTTTTTGTGAACTGTACAGGGTAGCGCCAATGTATCTGGAGTAGAGCTAATAGAGACACAGCCACCTGTGACAAGAAAATAGGACGCGCTGACACCGCTAAACAGCGCCCCATAGTACACAGAAAATGTCACGTTAGCGTACGCTATTATTATTTCTTGTGCTTGCAGTTATTTTAAGTATTACTTAATAAAATTTATAAAAAGAACACAGAATGGAATTTGTTTGGACTATTATCTATTGACATGACAGTTGTGAAGTAAATTTCAAAAATAATAGAAATAGATAATTTCATAGATAGCTTGTTAATTTCATGGCAACCCTGATCCAAAGACTTTTTGATCATACTATATCTTCATAAGTTATTTTATCAAAATGGAATTGTATACATATTAGAAGATATGAGGTTTTTGATTGATTATTATTATCTAAACCTTTTGAATAAAAGAAGATGTTAGGAAAATACTTATTTAAATCCTTCGAAAAGAGTTGATTCAATTCTTGGTGTATCACTAGATAGTATGATATTGTATAAAATTTTCGAATACGTCATCTTTCCGTACTATTGTTATTAATGCTGGTTTGATTACCTCATATTCTTTATTAGTAAGGTCTTGATTTAATCTTTCACCTTGGTGTTGATCGATGATAATTCTGCTTAATGCATCTGCATTGGAATTAAGCTTTCCCGCTTTATATTGAATTTTGTAGTCATATTCGGCAAGTTTTAATCTCCAGCGCACTAGCTTACTTCCAGGATCTTTGCAGTTAAATAGCCAAATTAGAGGTTTGTGATCGGTTACGATACGTACTGTATGATACTTCTGATTTACATAGTGTTCTACAGGCATACGCAATAGGTGGATGCTTCCCTGGTTCACCCTGACTCAAAGCAGCACCTAATGCAAAGTTGGAGGCATCGGTGATTAATAAAAATTCTTTATTAAAATCTGGATATTTAAGTAAAGATTCGGAGATTAAAATATTTCTAAAGGTGTCGAAGCTTTCTTGTTGGATTTCTGACCAGGCGAACGCAGTGTCTTTTTTTAACAACTACGTCAGAGATTTAGCGATGTTAGCATAGTCTGGAAAAGATTTTCATAGTAACCGACGAGTCCTAGAAACCCTCTAAGAGATTTCTGTCCTTTAGGAACTGGGAAACTGTGGATGATAGCAACCTTGTCTGGATTAAGGTTTAACACCGGCTTTGGATATGATGTGACCGATCAAGTACAACACTTCTTTCCCGATGAACTCACATTTGTCGGGTTGTAATTTCAAGTTGTTGGTTCTAAGTGTGTCGAAGATAGATTTCAATTTAAACGAGTGTTCTTCTATAGATGACGCGTAGATCACTGTGTCATCTAGAAGATATACGAAACATTGTAGACCTTGGAGTTCATTAATTTTTGAAATGTCGAAAGAGCGTTTTTTAATCCAAAGGGCATTCTCGTGAATTCATAGTGTCCTGAAAGTGTTGTGAATGCCGCCTTGAGCTGATCATCTTTTTTCATTGGAATTTGATGGAATTCTGATACCAAATCTAATATCGTGAAACACTTTGAATGTCCCAATTGGTCCAGGATGTTTTTAATATTGGGCAAGGGGTAAGCATCCCCAATTGTAACATCGTATATTTTCCTAAAACCGACCACAGCCACCCACTTTCTTTTGCCGGAAGCATCCATTTTCTTTGGCGCAACCCATAATGGAGATGACCAAGGAGACCAGTGATGATTGAATACTTTCATGTTTAACCATCTTTTCTACATGTTTGTTCACTTCTGTCTTATGGACTTCTGAATAACGATGTGGCTTGGTATGGATTGGACTCGGATTATTAACATTAATTTCGTGTTCGATCGCATTAGTATATGTCACTTCATCGGCAGGCAAATAAAATACATCAGTATATGATGAGCAGTTTATTCATTATCGATTGCTGTTCCTCGCGGTTCAAATGACTTAAGCGAATATTTTTATTAAGCAAATTTAAACGAGATAATTTTGAAGTAAGACATGGATTCGAGTTGAGATTCATAATAAAAACCGGGATTGGTTCTAGAGTTACTGTTATCTGAGAGACCATTTGATCGATTATTCTGGTATTTGAGATAGTTTGCAAAAGCTTTTTTAATTTCATTGACTCTAACTAATACTCGCGATAAATAAACATATTTTCGAAGTTGAATTTCAGGGTCGATTTCTTCTGCCCTGATAGAAACTGCCTTAAGAGTTAAAGTCGTTAAATTTTGTTTTATTTGACCAATCAATAATAATTGTAATAATTGCTACAACCCATAACCTGAGAACAGGACAGAAGCTATAAGCTTGTGCGAGAGGGAGGGGACGATTATTATTATTATTACGTAGGCCCTACGTGCGGCTGCAGCCGACTTGCAGATGGAACAGCGCAAATCCCACATTTGTGTCACAGCTAAGGCAGACTGCAGAAAAACCTTAACCAGATCTGCCGACACCGGGAGTCGATCTTGGGCCGCTTGGGCAAAAGTCCAGTAAGTTAGACATTACACTACCAAGGCTGTTAAAATGATTCGCACTAACTTGCAGTTGCACTGACAAAGGAACATAGTAAGTAAACCAGTAAAATAGCGAAATTTGAATTACGCTAAAAAGACAATATCTAAAACTGTAATCTTTAATTTTTCGTATATAATTTGTATCTTATGTAAATTCTTTATAATTTTATAAAATTGTGTTTTGTCTAATTTTGTAAGATGTGTTGCATTATAACCTACAGAAACACAAAAGCTATTTTTATATATATAAATACCTAACCTACCAAAATATAGCTGTGATGGAAGTATCAGCTTGATCTAAATAACACTTTTTAAGTTTTTGCCGGCTAACCCCAATAAGTCGGAGAGGGGCGGGGTAATACAAGATATAAAAGATTAAAAAAAACAAGCGCCACTTTGTTTAAAAACAATGCTTGTTACCAAAGCTTCAAGCTTATCAGACAAACGAAGAAATAGATCTGTTACTAAAATATGGGCAACTTCCACAATTTTGGTCGTACAGTGCATATATACTAAATATACTTTCAATTGACGAGCTGAAAAGCAATATTATAATCACACAAATAAATAAATACTAAATAAATAAAACACACGTAGTGAAATGTAAACTTTCTAAGTAGGGCTTTATTGCAATTGTAATTATTGTGCTGATCAAAAATTTTAATGTCTAATAAAAAGAATGAATGAATGGTGATGTATCACAGCAGGTTGTAAACTTAAAAACTACCCTAGGACAATTTCACTACTCGAGATCTCGTGTTAACTAGTTCTTAAAATTAACATGCATAAATAAATTGTATACACGTTTAATAAATATATATAAACATAAATAGAATGACACAGAATACATACAATTTTAGACAAATATCCCACCATTCGAAGACCCACGGCTGTTTTAGTATAATTTAAAGCCTTGCTTAGGGGTTTTCGCTTCACCCTTCGATATTTTCTTGTTTTGTTACGACCCGGTACATATATAGATGCAGGTACGGATCCAAAAGGAAGGACCTTCTAATTAAGCCCAGTCAACGGCAAGCAGACAAAAAGACTCTGAGCAGCAAAACCCAAACAAAAAATACAAAGGAAAAAAAGACATACAAATAAGACACCCAGTATATGGTATTGATTTTAAATATTTAAAACAGAATTTTAGCTTTCTATAAACTAAAAGGTCTTTTACTATACAATTCCCTCAAGGTAACTGATAGGGAAATATTACCTAAAATAGAAAGGCATTTTATGATATTTTAGCACATTGTGAAAAAAAAGAGTTTACCTAAATGGTTAGCACCAGAACGTAATCCGTCTAATTTGACGATTGATCGCATATAAATAATCAAACGATCATTCTGTTGAATGCGAGATTTTCTCCGCTGAAGCGAATTACATCCAAAACCAATTTTCTAATATATCTCGCACATTCAACTTCTAAAGCAAGACAGTCATTTTGTTCTATCAACGGCACTTTGAGAGCGCTTCACCGCGCAGATATGACTTTACGATAAACAGAAAGAAAGGGAAACCCAGTGAAAACCAAACGGACGGAGAACCTTGGCTTTAAACAGTGACCATCAAACAAACAATGGGTTGTGAATTTCAACGTTATAGCACATGCCTTAGGATTAAATTAAAAAACTATATCCGGAATTTTTAGGACCGTTTAAAATACCAAAAATATTTCTAAACCAAGTTCAAATTCTGAAAAATAAAAAACTAGTTACATATCACGTAAATAAACTGAAACTTTTGTTTCAGGTCATCAAGAAGAGGATTCAAAAGACCAGCAATCTCATCCTATTCTTCCTAACCTCTTCTTCTTAGTATTCTATTTCCTTCATTCTGCAACTGGAAATTCCTACAAAATAAATTACCTTAATACCGGGTTATATTATAACGTTGAAATTCACAACCCATTGATTGTTTGATGGTCACTGTTTAAAACCAAGCTTCTCCGTTCGTTTGGTTGTCACTGGTTACCCCCTTTCACTCTGTTTATCGTAAAGTCGGACCTGCGCGGTTAAGCGCATTCTCAATGAGCCGTTGATAGAATAAAATGGTGGATTTGGCATTAGAAGTTGAATGTGTTCTTCATGTGAACTTCTAATGCCAGATAGCCATTTTGTTACTCAACTCTACTATTGAGAAGGAGTTAACCGCGCAGGTACGACTTTGCGATAAACAGAAGGAAAGGAAAACCCAGTGACAACCAAACTAATGGAGCAGCTTGGTTTTAAACAGTGACCATCAAACAAACAATGGGTTGTGAATTTCAATGTTATAGCATATAGCTAAAATTCGACCCGAATCATTGTTAAAGTCCCAGACTGTACATGTCCGGATACCCGTTAGGGTATCCCATTGCCGTTTTAAATCTGAATGCGAGTCGGCAGACTGTGTCGACTACGAATGGTGCGCATTTTCCTCCAGACATCGCTAACGGTAGCCTTGCTGTTAATTGCCATCTGACCACGACTTACGCTTGGTTTCCAGCACCAACTTCCGTACCTTTGCTTTAGACCGCTTATACCACCACTACGTTGTTGGTCGTTGGGTTATTTCGAAATAGACGAAAGGTTCGGCGCTTGTCTTGAATGGCGGCTTTGATTTCATTGTCCACCAGGGTACGGGAATGAGTGACTTCGTACCGTGGGTAACTGGGTATGCGACGTGGGTATAACCCTTGTTGCTACTTCTATCATTGCAAACTTGCAGCGCCGTCCTGGGTAACTAATAGATAATGTATGAATGCTTTAGGTCAGGCACCTGTAACAACTTTATCCCTACGTTCCTTCCAAGAGGAAGTAACTGAGGTACGCTCAATCAGCGAGCAATTGCATAGCAATTGCTACCAGTTACTCACTGGTCGGAGCGAGGTTGCCTATCATCTACTAGCTCACAGGTTAGTACCGGAGCGATTAACTTAATAGTGCTCACCCGCCATACGGGGCTAAGTTCCTCGTCCAGCATTAGGACTATTCCCCCAACACAGGTTAGGTACATCAGAACCCTCCAGCCCTCTTTCATGCCTTCATAAGTTTTTTCACCCAGTCTATGTTGGGTCCTGGGTAACTGAGGGGAGACGAACTGTCTCCTCGTATAGCTACCAGTCAGTGCCTTATTCAGCAACCACCGCACCGTGGCGGCAAAGAGAAAATAATTCCCCATTGGTACGTGTAGTCAAGTTTAAATTATAAATAATTTTAGTCTATTTATTTATTTGAACCACGCTCATAAAGTCGATTTAAAAATATACATCATTTTATAATCCTTGTTTAAGCAAATAATTTATTTATGTTAAGTTAAACCTTCTCGATATTAAATGCCCATAAAAAATATACTGCCTTCGGAACTACATCTTATACTTTATAAAGCATAAATAGTACTGGATTAAGCTTCACTCTGATAAACTTACTTAATTTCTTTTTACGAAATTTTGCATCTGTTTCCACCTTTTGCTAAAATATGAGAGAAAATTTGGTGCAATTTTGTTATTGGGTATATTGAGGTCAGGTCCAACTTGTGGTTGGTTAGAACTTTCTCCAATATAATCACCACTTGTGAACAACTTCGGTTTCGCGTAGATGATTTATCGGTGTGGATAAACACACTTTACTAGCGAGTTCGTCTGCACAGACGGCTAAAAGCAGCATGGCTCTTCAAAATCATAAGCAAGACGGTTTTTTCCCCAAATTGTAGATTTTCGTTGCACCCTTTCTAAACAATAATAACGAAATATTTGGGTGATGCCTTCTAAAAAGCTGTTTATTTATTCCTGTACTTAATCTAATTAGTGGAGTCTTTGTGATTAAGACTCACGACACCTGAAAATAATTTGATTAACTAAGTAATCTCAGCCGAAGATTTGAGTTTTATAGCGTAAGTATAAGTTTTTTATGGTTTTAGTTTGTTTTGAGATTTCTAAAGTTACAAAGTTAGTTCAATCGCGGGTCTTTTATGTGCGTTTTTAATGTTACAAATTAAACTCAATTTGTGAGACTGGTAGTTATTTGTTTGATGTTACATCAGTAATAATAATAATAATAATAATAATAATTACTACAACCCATAGCCTAAACCAAGGCCCCAGAAGCTATAAGCTTGTGCGGGAGGGAGGGGGCGATTATTATTATTATGTAGGCCCAATGTGCGGCTGCAGCCGACTTATAGATGGAACAGCGCAAATCCCACATTTGTGTTACAGCTAAGGAAAAACTGCAGAAAACCTTAACCAGATCTGCCAGCGCCGGGAGTCGAACCCGGGCCGCTTGGGTGAAAGTCCGGCACGCCATACATTACACTACCAAGGCTGTTTACAATGCTAGATACATCTCATGTATTGCTAGTCACAGTATAATCTTTCATGCAAAAGGAAAACGTGCATTTAGTTGCACGTTGTTTGTAATTCGGCAATATTTTAAGTTATGTGGGTATAAGTAGGCCTTTACGACATCGAGTTTCGGGCTAAATCTAATACCAAATGAAAGCTGAAACTATACATATTTAAAATATTATTGTCGGTCAGCTCGTAATCTGGTAGTTTTGTCAGTCGCTCTCTTTCCATAGTTTAAAACCGTTCAGACAGCTGTCTTTAGGAATACTATCAAAATAAGACTTAACAGCGATATCAATCTCTTCTTCTGACTGAAACCTTTTCCCTCGTAAATGTTTTTTGAGCTAGAAAAATAGCCAGAAGTCACACAATGCCACAATCTGGTGAGTAAGGAGGATGTTCTATAACTTCGATTTTGTTTTCAGCTAAATACTTTCTTGGCACTTTGCTGAACACAGTAGGCAAACAATTTTCAACATACCATTTAGCGGTAACGGTAACTGTCTTCTGCTCTTCTAATTTAATTGCCACCAGACCCGTACTTCTAAAAAATACTGCGTACATAACTTTCTTCATTGCTCGTTGTTTTTTCACCATCGTAGGAGTTTCCTCATCTTCATGTATCCATATCCGGCTTTCTTGGCGAGTGGGAACATCAAAAAACGGTATGCAAGTTTCATTGCCAGTAACAATTTTATTAATAATTTGATGTATAATTCTAATAATGAATAATTCTAACACGTTCTGATTTTTGTAAATCTGTCAGATGATGGGGTACAAACCGACTTACAACCTTTTTCAAATGTAAATGTTCGTGCAATATTGATCTCACTTGCGAGGATCCAATCTTCAGTTTCGACTCTATCATGGCATAGGTAATTCGGTTATCCTCTTCCACCATCATCTTCACTGCAGCAATATTTTCGGGGTTAACAGCAGTTAAAGGAGGTTCAGCTCCTTTTCTGTGTACAACCGAGTTGCAACCTCGTTCAAATTCTTTATACCACCTATAAACCGTAGCTAATGATGGCGCGAGATCGCCAAACGCCGATTTCAAACTTTCCTCACACTCATACGCGCTCAAGCCTTTGTTGTAATCATAGTAAATCATTATCCGAAAGTTCTCTCGCGACAATTCCATTTTTCGATAGCAGAAGCTTATTCAATGGGTTATTTCTCAAATACTATTCAACCGAATTTCAAAAACTAAACTGATATTGACAGATAAAATAATGCACTATTTAATAAACAACAATTTGTTTTGTATGGTTAACTAGATTTCTCTATTCTCAATAATTGTAGATTGATCCTTGTAACGTTTCTTGTACCACCCAGCGCCCAAGCGTCGGGATATCAAAATGTGTCTAAAGGCCAGTAATAGACGAGCGTACAACACGCTGCGTCCAGGAAACGCCGGTAATGCGATACATTGCTTATTACACAGGTGGATACAGGAGCACCAATATTGTGCGGACAAGTACAGACATAGTCAAGAGTTCTGATTATTAAATTATTAAAAGGTAATAATATTGGATATTCAACTCAGTGCATAGTATTGCATTACGTTTATTTAAATCGTTTAGTTCATTTATTTAAGGTTTGTCTTTAATATGTTCGAAACAGAAAAATTTATAATTGAGGTAGACCAACGATAATATGAGAAGAATTTTACGGGATATTTTCTGTGATCAGAAAACTTCAAAGTAAAGTGTCCTGTTTGGAACCTGGTGCTGATGATCGGGTGTACACACCAACAACGATGCTTGCACAGCATCCATTTTTATAGTGACTGTAGTTTGTAGTTTCCACAAATAAAGTGG
This sequence comes from Agrypnus murinus, assembly GCA_929113105.1. Taxonomy (NCBI): domain Eukaryota; kingdom Metazoa; phylum Arthropoda; class Insecta; order Coleoptera; family Elateridae; genus Agrypnus; species Agrypnus murinus. The sequence continues at coordinate 65,912,183 of OV816027.1, forward strand.
TTTAAAAACGCGCCCGTGTATTCAACAACGGCGGGGGCGGACCGTGCAGCACACAGCGTGTTGTGCGCTTGTATTACTGGCCTAACACTTCTCGAGACGAGCGTCTCGCGCCACATGCGATCCGGTGTTAATTTGACATCGCAGGATTTGACATCGTAGGATTTGTACCTAACCTATTTAAAATAGGTTTCGTTTTCGTTTTATTTATAAGTTTTGAGAAAACATATGATCACTGTACATAAATTGGAAATTGGGTATAATGAGTTTCAGTTTGAATCTTCTTCAGGTAAGCTCCTGGATTTGATAATAATATTTTATTTAACTATGTTACGCAGTAGTGTTTATAGCAAGTCATAAAAAAAGTAACAATATATAAGAACATATCAATGTATATAATAAATAATTTCAATCAATATTCTAGCATTTCATCGACGGAAAGACCAAATCAGGAAAGCAATTTGTCATTGTATGTTCTGCATACTTCATTTAAATTATTAGCCGATGGCAGTAAGAAAGAATTTTACAACTGTCATTGCTCCTATAATTACATAAACAAGGGGAAAGGTGTAAGACATTTTAAAAGCGAAGGAATAAATAAAATTGGAAAAGCTTGTCCTTCGAGAGGTTTTGACTAAAAGCGAGGGACTTATTCTGGTGAAGTTTTGGATAATCCATGTAGGTCACTCACTTGACATTGTCTGTTTTTTTAAACAAAGAAACGAGCTAAAATTGCAAGTATGTATACATGCTCTTATTTAAAAACCATAATTTAGTAAACAATTTTTTGTGTTCTAGATAAATTAAAAGGAGGCGCAACTTTTGTACACATATTAGATGATATTCAGGATGCTGGTTTGATAAAAGAAGAATTACAACGAATCCTGCTAAAAAATATTTTGGCTAGTCTTTTAAATAAAACAGATGTTACTATAAACATTCATACAAGGTTCGACCATACATACACTTCGTAATTTGATTTTTCCTATTAACAGGAATACTATATTAGTTATAATATTTTTAATTAGATATTTAATATTTATGTAAATGTAATTATTGTTTTTGCCTGAATTGTTATTGTTGAATTCTCATATTTATATTTAATATTACCTATCCTGTTTTCTTAAACATATTTCTGCCCTTGATAAATCTGATTTTTTGCATATTGATAATAATGAAAGTTAACTTTTCTTAAGCATTTTTTTTAATTATGTTCGTAAAAAACAAATTTCAATCCCCTCTTCAGGTTATTGTTAAAGGATACTACGTTTTTCTAATTTGTTTGTTTGTTTTTGGGCAAGGAATAAGGATGGGGGAGCATCCTTCGTACCTCATGGCACCGATTGCTATGATCATTTGGCCCACCCTACTAGAATTTAGCCGAATCTGGGAGAATTCCACCCCCAGTAGGGATTTTTAACGTGCCAAACATCACATTGACACGGGACGTACAGTTTTACTTCCTATTCGAGAAGGCATGTTTTTAATTTTTCTCCACTATGAAAAATTACCAGCTCGGCCAAGGATCGAACCTGCGATCCTTGGATTATGAAGCAAACATGCAAACCACTAATCCACCGAGGCTGGCTTTTTCTAATTTCTTTAACATTTTGCATAAATCCTTTTAGGACAAATTTCTCAACTTACCATATGCAAAAAATATCGTGTGCAACACGTTAGAAAGTTTTTTTTCACTCATTTGCTTGATCAACACGTGAAAAAAGTATGACTTTCATAACTAGTTGTACAATATACTATTCTATAAGCATTTATTACTTTATATCCATAAAACAGATTTTTTACAGGGAATTTAAAGTAGGTATTTTCTGGAAGCTATCGGCAAGTAAATTTTAAAATTGGCGCTATTAATTTTGTGTTTGACCTTTGGCAGAAGTATTGCTAGTGCTACAGTTAATGTGGGAAACATTGCGCTTCTTAATGAAAGCCAAAATCTACTTTTGGACATACGCAATGCTGGAAGTAGTGCCGTTCTGGAACGTGTTACGGAACCTTTTGCAAGTGAAATCGTAGAATCACTTCTAAGATATATTCCTGTAAATCCTTACAAGGAATTATACAATGATGAATATGAACATTTAAATATAGTTTTAAGTTGAAGTGTAGTTTTAAAGCTTATTTTTAAATACACAAGTATAATTTCTAGTTTAATTTTTTTTATTGTAAAAGATATATTTACACAGTTTTCACTTAACATTAATATACCGGGTACCGCAAGGGAGTATTTTAGGACCCCTTTTGTTTAGTCTATATATTAACGCTGTTAGTAATGTTGTAAATTGCTTTTACAACAAGAAATTCTCCCCACTCCAATACTGGTTGGGTTATTTGTTTGTGGTTTGTAAAAAAAAGATATGAGTCTGTGAAAACATAATGTTTATTGTTGTAATAGTTGACATTTATTAGAATTAATATTGAAAAACTTTGTAAAATACTACTAAAGAAATTCTCCTAATAGATAATATTTTATTTAATCTTTGTACAACTTTGTCAAGTACAATTAAACAAACTTTCCTAATTCAATTGATTGTTTTTTATTGACAACATATCCTACCAGCGACAGTCACATTACATCGAAGGAATCTGGTAAGTCAGATCCTCATGTAAAGAAAGGGGAAACTAAACCCCGACTTCAACAGTAAATTTTATTTGCTGACAACATGGTTGCATACATTAGTGGGAGGGATAATATTGGTATTCAAAGGGAAATAAATCTAAATTGTTAATTATTGGTAAAGGAAGTGGATATCTAGAGGTTTTTAATAATTTTGGAGTTATATTAATGGTGAGATCGTAGAAACAGTAAATTCATAAATATTTGGGTATTATTATTGATAAAAAAATTAAAATTTGATGAACACATTAATTACATTTGTAAGATTTTTTCAAAGAAATGGGGTTTTGAGAAGATGTAGTGATTATTTGACAACTTGCTCAAAAAGATTTGTTTTTAATACTATAATACTAATACATTTTTGTTTTGCTGCTACCATTTTATTTATCGGGAATAAAGGAGCCTTGAATAAGTTAGGTACAACTTCTACAAAATAAAGCAATGAGAGTAATACTTAATTGCAATATTTGCAATAGATATACTAGAGTGGAATACATGAGTACATCAGGGTTAACATTGAAACTTTTATTAAAATTCAGGTTGTTTTTGTACATAAAATGAAATTAGGGTTAGTAGGTATTGCGCCACCTGAGGCAGACGGAAATTGACATGCCATGTGGCATGCCAATGGCATGGCTCCTCCCCCTGCTTCTGATTGGCTACCCCCACTCCTGTAGCTCCTCCCCTTGCTTCTGATTGGTCTCCGTCATCTTGGATTTCCCCGCCTACTGCTCTCTGATTGGTTAACCCCCACTCCTGTAGCTCCTCCCCTTGCTTCTGATTGGTTGAAGGCAGCCATTTTGGAACGTCTGGCTCCATTCTACCACGCCCTGGCGCCAGGCTACCACGCCCGCCATTACGGGAATCTGTATTACCGGCAAACTGAGTGCTACCAATAGAGGACGTAATGCTACAATTAGTGTGTATCGTCAATAGAGGGCGTCATGAAGAGATCTGTATGACCGGCAGACTGTGTACTACTACTAGAGGGCGTGTCATGAAGAAATCTGTTTTACCACAGGGAGGGTATGTAGAGGCATCCATTTTATATCACAGCATCTTGCGCGCGCTAAATTTGAATCTGTCAATTTTAAAATTTGTCATTTTTTTTTGTCATTTTTGCATATGTCATTTATGCGTCTGTCAATTTTAATCTGTCAATTTTAATCTGTCATTTTTGCATCTGTCATTTTTGAATTTGTCATTCTTGAAGGAGCCATCTTGGATTTCCCCCAGATTTGATTTTACCGCTACAAGTTCTGCTGCTACCTCTCTCCAGCGCGCACACACACACACACTCTGTACTCTTTCCAGCACCATTACCTTTTCTAGAAGAAATAATAATGCCATATAGGAATTAAAAAATTATTTTTATTAATATATTGTTAAGGCTACATTTAATTTATAATAAAAATGTTGATAGAATGCTGGTGCTTGAGGACTTCAGGACTGACCTCTATTTTCTATTTGCGGTTCCAGGGGCTGTAACAACAATAACAATTGAACATTAAAAAAGGGGTTTATTGTATAAACTTGATGTTTACCTCAATACCTTATTCATTTCCACAAACAAACAATCATCGTAACCGCAGCTTGTTTTCCCTAAGTACAGCAGACCTAGAGAAATCGTTTTATCTTCAATCTGCTGGTTAAGCTCGGTAACCCTTTGTTCTGTTAACTTGTCGCCGATTCGCTTTGGTAGAAATGTAACATACTTTTCAGCAACAGCAATCACACTTTGACGCTTATCACGACAAACGACCCTCTTGAATTGCAGTATCTGTGTAATTTCTTTTATTTTGTAATCACATAACTTCTTGATAGGCTTCATGGAAGGTTCGTTCAACTGTTTTAACAAATGCTCTATTTTTCTATGTAAAAAACAAAAACACACATGATAGAACTTAAATAGCAGCAAAATTTTAACACACAAGAATAATAAATTATTATTTTAACATACCTAGTTGATGCAAACAATAACAATATTACTATCACTGTAACCGACGACGAGAACAAACTAAAAACGAAAGGGGTTTGACTGAGCTTTCATAAACTTCAAACCTGCGCGAATGAACACGTTTTTAGATAAAATCTTAATTTATTACCCCTCGGAACAAAAGGGTATCGTTAAAAAAAGGGATCGACACCTGCACTGTCACTTAAGCGGCTGTTTTTAGATATAAATCTAAATTTATTACCCTCGGAGCAAAGGATATCATTAAAAAAAAGGTAGACACCTGCGCTGTCAATCAAGCAGCTGTTTTTAAATAAAAATCTTAATTTATTACCCCTCGGAACAAAAGGTTGACACCTGCACTGTCAAGTAACACGATTAGATAAAAATCTAAATTTATTACCCTCGGAGCAAAGGATATCATTAAAAAAAAGGGTAGACACCTGCGCTGTCAATCAAGCAGCTGTTTTAGATAAAATCTTAATTTATTACCCCTCGGAACAAAAGGTCGACATCTGCACTGTCAAGTAACACGATTAGATAAAAATCTAAATTTATTACCCTCGGAGCAAAGGATATCATTAAAAAAGGGTAGACACCTGCGTTGTCAATCAAGCAGCTGTTTTTAGATAAAATCTTAATTTATTACCCCCTTAATTTATTATTTATTTATTTTAAAAATATAAATGATAAACTATTTAATAAGCCTATATAAACGAAAAAAGAATTATTGAAACAATTTCCCAGATATATAGATTACCATTTTTGTCTGTCTGAACAATATATATATATATATTAGATACAGCATAAAAGAAAAAGGGTCGACATATGTCTCTGTCGGTTTAACACTGAGACCCTTCTAACCGATTATGTATTGTCGTGAAAATCATGCATGCATGGACGAGATTGCCAAAGAATGTGTAGAAACGACAGACAGAAGGCCATATCTTATTGGGTTATATTGAAACTAAAAAACGAATTGCTTATAACAGATTTAAATATTGATTGCCCGCGCTCTAACAAGATACAATATATTGAAACTAAAAAAAACGAATTGCTTATAACAGATTTAAATATTGATTGCTCGCGTTCTAACAAGATACAAGGGGTGTTGACCATCGTAAAAACTCTTTTATAATCATTTTGAAAGCAAAGATGAACTGGGCACATATGTATAATATACATTTATAATAGTCCCTACACCGGGTGCCACAAGAATATGACCAAGCTTATATCTTCTTTGTTTATACATGGATTTTGTTGAAATCTGGTATGAATATATTAAACGTCAGTTCTGATCTTTTTACTATACAGAAACAAAACGTCGACTTCCAGTTTCGCTGGAAATAATAATAAACTTCGATTTTGGAATATAGCTAATGTATCGCGAAACGATACAGTGTTAGAGCATTAAATTGTCTAACTGTTGCCTAATACCTTTTAGTTTTAAACATAAAATCAATCTCATAATATGGCATAAACGTTTGAAGGTTTTTATTTAATTAGAGCAAGTTCCTTCGTATTTTAGTTATTTGAACATGATGTCGAACTAAAGAAATATTATAGAGAATGGATTTATCTATCGACATTTGTTTTAAAGCGAAGCCTAATCCTTCAATAATGCTTTTAAAAATCAGAATTTCTAATGGACTGCAGAAACAAGTACTGTAAAACCTTAACAGAACAAAGGTAAATCTCGCACGCTGACGGGTCTGTTTTCTAAAGCAATTTCCAGGTAAAAAGCCCTTTCTGTGTAAAAACTTTATTTCAATGCTAAAACCGAAGTTTATTCCCCGTCTTTTAAATTCATAAAAAAACTTTTTTTTTGAAACGAGTTTATAGCTACTATGATGTTCACAGCCCTATTATTTATGCTGATTGTTGAAAGTGATATGAAACGCTTTAACAAAAATTTACATTTATTTATGTCAATATAGGGTTACATTTGTTAGTGTAAACTAAAAATCTAGAAATTTATTACCTAACGGCCGGAACAGAATACACCCTTATTTTTATGGATTGATTGTTCAAAGCTGTCGTCAATATATATTTCTTGAAAACGTTATCTGATCGACCCATCTCCCACAAGAAGAAAGAATTTTGAAGACCTAGAGATATTACGTACGAAAACGTTATATGTACAAATTACTTATGACTAAATTAAGTTTCTCTAAAAGAAATGTAAAAAAGGTTACACACTACTGCGTAATTATATATAATATTGCTTGTACGAGTTCTATCATATTTACCATTCTTATTATTTAATCTACCTGAGAATAAAAAACTTCTTTAATCTATCTGAGAACGGTTTCCGTGAAATTTATTTTTGTTGTCTAACTGTTGCTTAACCCTTTGTTGACGGACGGTACTCTGAAGTACCGGTTTAAAAAAAATCCATTTAAAGTTCCTATTGGTATAAATCGCTCGTTCAGCCGGTCGGTACTCTAGAGTACGCTTTGAATAAATGATACAGTTAGTCGCCACAAGGAGGCAGCACTCTCTAGCGTGAAATATTATAATTTTTACAAAGCGCAGCAGTGAGTGTTGACGTATGTGTCAAGATGCAGTTTGAACAGTTTGTTATAGTTAATTGTCTATATTGTTTCAACAAATAAGACACGATAATTACAGGAGACACCTTTCATAAACCGTAAGAGTGACTCGTTCAATAAAGTGAGCGTTAGAACGGCAATATTTTATTATTTTGTGTGAGGTACTTTGAAGTACCGTCAGGTTATGAATAGTAAAATGGATGAGCCACAACCGGTATGAATTTCCAGTGATATTTTTTATCAGTATTTATTTTTTGTCAACTTTCTAGTCAACATCTAAGCAAGAACGTGCTAATTGTTATGAAAGTAATCGACCTCTAACAGATGCAGAGCTTTTAAAGATAATAGAAGAATTTACCTATGAGGATTTACCAGATGATCACCGAGATAACACCGACATTGAAAGTGATTATGAGGAGTCGGAACAGAATGAAATTATTTCCGATAAATTGAAGAAGCATGACTTGGGAAACAAAAATACTGAAATTTTTGATAGTGCAACGGTTGAAGAAGCAGGAGAAATTATTGAGGAAGAACTGGAAAACGACGTCGAAGTAAGTGTACCACAAAAGAAAAGTAATTGTGGAAAAAACAAATCAAAATCCAAGGGTGATAATATAAACCGAATGTGGAAAAAAAAGAAGTCTTGAGTTCTGTTCCAACTTATAAGTATCCCGAAGGCTGTGAAGAAGACAAATTTGTAAGTTGCGACACATCCACAGATTTTTTTATAACTGTAATAAATCCTTTATTGGAAAATCTAATTGAACAATCAAATCTGTATGCTGTCCAGAGGAGTAAAATACTAAATACCAATAAAGATGAGCTGTTGGTCTTCATAGGTTTGAATATGTTTATGTTTATCATCAAGAGATTTAGGTGTTCCACTTGTTTCTTCTGCCATGTCTAGAGATCGATTCGATGCTATTCTAAGTAATCTTCACGTTAATGATAACTCTCAGATGCCTAGAGATAATAAGGACAAGTTGTATAAACTACGGCCAATGATAAACACCCTAAATGAAACATTTAGCTCTGTCTATTATGGTACTAGAGAGTTATCTGTTGACGAATCAATGATTATTTTCAAAGGACGTAGTTCCTTGAAACAATACAACCCCATGAAACCAATAAAACGAGGTTATAAACTATGGTGTTTATCAGACCAAAAGGGTTTTGTAAAAAATTTCAAATATATGAGGGGAAAAACGAGACAGTAAAAGATAAATTTTCGCCATTTGGACTTGGTGAGAGAGTGGTTCTAAGTCTGACTGAAGAAGAATGGGGAAAGCACCGAATCATATACTGTGATAATTATTTCACGTCAATACCGTTATTAGAAAGGTTGAGGGCAGAACAAACGCTGGCATGTGGAACCATCAGATCTGACAGAAAAGGTCTACCTAGTATGACTGATAGCAAAAAATTGAAACGTGGAGATTATGATTATCGTTTCTCTTCAATGGACATAGGTGTTTGGAAATGGCAAGATAATAAGACCGTCCATGTCGCCAGTAATTTCCATGGAAGCGAAGTAATCACCGTAAAACGAACACAAAAGGACGGCTCAAAGTTACAAGTAGCCGCACCAGTAGCAATTGAAGAGTACAATAAGTATATGGGAGGAGTGGACCAAGCAGATAGATTGAGGGCTGTCTATGGGGTCGATAGAAGATCAAAGAAATGATGGCACAGATTGTTTTGGGGCCTAATTGACGTAGCATTTGTGAATGCTTATGTGATTTATTCTGATGTCAGAGAAAAAAAATCGCTTCTAGAATTTCGTAGATCTGTTGCCTTGGGGCTGATAACGCATAAACGATGTGGAACTAGTAAACGGCGTTCTTCAGAGTTTGTAAATGCTGATTCTTTGAAGAAAAGACGTGGCCACGGGTATTCAGTTCCAGCCGACGTTAGACTTTCAAATAGAGGAGCGCATTGGGTAATTTTTGATGACAATCGAGGTAGATGTGAAGTTTGCAGCAAAAAAGGTGTTCAGTCAAAACCACTGTCAAAATGCTCCACATGTAAAGTGTCACTCTGTTGCAATGTTAGCAAAAATTGTTTTTTGGAATTTCACCAAATACCACTATAGAGATATAATTTTCAAAATGTTTATTTTTATATTATCAGTTATTAAATAAAGCATTTTCTTAATTTTTCATGTATAATAATTATGAAATTCGAACATTTTTAAATGTTAAAAAAAGTTTTAATTTCATCATCTAACTACCCCAGACACCCGGCGGTACTTTAAAGTACCACCTCATTATTTTTTTGAAAAAAAAAACCAAAAAATATATAAAAAATAACATATGCCAATTTTAATATTTAAAACACTTGTGCCAAAAAAAAAATTGAAAATAATAATTTTTTGATTAGTCAGGCAACAAAGGGTTAATACCTTTAGTTTTAAACATAAAAGCAACCTCATAATATGGCATAAACGTTTGAAGGTTTTTATTTAATTAGAGCAAGTTGCTTCGTATTTCAGTTATTTGAACATTATGCCGAACTAAACAATATTATAGAGAATGGATTTATCTATCGACATTTGTTTTAAAGCGAAGCCTAATCCTTCAATAATGTTTTTAAAATAAGAATTTCTAATGGACTGCAGAAACGAGTACTGTAAAACCTTAAGGGTAAATCTCGCACTTTGACGGGTCTGTTTTCAATCCCAACTGTTTGCAACGTTCATTTATGAGTTGAAAGTCCGACAAGACATCTTGAGGTAAATCTTTTTTAGATATTCCTGTTGACTGTTATAGGTATATAGATGTTGAATTATGTTCGAATGTTTTCATGAATTTTGAATATTATAGAGAATGGATTTATCTATCGACATTTGTTTTAAAGCGAAGCCTAATCCTTCAATAATGTTTTAAAATGATAAACACACACACTCACACACCTTTAAAAAAAGGGGTCGTATCGAATGCTAAAAATGCAGGTAAATTCTTTTAAAATTTAAATCATTATGACAGCAGAATGAATTATAACCCTGTTCTGAGAAGAATGGATTTATCTATCGACATTTGTTTTAAAGCGAAGCCTAATCCTTCAATGTTTTAAAAATGATAAACACACACACACACACACACACACACCTTTAAAAAGGGGCCGTATCGAATGCTAAAAATGCAGGTAAATTCTTTTAAAATTTTAAAATCATTATGACAGCAGAACGAATTATAACCCTGTTCAGAGAAAGAAAGCTTATCTTTTACTCAGATCTGAGTCTAATCATTACCGACACGACAGACGATGCTATGCTGACAAACAAGATGAAACAGGTATAAGAGGGTTCGCTTGTTTATGACATCCGACTGATTTATGACCTAGTAAAAATACTTAATTAACAAAGCCTTGAACAGGCGCATTCTTATCTATTTCGTAATATTGCGCAATATCATGCAATACGTAAACGATGTTTTAATGACAACCAGAGGGCGCTACGATTGTTTTTTTAGAAAGTATAAAAACAAAATCCTGAACTTCAGGGTATCACATGTCTACATCAGCTATCGCCGTTAATAACTCTTATTGACTGCTATTGTGTTTGTGTATGTGTGTATTTGTTAGTCTCGAATAAAACTATTTTTAAATAAAGCTGTGAGTGTTTGACGAACCAAGACAGCCAGCCAACAAAGGTGGGAATTTATTATTAATTGTTTTATTACGTAGTTACTTTTTCTGTACCTTATTTATTTTTTATAATAACAATCTGTCAAAGGGATTTAGTAACAATTTAAACTCTATATTTGCTTAAGATTGTTGTTAACAGTGTAATACTGATTAAAAGGCTTTATTAATTTGCATTGAAACTGATCTTTCTTTAACTTTGTCAAAGCAAATAATTTATAATATTTAATAGCTTGCATTGCATTCAGAGGTTATTGTTTATTTTGCGTCAATTTTTTTACCACCACGTAGCATCCAAGCTGTTTATTTTTAATTAAGGGTTAAGAGAGACAGTTCGTGAATGGTAAAAGATTTTATCTGTCCATTTGTCGCTATATGATTTCTTACCTGCTGCTGTTATATTTCAAACAATTTTAGCTTATTTTGCTGTTTTTATAATAATAATCTATCAAAGGGATTTAGTAACAATTTTAAACTCTATATTTGCTTAATTAGATTGTTGTTAAAAAGTTTAATACTGATTAAAAGGCTTTATTAATTTGCATTGAAACTGATCTTTCTTTGAATTTGTCAAAGCAAATAATTTATAATATTTAATAGCTTGCATTGCATTCAGAGGTTATTGTTTATTTTGCGCCAATTTTTTTTACCACCACGTAGCATCCAAGCTTTTCATTTTTAATTAAGGGTTAAGAGAGGCAGTTCGTGAATGGTAAAAGATTTTATCTGTCCATTTGTCGCTATGTGATTTCTTAACTGCTGCTGTTATAATAAGGATAGTAATTTATTATAATATTTGTTTAAATTAGCTTGCTATTAAAAGTTTAAGAATGGCTAAAAGACTTTATTAATTTGCATTAAAATTGATCTTTATAATTAATTTATAATATTTAATAGCTTGCAGTGCATTTAAACTTTAATAATAATAATTAGTCAATGTTTATTTAAATTAACAACATATAATCTTTGTTGTTTTAGACGTTGTTAAGTGTGCAAGTGCGATATTTTTGCTATTGTTGTTGTTACTCCTGTAAAAAATGTCTTCTCTCTACGAAATTATCGATGAGAACGTGTCCACCATCAAGAAATTTGGCACCCTGAAACATCGACTGATGTTTAAAGTAGCCGTTGCGCCAGTCGATGAAGATCATTTGGAACATTTTAAAACGGCTATTAACCAAATTCTAAGGGATGTGCTAAGTCGAGCACAACCAAACGATAAAGTAGGGGCCACATTTGAATTTGATACTTTCAAACAAAAACTTCCCGGCTACATGAGCCTCAGGCGCTCTGATGAAATCACCTTCAATGATGTCTGGGGCATTTTAGAATCTATTTTACAGAGCGATCCTGAAGCCCTGAGTTCGGACACCTTCAGGTTGATAGCTACAATCGTAACACCACCAGCCGGACAAGGTCGCTGTCGTAACGGTACGTACAGCACCTTTGCCGAAGAGTGTAGCCGTCGCAGAGGGATTGTCACGATTAACAACACCACCAGTGACAATCTATGCCTACCCAGGGCTTTGGTCGAAGGCAGGGCTCACGCAGATAACAGTGCTGATTACGTGAAGACACGCCGAAATCAGACCGTGCAAAAGATAAAGGCCGAGGAAATGATGAGGGATGCTGGAGTAGCTTTCATTCCACCGGAGGGAGCCGGGGTCAATAAATTAAGGCTGTTCCAGTAGCTCCTGGCCCCCAACTACAAGATAGTAGTGTATATCCACGGCTCGAGAGGTCGTTCACTTATCTTTGAGGGGTCGTTGATAATGATGCCGCAACAAAGAACATCAATCTGTTGTATCACGAGCATCATTATAACGTCATAACATCATTGACCTCAGCCTTTGTCTGCCGTTATTTCTGTGAGCACTGTCACGTACCCTACGATCATAAAAACCATCACCGTTGTGAAAAGTCCTGCGTAGGCTGCGGTAGCTCTTCGCCCTGCGATAGAACAGCGCAGCTAATTAGGTGTCCGGACTGCAGGCGTGATTTTAGAACCCAGACATGTTTTGAGAACCATCAAGGTAAAATGTGCCGGGAAGTACAGAAATGCGAGGGATGTTTCAAGACCGTGAACCTCAAGACCCGGAAGCAGGCTCACGTGTGCGGGGAGATCTATTGTAAGATCTGTCAGAGCCATAAACCCGAAAACCATTTTTGTCATATACAGCCGGCCGGGCCTAGGAACACAAAGCAAGACACCTTGTTTGTGTTCTTCGACCTGGAGACCCGGCAAGAGAAAGAAATTGCGCCCGGCGTCAACGTCCACGAGCCGAATCTATGCGTTTTCCAGCAAGTCTGTTCTGAATGTTGCAGCGATTCATCAACTGCTACCAGTTGTGTAAGATGTGGTTTGCGAGAATAGATCTTGCGAGGAAAATGCATCGATCGGTTTTTGAACTATCTACTAGACTCGCGGAAATTATTCAAAAAGGTTGTAGCAGTTGCCCATAACAGGCAAGCTTTCGATACGCAATTCATTCTAAATTATCTGATAACCAACACCTCATTACACCCGGAACTCATTATGCGCTGTTCAAAAATTCTGCTGCTGCAACTAGATAATTTAAAATTTATCGACTCCCTCAATTTTTTCCCCATGGCTTTGGCTGACTTGCCTAAAGCGTTCGATCTACCGGCTCCCAAAGGATACTTCCCGCACCTCTTTAACACCGAGGCCAACGCCCATTACGTGGGTCCTCTTCCGGACATCAAATTTTACAGCCCCGACACCATGAAACCACAGGCTCGTAAAGCGTTCCTAAAGTGGTACGAGGCGAACAGGGACACGGAGTTCGACATGCAACGTGACCTGGTCGAATATTGTCGAACAGACGTCGATATTTTGAAGAGAGCCTGTATCCACTTTAGGAATCTCTTTATTGAGGAATGCGACGTTGACCCGTTCACGGAAGCCATCACCATCGCCTCTGCCTGCAATCTCATGTTTCGGAGGAAATTCCTCAAAGAAAGCACCATTGGACTGATACCAAAGGGTGGTTATAGACGCGCAGATAACCAGTCTAAGGTAGCTCTCCAATGGCTGTTGCTGGAAGAACATCAAAGAGGTGTTGAGATTCAATACGCCGGCAGGCAGAGAGAAGCTATCGTGGGCGGGTTAAAGGTGGACGAGAATACCATATTTCAATTTCACGGGTGTTACTTCCACGGATGTCCCACCTGCTTCACTACCCGGCGCAACGAGCCTCTACACAACGATCCTAGCGACACCATGGATATGAGACTCGAGAAGACCCGAGCCACAACGGAAAAGTTAAAGTCGCTAGGATACGAGGTTGTTGAGCAGTGGGAATGTCGCTTCCGTAGGCAGTTAACACCCGAATTCAGACAACAGGTAGAGAAACATCCCTTGCTACTAAACACACCACTCATCCCGAGAGAGGCATTTTACGGCGGCCGTACAGGGGCAGCAAAATTAAAGAGGGTTGCAAAAGACGGGGAAAAGATCCGGTATGTCGACGTGTGCTCCCTTTACCCCTGGGTATGCAAGTACGCCAAATTTCCTACGGGTCACCCTAAAGTTTACGTGGGTAACGAAGCTTGCCAACAGCTAATCAGGGATAAAGGGGGGGATAGAACAGATCAACGGCATTGTAAAATGCACTATGCTACCACCACAAGATCTGTATCATCCGGTCTTACCCGTCAAAATGCACCAAAAGCTGCTGTTCCCTCTATGTCGCACTTGCGCCGAAGAATTGAACCAGGCCGAATGTCAGCACGGCGTAGAGGACCGAGTCATCAACGTAACCTGGGTCTTGGACGAACTGGTAATGGCCATACGAAAGGGTTACATCGTACAGGACATACAAGAGATCTGGTCGTACGATGTAACCCAGTACAACAAAGCGTCCAAGACCGGGGGACTGTTTTCGGGCTTCATCGACAAGTTTCTGAAGATGAAGCAGGAAGCCAGCGGTTGGCCATCTTCAATAACTGCCAACAGCGAGGATGGTATCGATGGAGCCCGGAAACAGTACTTTGATGACTACTTCGAGAACGAGTGTCTCCTTGGATTCGTTGAAGATCGTCAAGAACCCTGGTTTGAGATCGTTGGCCAAACTGATGCTGAATTCCTTCTGGGGTAAGTTATAATAACCTTATGTAGTTTTCTTTACTTAATATTTTTGTATTCTAGGGAAATTTGGTCAGCGCGAGAACCAGGCGAAAACAGCCATAATCAGCGAGTCCAAGGAGTTTTTCGACCTGCTGTCCAGCCCAGGCGTAGAAGTTAATCATGTGCAGGAAATAAATGACGAGGTGATTGCGGTTAACTGGCAGCATAAAGAGGAAGCAGCAGATCCTCTGTCGTCAGTTAACGTGGTCATCGCGGCATTTGTCACTGCACAGGCCCGTCTTAAGCTGTATTCCTATTTGGATCAGCTAGGCGAGAGAGTATTATACTATGACACAGGTAAGTCATTGTACTATCAAACATCAACACCGGTTATATTAGAGTTAATTTTTTTTTCGTTGTTTCAGATTCCGTAATATACGTTTCGAAGCCGGGCGACTTCGACCTACCAACAGGAAGATTCCTGGGTGACCTCACCGACGAGCTCGAAGAGTACGGTCCCGGATCGTATATTATAGAGTTTGTGTCAGGCGGGCCGTAGAACTACGCCTACAAAGTTTATTCCCCGACCACAGGACAGATACACGTGGTCGTCAAGGTCAAGGGCATCACCCTAAATCACGCCGCGACTCAAAAAATAAACTTTGAGTCCATGCTTAGGCTGTTGGAAGGCATGGACGAAAAGATTATTGTAGAGTCCAACAACATCCGGCGTACGGCTGACCATCAGCTTGTAACGCGAGCGGAATCAAAAGTCTATAAAATAACGTTCGCGAAGAGACGGCGTATAGAAGATTTTGATTCCGTTCCGTTCGGCTACAACAACAAGCGACCACGTGTATAAACATTTAAACCCCTCTTGTATATATGTATGTGTGTATAGTAGTATAGTTGTATTTTTAAGTTTTGTAAAAATTTGTATAGGTAGTATTATATTTAGATCTTAAGTAGTAAAATATTATCATAATGTATATAATTATTGTACAGTTCAATCGTTGTAGTAATAAATATGTGTATAGTAGTATAGTTGTATTTTTAAGTTTTGTAAATTTTTGTATAGGTAGTATCATATCTAACTCTTAAGTAGCAAAATATTTGTATAGTAATAAGTACATGTACAGTTCAATCGTAGTGGCAGTAGTAGTCTGGGATTATGTTAATCACAAGAGATCGACCTTCGGCTTGATGTAATTATTATTATAAGTGATGATGATGATGTCTAGGTTTATACTTTGTGTATACTATATTCGAAATTATTTAAGAATGTAATAATTAGGTAATTAGTTGTTGTAAATTGTTCAATCATATTTTGTCAGTATAGTGTAGTTATAATAATAAGTGAAGCTGACAAGAGTTATACTTTATGTACAGTAATTATTAAAAAAAAAAGATGGTGAAACTTGAGGGTGATTGAATGTAAATCACAAGAGGATACTCTGGGGAACATACTCATGAAATAGATCTGATAAACGCGATTTTGTTCTTTTCAATTATGTAGTAGTAGATCAAGACATTGTTAAAAAGAATATTTGGCATAACAAAGCGTACAAAGCATTCAATAGGACGTTTAATGAAAAATGAGTATGTCTTCATGGTTATCCGAGCAGATTTCAACCTAATAATTGTTTAGTTATTTTGATTATTGTCTAGTTGTTTAATAATTTTAAGAAACATTGTCGTAGAATAATAGATGATCTATCATGGTTATCCGAGAACAGATAGTTGTTTAGTTATTTAAGTATTATTGTTTTGTTGTTTAATAATGTTTTGAGAAAGATTGTCATAGAATAAAAAGATTAATGTTTTATATATGTGTATTATTACTATTCTCCCCATCTATACCACGGCATGAAAAGTGATAGCTATAACGGAGAGAGAGAGAGAATGAGGTAATTACCTACACACACCTGCCTGTGATAATGATGACGTGTCAGCGACAGGATGAAACTTGTCTGCCAGCGATGACTGCTTGTTTACCGTATGCGTGTTACTAAGCATGCGCTGGATCTAGGTAAGTATAGGTGACTATATAAAGTCGACAGTTGTTAACGTGTAGCAGTAGACAGTACGTGTGCAGCAGCAGCAGCAGCAATTACGATAATGGCTAGTAGTCCTAATTATTATTGTTATGATAACTGTGAGAGCGAACCTTTGGAAATAGGTAAGTTATTATTTATAAAACTTCAAGTTTATATGCTAATTTGTGTCTATTTTGTTACTTGTTTGGATGAAGAAGGTTCGGATGTTGCAGATCATGCATCATCAATAGCAAGTACCGACAACGGTCAAGCTTGGAACAACGAAGTCGAAGAAACAGGTAAGTTGTTTAAAACTTTTGTGTGTGTGTTTATGCTTATATTAATCGATTATTGTATTATTATTGTTTTAGCGTTCCTGTCCCAGCAGCAGCAGCAGCGTCTATACTACGCTGATGACGCTGTAGCAGTATCAGTAAACTTCACCATCATAGATACACCGGTAGCAGCAGCAGCTAAACGTGAAGTACATGTTCAACTGCTCGGGGCTGTTCAGTATCCGTTGTATGTTACGAGACCTCCCGGGGAAAAAGAAAACTACGATCATATACACAACATTCAAGTAGGACTTATTCCGCCCATATGTGAGTATGGTGAATTGGTGTTGTCGGAACGGGACTGGTTCGAGCTGTATGATATACGAGTCGAGGCAATGTTTAAAAATTTCTTTTATGGTTGCTGCTGTTGCAACAAGGACAACAATGTACTACATCGCGATAAACATTTGAAATTCCATCTATGTGAGAATTTATACATCGAGATTATTCACAACGAGTTTTTCGGCAACAGGGTGGCGATTCATGATAAACAGCGGACTATAACCTTAAAAGATTACGAGTTTCAGTCTATAATGCATTTAGCACCGTTGATCAATCATCATGCTCGAACGTTACGCCACCTGGACTTTTCGCGTTTCTACCACGCAAACATAGAGAACGTAGCAGAAGGTCAACTGAGACGCTCTGAAGATGCCTATAAAACGCTTCCACCGACAGACTCCATCTTATTCACGACCGAGCTGTTATGCGGATACTACTCAGCTACCAGTTTAATAGACAACACAGCAGCAGCAGCAACTGGTGGTGGCTTGAACTCGTTCATTTTATTAGAAATAATAAAACATTATCCGCAAAAGTTTATCGATGCCGTACGTACACGACTGCAATCATATCAGCAGCAGCAGCAGTCGGAGACGTCAACGACAACAACGTTTGCACCGTCGTATTAAGAACACCATGGCGGAAATAAACTATCTTAGAAATAGGCTGCAAAAATATTTGAACAATTTGCAAGTGTTACGCGATGATCTCAACTCATACTGTGTAATGAATAATTTGTCAAATAATATGTTACAATTGTCCATTAAATATCAAAATAAATAATATGTATAAACATTGTTGTTGTTTCATTTACTAGCACAGGGTGAAGGGGCTGACTATATAAAAAGGTAGATCGTTGTCATCAGTGAGAGAGTACACGAATAAAGCCGAAGATTTCCGACGGCGAACATCCTAAGCTACAAAACCGGTAAGTAGTCATACTATGAGAGAGAGAGAGAGAGAGAGAGAGAGAGAGAAAGAGTTTCAGCTTAGTGAAAGGATTCAATCCCAGAGTTAGCGCTAAAATTCAAATCTGGTAAGATGGTTGCTTTAAGAATGACAGATTCAAAATGACAGATTTAAATGACAGATGCAAAAATGACAGATTAAAATTGACAGACGCATAAATGACAGCTGCAAAAATGACATACGTATAAATGACAGCAGTAAAATTGACAGATGTAAAAAATGACATATGCAAAAATGACAAATTTAAAATTGACGGATTCAAATTTAGCGCGCACGCAAGATGCTGTGATATAAAATGGTTGCCTCTCTGTAGTAGTAGTAATACAGATTTCTTCTTCATGACACGACCCCTAGTAGTAGTACACAACGCATCGATAATACAGATTTCTTCATGACGCCCTCTCTTAGCAATACACACTAATTGTAGCATTACGCCCTCTATTGGTAGCACTCAGTTTGCCGGTAATACAGATTCCCGTAATGGCGGGCGTGGTAGCCTGGCGCCAGGGCGTGGTAGAATGGAGCCAGACGTTCCAAAATGGCTGCCTTCAACCAATCAGAAGCAAGGGGAGGAGCTATAGGAGTGGGGGTTAACCAATCAGAGAGCAGTAGGCGGGGAAATCCAAGATGGCGGCGACCAATCAGAAGCAAGGGGAGGAGCTACAGGAGTGGGGGTAGCCAATCAGAAGCAGGGGAGGAGCCATGCCATTGGCATGTCAATTTCCGTCTGCCTCAGGTGGCGCAATACCTACTAGGGTTATTACAATATTTGACTGATAATTTAATATTAGTAAATGATATTCACAATCACAATACTAGGTTTAACAATAATTTTTATTCAAGTCAAAGAAATCCATCAAAAGCGCAAAATTCAAGTTTTTATAATGGAATTATTCTTTATAATCAATTGCCTGAACACATCAAAGGATTAATTAAAAATGTTTAAAAGAAAAGTGAAAGAATTCTTTATATCTGTCATCTAGTCATATATACAATACATATGTATAAATTCCAAAAAGCAAATATCCCTCGATATCATATCTGTAAATTCGAAATATGCATTAACCATCCGACGTTTTTTCCATCGTTCGTATCTTTCCTGTTTTGGTTGTTATTGCTGTACCTGCTGTTTTATAGCCCAAATAAATACTGGGAACCCAATCAGGATTTAAAGTGTCTTCTAAATCAGCTGGTTTTCCTAGAAGAAAATTCAAATTAAAACATTTTTTAATTTTAGAAATGTTCTAAGTTTCAGAATGAAATATGTTATATGCATACCTGAAATAAAGTGCTTGGAACACACTCTTGTATATTTTGTATTATTTTCAGCTAAATCTGCCCATTTAATAGCATTTAGCCATTGTCTTCTTCGTTCAACAGCTAAATCGCTTAGATATTGTTTATGTTTATATGCAGTAACAGCGGGAATTCTAAAAAATCTAACTACATCTCTGTTTGATCTATTGGTACACCCAACTACTGCACAAAATTAAGGCATTTTAAAACTCTTTTGTTCTACAAATATAACTAAAATTATTTATAAGTTACTTCAATGCCATACACAACAAACCTTTGTTTGTCATCCAGCAGCCATATTGGATTTTATTTGACAGCTGGTTGGATTGCCCTGTTGTCAAATCCTGCGATGTCAAATAAACGTCGGATCGCATGTGGCGCGAGACGCTCGTTTCTCGAGACGTCAAGCTAAACAGTAGCGGCGCGTCATAACATTTTGTTATCGGAAATACTATTGATTTCATAATGATCTAAGACAACAAGGCTAATGTGATGCTATTTTTTATTATTTTATCCTATGCATTTACATTGAAAAATAAAGAGTAAAATACGTCTATGCGTGCGCATAAGCATGCTTATAACGCCCAGGCGTTGTAACAGTCCGAGAAGTATCGAGAACTTGATGTGTTATAACCCACCACTAATTTATAACATCTGATTCTGAAACATTTCATAACCGAATTTCTTTCCTGTAGTCATTACTATTTTAAATTGCTTAATGAAGAAAATACTTACCATAATAATTTATTAATGGCGATTATAAGAAAATAAAAAGAATATCAAATAAACCGACAGAGTTATATGTTATTAAATCTGAATTTATAAAATTGCAGTGACTAATTATCCACAAATACAGTTGTTATCTATACACAGTATATCTCCAAAAATGACATGAAATCAATTTACTTCAAATCTAATCGCATTTGACTTCTTGCATCTTTTCTGATAGCAAGAAGAATTATAGTGTCAAGGTTGAGAACACAGTCTTATTACATTATATTTATTAATGAGAATCTTCAGGATGCCGACGTAAACATGTTTTAAGAAATATTATAACAGTTCAGTATATAAATTATGATTATTGAATTAAGAATTTATTTTGGTAGTGAACGCGTTGATGTTGTGACACTGAAGAAAGAAGTGGTGATTTTTGAAAAATAATTTTCTACGTGTTGTGTGAAGTTTACAATAAACAGGTCATCTACAAAAAGTAAGTTTACCAAAAAAATTCTTTGCACTTTTATTTTATTATACAGCTAGAAGGTTTTATAAGAGGCAACTTTTTTGTTTAAAAGTGTTATTTTTTATAATTATGTTTCATGTTTCATGATATTTTGCACATTAGTATTAGTAGCATGATGGTCCTAGTGGAAAACTATTTTATACTACTTACAATTAGTTGTGTTGTGTTTTTACACCGGTACAACTGCACACAGTTTCTTTTTTGTAAAGTTTTTCTTTTTTATCGTACTTTTCGAAAATGTCAATAACTAAAAATTTTCCGACTTTATCCCTTTTCGCTTTCCGCATCACATATAGTAGTAAAATAAAGTATGACAACTGTATATTACATGTCAAATTTTCTTCTGTCAAGAATAGATGTCAAATTTATAAACTGATTTTATTTTGATAATTACCCAATTTTAGGAATCGAACATAAAGCTTTGTATGCAACTCTTACATAATCGGACCTTATAGACTCGCCCATTTTATAGGCCTTGCTTGCTTCGCTCGCTCAGCCATAAACTGGACTTGTCTATAATGTCATATATTATGCACTTCTTACATAAATAGCTATATTTAATATGTATCAATATATTTCTAAATATTTCATTTTTAATATTTTATAAATACTTTCCTAGTCTTTTAAATATTTAAAACACTTATAATATTTTCTTTATATTTTTTAAATATTAAAGAAATATTGTGTGCTACTGGGGTTGAGTGCTTTAATAACCTAACTTTTTCAAAGTTGGTAGCATTGAAAAAAACTGAAAATTGACAAAAACTTCACTCTAGAAATTTGAATTTTCAAATGTCACATCAGTGTTTTCAACTGCCACAAAATTCCCTAAATTTTGAAATTGTGGTTTTTTAAGGGAATAAAAGGCGCAAAATAGAAAAAATAGCATAAAAACTTGTTTCATAAGTCATTATTGTACTCATCCCTTTGGAAAGTTGGTAATAAATCTTGCCTTATGAAACTCATTTTTTAATATACTGTTGCAAAAGAATTAAATACTTTTTATTGATTTAAATCATTTTTAGGAATTTATTAAAACTTATTAAATGATTTTAATCATACTCAATTGACTTAAAAGATTTAAATACTTTTTATAAATTTAAGTCAATTGAGTATGATTAAAATCATTTAATAAGTTTTAATAAATTCCTAAAAATGATTTAAATCAATAAAAAGTATTTAATTCTTTTGCAAAATGATTTTAAATATTTATAAAAAGATTTAAATCTTAAAAAGATTAAATCATATCTTCTATCTACTATATATTAAAACAAGTCTCATTTGTTCCAGTTCGTTTGAGAGTTCCGGTGGGCCGATTTACGTCATTCTTTTTTTATATTGAAGCTTTCGCCGTGTAGATCAATCAACACTGTTTCATTTTTACAATTTTTTAATGTTTATATTTTTAATTTAAATAAATATAAAATGTTTAATTTGAGACGTATGGATCGGACATTCACTTAGGGCGCCATATCATTTTGCACGGTGGCGGGTTTCGTAACTACTCCCGCTTATCTAATTTAAAACACAAAGGTGATTTTTGTTTCAGTTCGTTTGAGAGTTTTCTTAGGTAAGTTCGCGTGAATCTTTTTTTATATTGAAGCTTTCGTTTTGTATATTAGTCGACACTACTCAATATCTGTATTTCATTAAGTTTTATATTTTTAAATAAATAAATTTGAACCATTTATTTTGAGACGCAAGAGCATCCAGTTTATTGCGATATTTTGTTTTAGTATTTCACATAAATATGTGGTAGCAACAGGTATTAACAAATAGAATAGTTGTTAGGCCGCTATTGTAGGAAAGTTTAAAGCTTTGCTAGTGGTATTCTTTTGTTATATTACAGGACTTACAACTGGTCCCGCGGAACCCCAAAATATTTCCACGAAACCCCAGGGTTGCACGGAACACACTTTAGGAATCAACTTTTTTTTTTTAATTTGCCATTTCAATAAGTCTCCGAAAATATTTCCATGGAAAGTTACCAAAAAATAAATTTCCAGAAATTTGCCAACACTTTTTTTATATCGTTTTTGAAATACGTACTAATAGACGTTTTCAAAAATTTCTTAAACAAGATCGATTTTTGATTTTATTTTTATCATTTCGTAAGGTAGGATTTCCGTATTATGTATGTAGAATAAACCGGAGGGAAGGGCTAAGCCAGCGAAGAAGATATGTCAGAAGAGAGGAGTGCTAGGCTTAGAATTTTCAACTGGTTATGTTTGGTTGCGTTTATTTAAATAATCACTCACGAAAAGGCTTTTAATCACACAGCGAATGTAGAATAAACCGGAGGGAAGGGCTAAGCCAGCGAAGAAGATATGTCAGAAGAGAGGAGTGCTAGGCTTAGAATTTTCAACTGGTTATGTTTGGTTGCGTTTATTTAAATAATCACTCACGAAAAGGCTTTTAATCACACAGCGAATGTTGTATATAAGGAAATCCTATTAAGTCACAGCCTCACGGGATACCAAATATAGATGTATTTTTTAATGGAACGTTATTGCGTTTTCGAAGAGCCCCTTTTAACTGATTCTAAATAGATAATGCTCTATAAGTCAATCATTAATACTTATTAACATAGTTGACTTTGAGAATGCAAAAAAGTTTATATTGGAAGAGCTTGCTGGTAAACTTGAGAAATGGTAATAGAAATACGAGTCCTCACGCATATACGTATGTAACGACCAAGAAAAATTGTATCTGCTGAATCAATTTTAGTAATAAACTTTATTGGATAAAACATAATACAGGATGAAATATACTATATATTTTATTCCTTAACCTATTAGCTTTAATTTACTACATTTACAAAACAAACTAAATCAAATGCGAAATGGCATTATCAAAAAAGCTGTTTAAGATTTCATGGAGTACATGAATAGGACCATAATAAGCTTGGAAATATTGCAGTAACTGCCATTGTGTACAAACATTAATGGTAAAATATTATCCTGGTAACAGTGATCTAGGCTATATAAAGTCACTAGATAAAAGTACCCCAACCGTGGCCATATTCCTTGATCTTGCTAAGGTTTTTAACACGGTTAGTCATCCGCAATTACTTGATGCGTTGGAAGACCTGGGAGTTAGGGGCAAGCCATACTTATTATTTCACAGTTACTTAAACAAAAAGTAACAAAGATTGGTTTATATTGAAATAATAAAGGAGAATTAAAATCCTATTGGTCTCTAAGGTAAGTAAAAATTATGATAAAAATACACAAAAAGAATTTAACATGAAAAATTTATGTATGCATTAAAAAATTTGTTAAAAAAGTTAAAATAAATGTTGAACCATCATATAAACAGTCTTTGAGTTTTAATTATTATCCTAATATAAGAAGAAAATAAAATAAAGAAAATTACCTAAGCTTTATAAAAATACCAATAGCCCTGAGGTGTGTAAGGCGAGACATTGAGGCAAGTAGAAAGTAAATCCATTGTTGTGCAGCATGTTCCAGTAAACTGGTAAGAAGGAGAAGAAGTTTATATAAAGTCAATACAAATTGACGTCGGAAGGTAAAATAAACATTTCGACGAAGTTACCTACACGTTTCAGCAACTCCCAGACATCAATACTGGAGTCTGAGTGCAGGGTGTTAGCAGCGACAGTAAAAGGGAGGTCCAACTACAGCACTCATCACAGACAGCACCTGAAAGAAGCCAGGAAAAAACCACATCTAAGTTTATCGGGTCTGTTTTATAAAAAGTGTTTTAAATAAATAAAGAAAGAAAAAGATTTAGTGATTTTGTTCTACTATATGAAAGTTACAACAGTGTTGCTACCAAGAATGTTTATTATAAAAGTGAATACTTGGTCCATTATCCCGAAACCGTACATTTCCAGTATCCAGACACTTACAGCCTATTTGCTAAAATATCTAAATTTTGTTATATTTCGATAGTTCCGATAATTGTCGATGAAGTTCAAGTAAAAAAACTATAACCAAAACTATTATTTGTATTTTTATATTGATTTAAAGATGTTAAAACTAAGGACCGTCACGCGTAACCACCACGAGTTGACAACTTTAATTTAGTACTCTGACAAAACGAAGCGCAAACGAGATTAATTTAGAAAGGCAAAACTAAAAAAAAACGAATTTAGGATACAACAAATTTAAAGGCTACTTTATGTCTACTCTTTTATAAAATGTATATTTATAGTTGTAGCCACGACATGATTCGGGATCGTCACATAGTAAAATCTGATTTCAAAAAGCACGCCATTTCTTAAAGGTATAATTGTTCATTTCTTAATAATAAATTTCTTCAAAGCCAGTGGTGTGTTGCATGTTATAAAAACATGTAGCTTTTCGTAAAAAAATAGTGAAGTTTTAAAAACATTTTGAAAACTAATTTTTTAAAATGTTTGTTGCACTTTAAACTTGTTTGGCGGTGGTGTACCTTTTTTATGCCACTGCATTGAATCTTGTTTGGATTCAGGTTCATAGTGGTGAACTCACGTTTCATCTCCTGTAACAATCCGACTTAATACTCAATCCTGGCCTTCACTGCAGAGCTTTAAAAACGCCCGTGAGCATGCCATTCATTCGTGTTTTTCAGGTGGCGTTAGCATTCTCGAGACCCATCTTGCACAGACCTTTGTCATACCGAGATGAGCGTTCAGAACTTTAAAAATGGTTGTATCTGATACTCCAATCATTTCTGCAAGTTGTTTCTTTTTCAAATGGGCATCTTCCAGTATTAAATTTTTTCCACAAGTTTTGGCGTGGTCACCTCCAAGACGCGGATCATCTTTCAGTGATTCTCTGCCTTGTTTAAACAGTTTATGCCACTTATGCATCATGGTTTTCCCAGGACAAGAGTCCCGGTGTAAACCGCTGGCATCTCTTCTACAATGGCTTGCACTGGTTTTCCTTGTTTTGTCAAGAGCTTTATAACTGCGCGATGTTCAACTTTACTCAAATTGAAAATCTCTTCATGTTCTGACTTGTGTAAATGACACTAACTCAAATATCACTAATTCAATAATAATCCAGTTCGGTATTTATAGTAATAAGACATCAAGCTAGACGTTACGATTGGTTTACCAAGCCCCGCTCCTCAGCAACCCCTCCAACCGCGAATATAAAAACGCCCCCTCGTATGTTGTTTGTAAGTCTCTGTAGAATTGAAATAAATACTTAAAAATAATCCTTTAACCACCACAGCACGGTATTTATGACCCCGGTCTCTATTCAACCATCTATATTTCCGGAACCCTCAATAACACAGATAACACTCACCGCAAATTTTGCAATACTCCCAGTAAAATAAAATCACGATACCGCTAACCGATATCGTTGATGATTAAGGTAATTACATATATGATCGAAGAGTTAAGTGATTCTTTTTGTCACTAGTTGTAAACGTTAGCTAAGTTATAAAAATATTATCACGTTGTAACTAGTTGCAAAAAGAAACACATTTTAAAACAAGAATAAGTTTTAAAATGTTGTCACTTTGTAAAATGTATTAGAAAAATTAATAACGAGAATGGTCTGGCTTAATGATTCGCAGCAGAACAGAATCTTCGATAGATGAAGCGATTGATTTTAAAGCGAAATTAATAAGGTTTAAGTTCTAGTAATACTAGTAATGTAGAATTATGGAAATTTCCGGATGTGTAAAATTCCAGGTTGTACTATTTCATTTTTGTAGATTTTTCAAGAATATGAAATCGATGGTTGTGAAAAAATACGGTTGTATAAGTTTCCAGACACGTTTTACGTCAAAATTCCCAAAAAACGGACTTTTTGTAACATAATTCGTAAAAATTCAAAAACTTAAAATCAGATAATTTTAAAAATTTACCTTTTTATACAAAAATAAATTGACTATCTAACTGTTTGAATTAATTTAAGTGGTTAGTTCTTTTGCTATGCGCATTCAAGTTCAGGGCTCAGAACTTTTGCATTCGATAGTAGGTAGCTTTACCTTTTGTAACGAAGCTACAGAATTTTATTAATTATTTTGGGTGTAAGATTGAAAGTGCTTATTGACTGTTCGTCGCCGCTCGGATAATAGTAGAGTGCAATTTGCATCAAATTATGACTTTTGTGGGACTTCAAGGTAAGTATGTATATAATTACATAGAATTGTAGCTTTGGTTCTGTAGATTCTAAAACTGCAACTTGTCAAAAAGTTTTATGGTGCAAAAGGGCACTATTTAAAAATTTCGAGTTAAGTACGTAGTCGGAAAATAGAAGATATAAGCTACATCTGTAATAAAAGATTATGTATATTTTTGTACAGATTCTTATTGATTTTAAAGTCTTAATGAGAGCTTCCGTTTGGAAATGCACGTAAATCCCATAAGCGAAAATTGAGAAGGTTTCACATTTAGGCAGATTTCTCGTGTCAAGCACTGCACAAATCTAATTAAATTCGACTAGTTTTTGCTTTACACCGTTTTATCTCGGGAAAGGTTTTAACAAGCATTTAACAAAAAAATGTAGTCTTGTGAAATTGTAACCACGTTCTTTGCAATTGCGAAGGTCCTTGATTTATAAATTTTAAACAAATATTAATAAAGATATGTAATAAAATGTAAAACATCATTCATTGTGATGTTCCACCGGGCCCGTAGCCGTCTGTACAATCATATAAGGCGTTGGCATCTCTCGTCTTACCGTGCCTGCCCCGCGTGTAGTACATAGGTATTTATTTGTCTCATCATTTACTAATAAATTCTCATTTTTGTTTTCTGCTTGCAATTATTCGTAACAAAAGTATATTGTATAACTAGCAAAATAATTTGTCTACATAATTAGTGGTAAAGTTACAAATATTCATACAGATTAGTATAAGACTGTCATAAAACTGTTCTCCCAAAATGTTTTTGTCACTCAAATTTACAAATAAATTTAACAAAAACAAGCAGGGAAAATATAGAACAAGGAAAGTAGAAAAACAACCAAATTTACCGTAAATACATAGATTGAAACTACTAAAGATCACGTTAACAGCTATCAGATAATCTTATAAAATATTTTAATCTATTTCTTGAGATGGAAATGATGGAGTTTCTATAGAATCTTTGCATGATTTCTATGCCATACACCGACTTGATCCAATGCAAGTAAAAAACAGTACCTAAATAACAGTCCATAATTTAAAATGAATTAATAGAATACTTTTACCTTTTTTAAACCCACATGCTATCAAAATATATAAGTTTTCAGATATTGCCGATAATGTTTGTAAAATAGGTACTATTTTGTCGTCTACTACGGTCCATCCGACACAATTTAAATTTAAATAATGAAAATTAAAATAAAGGTGGCTGTGGATCAAGGAATTAGTTAGAAATATTTGATAACCGTCTGGTGTTGATATCTCCAATAGCTTGAGAGATATTAAAAGGGGGTTGTTAAAAAACTTTTCCCTTTATATCAGCAACCTATGGCCTGTTTTCATTTTTTTCTATCGTCGTCTACTACGGTTGATCCGACGTCTGTAACATACAGTCCAGTCAGGCTGAGTTGTGGATCAAAACTGTTACACCATATTTTGGCCTGGTAGTGAGCTCATAAGCAATCTTTGTTGTTGGTAACTTGTCAATCGTTTTAGAGGTCGCAAGAACTCATACTTAAATAATAGCTACAGCTACACCATACAGGAATGAACTGTATGACATTACATGTCTTCCAACTACTCTTGTTCCGTAATCCCACAAACTAATTCATCAACCCATAAATGTATGAAATGCCGGTAAGTTTTTTGAAACTGAAGGACTCATACCTATTTCCTGAACCGCAATATTTCGCGAGACTTTTTGATCTCCAACTTTCATCCGAATACTTCGGTTTCAAAAAATTTACCGGCAATAATAACATGTATAGTCTGGCAATAAAAATGTATACAAACAATACCAACATCACATGTATAAATTATTTATGAGGAGCTCTTGCGGCCTCTAAAACGATTGACAAGTTACCACCAGTAAAAGACAGTTTAAGGTAACATTGCTTACGAGCTCACCAAAATGTGGTATAACAGTTTTGATCCACAACCCAGCCTGTTCGTACAATGTTACAGACGTCGCATTATGTAAGATTTTCAGAATCGACAGAACGAAATTATTTACACCCATAAGTGTACATGTTTTATTTTGCATTGTATCAGTTATAATTTTTTGTATAATTCTAAAACTTTGATTCATTATTAGTCGCACTATCTACAACAGATTTTTTTGGGGGATTCTCTCTGATAGCTGTTAATAAATAATAGAATCGGAAGATATTAAAAATTAGTTCCAGACATTCTATTGGTTATTGTCGTGAAATTCTTCGGGCTAACTATTGTCGATTCTGGCGATAATCTTTATTTCGGGATCCCTGGGTTTCTTCCGATAACCGTCCTAGAGGAAGAATACATCTATTTATAATACCTTTTACATGCATTAACAATATTTGCATGCTAGGTAAGCATCGCATAGTAATCAAGCATAATGATTGAAATATACAGTGTGTTCATTTGAAAAATTCCCATCTCAAGTATCTCTTAAACTGTACAAAATAGCAATTGTGACAAAAACAGGTCGATCGATTTTTCGAGGGGGACATTTAAATGTAGTATAGCAGTAAAATTTTTCCACAAGGGGGTGGCCCCTTATCCCTAGCAGGCCATGGGTTGCTGATATAAAGAGAAAAGTTTTTCAACAAGCCCCTTTTAATATTCCTCAAACTATTCGAGATATCAACACCAGACAGTTATCAAATATTTCTAACTCATTCCTTGATCCACAGCCACCTTTATTTTAATTTTTATTATTTAAATTTAAATTGTGTCGGATGGACCGTAGTAGACGACAAATAGTACCTATTTTACAAACATTATCGGCATTATCTGAAAATTTAAATATTTTGATAGCATGTGGGTGTAAAAAAGGTAAAAGTATTCTATAATTCATTTTAAATTATGGACTGTTATTTAGGTACAAGAAAATTTCTTTTTAGATTGCAGAATAAATCTTGCAGCTGAAAAAAGTTTTTTACTTGCATTGGATCAAATCGGTGTATGGTACAGAATTCATGCAAAGATTCTATAGAAACTCCATCATTTCCATCTCAAGAAATAGATTAAAATATTTTGTAAGATTATCTGATAGCTGTTAACGTGATCTTTAGTAGTTTCAATCTATGTATTTACGGTAAATTTGGTTGTTTTTCTACTTTCCTTGTTCTAAATTTTCCCTGCTTGTTTTTGTTAAATTTATTTGTAAATTTGAGTGACAAAAACATTTTGGGAGAACAGTTTTATGACAGTCTTATACTAATCTGTATGCAGATTTGTAACTTTACCACTAATTATGTAGACAAATTATTTTGCTAGTTATACAATATACTTTTGTTACGAATAATTGCAAGCAGAAAACAAAAATGAGAATTTATTAGTAAATGATGAGACAAATAAATACCTATGTACTACACGCGGGGCAGGCACGGTAAGACGAGAGATGCGAACGCCTTATATGATTGTACAGACGGCTGCAGGCCCGGTGGAACATCACAATGAATGATGTTTTACATTTTATTACATATCTTTATTAATATTTGTTTAAAATTTATAAATCAAGGACCTTCGCAATTGCAAAGAACGTGGTTACAATTTCACAAGAATACATTTTTTTGTTAAATGCTTGTTAAAACCTTTCCCGAGATAAAACGGTGTAAAGCAAAAACTAGTCGAATTTAATTAGATTTGTGGAGTGCTTGAAACGAGAAATCTGCCTAATTGTGAAACCTTCTCAATTTTCGCTTATGGGATTTACGTGCATTTCCAAACGGAAGCTCTCATTAAGACTTTAAAATCAATAAGAATCTGTACACAAATATACATAATTTTTTATTACAGATGTAGCTTATATCTTCTATTTTCCAACTACGTACTTAACTCGAAATTTTTAAATAGTGCCCTTTTGCACCATAAAATTTTTTGACAAGTTGCAGTTTTAGAATCTACAGAACCAAAGCTACAGTTCTATGTAATTTATACATTTTTACCCCGAAGTCCCACAAAATGTGTTTTTTTGCAAGTTTCGGGGCTCCGAGCACTCTACTATAAGCGACTGACTCAAGCAAGAGCACGCGTCCCTCCCTAACTGATATTTGGCGTGCGCCGCTTCGTCTTACTCCTACTATTTCTCCCGCGCTCCGAGAGCATCTACATAAGTAGGTGCAAACGACGATTTATTGTCTCCGCGTCCAGGACTCACTCTCATCAGGACAATCAGCCAGGAGCAACCAAGCTTAGCAGCCAGCCAGGATTATTAGAGTAAGGACTCTTGACCATATTTTCTGTTCCCCTTTCCGCACCGATCTCATCCTGCTTCCACCCGCTCGTCCGTACCCTACCTGAGACCTCGCTGTGTGTATGCCTGGGAGTCTCATCCGAACTTCCACCTTTACCACAATCCCTGGACTTCCGTTCACCGACCTTACCGCATCCGCAAGTTGATTTTGCTGCTTACACTTTGCACCCGCTTGCTGTGCCTTACCGTAGAGTAACATATATTACTGCTGTTTTTGCACCCGCTTGCTGTGGCTACGACAGAGTAGCGTAGGGTATTAGTTAGGGATTGAGTTTACCGTATGCTTTTAGGTTTTGCGTTTGACGCTTGCTGTTGAGTGGTGGAGTTTTAGCAACAATAAATATTCTTAAGTTTGGTAATTGTGTGTTTTATTTGTTAGTTTTAATACCCGCTTATTCTGTGAAAGTTTTAGATACAGGTGGAGGGATCCAGACAGGGCCGACATCAGCGACCCCAGCAGTCCTCTGGATTACCTTTTCTCCACTAGTAGTTACCCGGTTCCGTGGAGCATACCGCGTTAAAATAATTGGCGCCCGAGAGTTACCGCAGATCGCACCCAAGTCCCGGGAATTACTCTATTTTTTCTTGTCTCGAGTCCCGGGAAAAATCATTCGAGACACGGGACTTTTGTATACAAGGTGTTCAATTAAAACTTTTTACTTTAGAATTAAGGTTTTATTTGTTTCAATTTCTTGAGCAAAATATTATTAGTTAAAAAAGATAATTTTGAACAAGAGTGTTGCTTTGCGCACGTATGTTCTTCTTTACCAGTTTTTTTAAAAGTACTAAACAGTCTTTGCAAACACATACAAATTATTTACAACCTGTCTATAAACAGTCAATAAAGGTAAAGGGATTAGTTTCAGTAAGAAAGTACAGTTAGGTATGGTGCCTCGTCAGAGCATTCTTTATAAGTGAACTTGTAGTTTCTATTATATTCAAAAAGGGGTCTGCATCCGGAATGTTCTCTCTTATTTATAAACAGGTGTTTTTACTGAAATAATTCATATTGAAGTATGAACCGGTCGTTTTCAAAAGATAAAGGCTTCCACGAAAATTTTAAAAGTTTTTGTAATGACAGTTAATAGTTCGCTTTCATAATTAATTGCGTATTTTCTAGATTTCTCAATTTGTTTCATCTGACTTTTATTTACCTTTACCTATTAAATTTAAAAACAAAATGTTTTCTGTTTAGCTTCAAGATGATAATAAACCAAACCGTAGTTTGAAATTGTTTTAAAAATGTCGAAACCGCCCAATGTAATTATTACCTCAAGCAAATTTCGTGTAAGGTTGGAATGCTAGAGGCCTCATGCAACATTTAGAATGCATGCACGGATCGCATTGAAATAAGTAGTGAAGAAGATAATTGTACCTTGTACCTCGAAAAATATTAAAAATTAACAATCAATTATAAAATTTTACAACAAGCAATTTGGGTGACATTGTATTTATCTCAATAGGTCACAGAAAATGGAATATCAATTCGAACTATTGCTAATAATATTTATCGTGTTCTTATTCAGGAAAAAAATTCCTTAAAAAAGCTATAAATAAATTAAGAATTACCGACAAACAAATTGCTTTTCATTAAATACTTACAGTTATTTTCCAATGAGAACTTCTAGATGAAAGTGATTAGAGGATTAATTAAAGCGATTTTAAAAACCATTTTGGTTCCAGGCACGTAATAAAGGCGTGCCAATTACGTGCTTGTGACTAGTGGCAAAAACTTAATAGTTCCACCTGTAGTTGCTGGCACATAGCGATGACTAAAAATGCTGCTTGGGATCTTTCATTTCACGATGAGACGTGTTTGTTTATATTTATATTATCTTTGATAATGACAACTTTGTTGTCGAAACATTTGTCAGGTAGATTATAATAAATTTGTAAAACCTTTTACTATAATCATTTTGATTTATTTCACTCAAAATATAATTTCATTTAAAAAGATTTGAGAAAATGCGAATAAAAAAATTCGTTAACAGTGTTCACAATTATCCGAACAATAAATTTATTTATGTATTCCTTTTTTATAGTAGTAGCACATGTTAGATAATAATTTATAACATCTTATTCTGAAACATTTCATAACAGAAGATCTTTCCTGTAGTCATTATTATTTTAAATTGCTTAATGAAGAAAATACTTACCATAATAATTTATTAATAGCGTTTATAAGAAAATAAAAACAATATCAAATAAACCGCCAGAGTTATATGTTATTAAATCTGAATTTATAAGATTGCAGTGACATTTTCCGCAAATACAGCTGTTATCTACACATATTTCTCTAAAAACGACATGAAATTAATTTACTTCAAATCTAATCGCGTTTGACTTCT
Organism: Agrypnus murinus; assembly: GCA_929113105.1. Taxonomy (NCBI): domain Eukaryota; kingdom Metazoa; phylum Arthropoda; class Insecta; order Coleoptera; family Elateridae; genus Agrypnus; species Agrypnus murinus. Next base: position 65,945,886 of record OV816027.1, read on the forward strand.
TGCATCTTTTGTGATAACAAGAAGAATTATAGTGTCAAAGTTGATAACATAGAATGTTATGTCTTATTACATTATATTTATTAATGAGAATCTTCACGACGTAAACATCTTTTAGGAAATATTATAGCAGTTCAGTATATAAATTGCAATTACTGATTTAAGAATTTATTTTGGTAGTGAACGCGTTAATTTGGTGACATTGAAGAAAGAAGTGGTGATTTTTGAAAAATAAGTGTTTTCTACGTGTTGTGTGGAGTTTACAATAAAAAGGTCTTCTACAAAAAGTAAGTTTACCAAAAAAATTCTTTGAACTTTTATTTTATTGTACAGCCAGGCGGTTTTATAAAAGGGAACTTTTTTTGTTTAAAAGTGTTATTTTCTATAATTATGCTTCATGTTTCATTATATTATGCACAATGATATTAGTAGCACAATGATATATGATGGCTCTAGTGGAAAACTATTTTATACTACTTATAATTAGTTGTGTTTTTACACATGTATAACAGCACACAGTTACTAATTGAGTATTGTATGCCACCAAAAATGAAGTAGATAATCAAAATACCGTTTGCTACTTATTTTATGACCGAAAAGTGCATTTTAGAAAAAATAAATGTTCATTAAAATGGGACATATACAAATTTATTGTTATAAAATTTATTTATTATTTTTATGAAAGGTTCGCGAATTGTAGAGAAGTATTTCTTTAATTTTTTAAAAATAAAAAATTCTGCTAGGTTGATGCTACTGATATTATTGTGCAAAATATACTGAAACTTGAAGCATAATTTATTATAAAAAGTAGCACGTTTAAATAGAAAATGAGTCAATTAAAGTCCTAGTGTACCCAAAAAAAGTCTGTTACTTTCTTCATAAATAAGATGTAAATAATTAATTTTAGAGAAACTGTACATTCAAAGTTAACCAAAAAAATACCACCTAAGTTTCATAGTATTTGAACTATTTTCCCAAAATTTGAAGATATGATTAGGGACTAAATTATTACCAGATTTTTGCCAAAAAAGCAGGTTTTTTGGAAATAATTTAGTCCCTAGACACGGTTTTTTTTAAATTTTTGGAAAATAGTTCAAATACTATGAAATTTAAATGATATTTTCTTGGTTAACTTAGAATGTACAGTTTCTCTAAAATTAATTTTTCACCTAAAAAATGTGAAATAATTTAATTAATAAACATCGTTAAAACATTCCAAAACAAGTTAGGTAAGCAAGTTTTAACATTCCTGGTATATTAATTTAAAACCAAAGTTATCACATTATTATATTATTTATGGAGAAGACAACGATTATTGACGATGCGCTTAAGATTTATACACCGTATTTGAGTGTCTAAATGGCCCTTTTGTAACGATTTTCTTTAAATTCGGTGTAGTTATTCACAATATAAGTAAATCCACTGATTTTGTTTAAGATTTTTAAATGTACCGTTAATTTTTTTTGGGCACACGTGGACCTTAAATAACGCCTGCCTCTATTAAAAGTAACAGTTAATATAAAGAAACAAAAAAAAATTGTTATTAACCTATTATTACTACATTTTAATTGAAATCTAAACAAAAAATAGTAACACAAAATATAAATATGGATAAAAGGAAATACTAACTTTTTAATGAGGCAATTATGCATTACATGTTTTTGGAAATCTTGAATTGTATTTAAATATTCGTATTGAAATTATGTGGCCAAGAACATTGTATTTAACTGGTTTGTACAAAAAAAAAACTTATCATCAATAATTTCATGCGGAATATATCTTATTCGATTAATTATGACACTCAATGATTTTCAATAAATATTTATTTCTTCTTTATCTCGCTTGTGCATATCAACTTATAACGAAAATACTTTTTTATACTTTGAACTTTCTACAGTTCTAGTAGTTCCCGATACTTTTTCTTATTGTACTTGTACATTAATAACATAAATATCTCACTTTATCTGTTTACTAAAACGATTCTGTAACTTCTGGGAAACAGCTGTTTGTGTTTTATTAAGATTCTCATTAAATAAAAGTCATATCAAATTACGTCAACATAACTTGGAATAGTAAATGCAGCTTCTATTTCTAACATTTTAAAGAGGTTTTTAGATTTAGAAAAGCTTCAATCTTTTCGCGTAGTGTAGGACGAAAAACTATTATTTAAACCAGGGATGGCCAACCCGCGGGCCGGATGTGGCCCGCCTTAAACATTTTTCCGGCCCGCGAGATTCATCACACTTTTACAAAATATATTTATTTTATAATAGCCAAAGTAGTGAAAACCAATGTATTAAAAAATACATTATTTGTGCATCCATTTAGCACGTGTGCACGTTTAGTATCATTATTATTATATTATCTATGTTTACATGTAAGAATAATAGTAAACACAATAATAATAACTCATTATGTTTCAATTTTTCACTCCAAAAAATGTCTATAGTGTATCTAAATCTAATATGGGGATATATAGTTTTATATGTGGCCTGCGGAGTAATTTATGCATTTCCAAAGTGGCCCGCAAGATGATTTGGGTTGGCCACCCCTGATTTAAACAAATACCTTTATTGGGGTCAGCTGTGGACGAGTGGTGTTAGCGCACCACTCGTGTTCCAAGGGTCGTGGGTTCCAGTTTTCTAATTCAGGAATTCCGGCACCTCAACTACGAGTGTGTGTACTTGTGTATTTTTTATCCATTATTAAATTTTAAATAATCCAAGTACCGTGAGATCATTTAAATTTAAAATTAAAGTAGGCGGGAATTTTTTTATACGTTTGTTGATCATGCCAATTGACTCGCTGTGTAAATTAGAGGTTATGCAATTTTATGTTCTAGATTAAACATTTTGGAGCGTCACTTTGACAATTCAAATCAAACTGTGAAGTGAACAGTTAGTGTTGCCCACGACCTTCTAGATCACGAGATGAAGTCTCTTATCCGGCCTGGGCACTTTTACGATTTCCCATATAAACTTTGTTTCTGAGAAAACGCAAAATTTCGCCGTTTTGGCGCTAGCTGACACGCTGATGTTTATTTGTCACTTGAAGATATATAGGTTAGATAACCCTTACAAATGTCAAGCATTGCATGTTTACGTAAATATTTTGCTAATTAATTAAATAAATTTATATAATTAAATTACAAGTTCAATAACATTATTGAAATTACAATTTTATAACATCCCGTGAGCTGGATTTAGGATATAGAGATAGTGAGCAGTAAGTACATTATCTGTTCACGTTTTTGCAATGTTTCTGTTTGACAAACAAGGTTTTAGCAATTTTTAAAGAATTATATTACTAAGTTCCTGCTTGTGGTCGTGGCAAACCAAAAACTGTGATAAAGCAATTGGAGTTAGAAATACCTAGTGATGTTAGAATATTAGACGGATTACATTCTCCAGGTAAATGTTGTACAATATGTATTACAAGTTCGATTATTTGGTTGATTAAAAGTGTTAAATCTTCTAGTGGAGTATTTTAAGGCACCTCTGTTTTGAAGATTTACAAATCCTATCAGTGAATTTGAACACGAGGCAGCTAACAGAGAATCTAATAGGCTATTGACATTCAATCCTTTCTTCAGTTTTTTTGCAATGTATCCTGCCAGAAGGGCTACAGATGCTGAAAGAATTCCGTAATCGAGATGCATAGATAAGGTTTGGAGTTCTTTTATTAATTTTGATATATTTTTAGGAAGTTCGATGTTGAAATTTATTCTTTCAGGTATCTGTAATTGTTGATCTGTCGAAATAAAGAAGTATATATTATTTTGCTGTTGAGTGTTGGTGTCCATAACCCCAACGTAAGATTTGAAACCATTTTTCTCGTAAGGTAGGTATAATTTGAAGGAAATTCATGAAATGATATTGTAGGATCAGTACTATTACACATTGCATTGCGGCAGTTATACTTTTTTCTGCTAGTGTTTGCCATTACTAAAGTGAACGAAAAAACAGCAACAAAACTACGAAAATTTAAACAAATAAGGAAATAACGTAATTATATTAAAAAATAAAGAAAACTGCCTTAAAAGATTAGGAAAATATAATTTATTGACGATACGCGCAAAACCGACAAAAAGTATAAAAACGCGCGAAGTTAGCGTAGTTTGAAATTGCGTTTACGTGTTATATATCCGTTTCCGCCTTTTGCGTGTTTGGTGGCGCCAGCGGAGAAACACTTGAACTAATTGAGTGCGCAGGCCGGATAAGAGACTTCGTCTCGTGAAATCTAGAAGGTCGTGGTGTTGCCAATCTAATTTAAAAATCACAGCCAACTTTAATTATAAATTCAAATGATCTCGTGGTACAAAAAAAAGGTTCTACACAAATCAATATACTTACTTACTGTAAACTTATGCCCCAGTAGAGACGTCATACTTATTCGAATTTTATATTAACATTAAGGGCGCCATCTAGTTGATAGTTAATAAACAATAAACAAATAATTGAGAAATCCATAGACTGGGAATGGATTTCCCCTTAAAAAATGCTAATAATTCAAGTTAAATAAATCTTTGTTTTAAAGATAATGAATTTTATTTAAAAAAACACTAGCGATTGGTTGCATCATTTTAACATCATGAAATAGTATATTAAGTATCAAGAACAGTTTACCGATCGACGACAATGTTTGGCGACTGAGAGAAGCGAAGTCGCCAATATTGGAGGAGATCGGTAAACTCCTTACTGTTTGAGATGCTTATACTATTTTTTGTACGGCCATTATGAATACAAAGGTATTAACTAAGTAAATATCCCGAAGATGATAAAAAATAGATTTAAAATAATTTATTTTTGCCCTGTATATCCACCAAACATTAAGCAGGTTTTGTCGTTACCATGGATACGTTTGTAATTTTATTTTTGAATGTCACGTTATTGTTGTCGTTACCATGGATACGTTTGTAATTACTATTATTTATTGGATATTTTTCACAGCAAATTTAAATAAAAAACATACATTTTTTTAAATAGTCAAATTAAGTATTTAGAAAATAATGATTTTCACAAAAGAGACATCTAAAGATCATGCATTTATTTTATAAATTACATATAATTTACTTACCGTTCTGTTTTTGACAGAACTGAACGGTAAGTAATTACTTACCGACGCGTTTTTGCTTAGCAACCAGTAAATATAACCTACTGTTCTAAAACCAAGTATGGTAAACAATCCGAAATAGCATGGTGGTACAAAAAATATATTTAAAATAAAATTATTCAATCAGAAACTCATTTTATACACACATATTGTTTCAAATGAGTTTTATTAGTTGAATTCGATTTTACTACCTAATTATTTAGTCATAATGGTGCATGCAATCATTATCATTACTTGGCATCCAATGCTAAGTACATATCAATGAACTAACTAATATAAGAACATGAAAAATTCGGTTGCATAAAAAATAAATATCAAAAACTCGGGGAAAATCCCTCGAACTCGTGAAACTAAACATTGTATTGTTTATTTTTGTTTAAACAAGTAAATCCCTAAAAGGGTAATGATTTCACCGTAGTGATTGTAGTGAACTAAAGTTTTAATGCGAATTTCTTGGGTTCATTTTCATAAACAAAAGCGAATTCCTTCCTCGTTATTTACAAACTCAGGTTAACGAAATAATCGTAATTACTTCTTATTAAGAGCCTCCGGATTTAACAATTGTATCTTTATTTTATTAACACCTGAGTAGTTCGTTGTAGCTTCAAACTGCTACCCTTCAAATTTCAGTTTAGTGAAAATCTCGATAAATTAATAACTCACTCGTTAGCTTCTGAATTAGTCTTTCTTCCACTTTGATACTACTAGCTAAATTTATTTAACTGGACACAGGTAGGTTTTTCTCGACCGTTCCATGAAGAAACGTCCACTAGGACGCAAAAGCGCCCCTCTTATTAGCTCAATCCGGACTGCTTGACCGAAACTGCCTAGAAGGGTGCACTTGCATCGCGTTTTGTAGGATTTTAAGTTGAGTAACATGCGTTTAACTACTTGAACGGAAATATGACAAGTTCGACCAATAACAAAATTGTTTATAATTCTTTTTTAATGAAGTTTAATCAATTAGTGCGTAAGAGTAGTAAAAAGTAATAGTAGTAAACGGTAGCGAAAGAAATAAAATGTACCAAGTAACGTCTTAGTAACGCTGTTCAAAGAAACCTAAATTACTTGTTTCTACTTACTCTTTCAATAATTAAAAAATATAATGGGTTTTGTTTTTAATCTATTTTCGACGTTTGAAGAGAAAATAGCCAAAAGATTATTCAGACTAAAGCGAGACAAGGCTCGCCTGTAGTTGTCAAATTACTCACGCATCCGTTAAACTATACACTTGTTTCAAAAAGTTTTTATTCTTAATAAAACATGATAGGAAATATTATCCCCGAGGGAAAAGGTGTAGCGTATAAGGCGAAAGCTCTTATTCCCTATATCATTCGATATTTTAACCAACAAAGTTCAACTATTAAATTATAAATGTATAATGTATAATAGTTATTTATGTATTAAGGGCATAAAGAAGCTTTTATGGCCAGAAGCGTTATTTCTAGCCCGAGGCGTTAGCCAAGGGCTAGGAAAAGGCTGTAGGGTCATAAAAGCAAGTTATGCCCGCTATACATACACTATTTTATGCACAGATTAGGTTTTTATCTCAAATCTATTGTTGTGTAAAAAATATAATTAAATCAGTACGTAGGTATATCAAGCCGCTGTGCGTATACTTATGTGCTTATACGAAGTACGTTACTATAGTTACTATTCCAAAATATTTAATTACAGTTTATTTTCATTGGTGATAAGTTTACAAATTAAATTAGGAACCAATCAAGTTCTACAACAAACAGCTCTGACATTTAATTGACGTTTCTTTATTGCCCGTCGGACCATAAAGATGCCCGTGGGCCATAAAGAGACGGTTATGTTTAGATGAGTCTAGCATTAATAGGCTAATTATAATGTATCTGTGCATAAAAGCCTATTGTAACTAGTTGCTATTGCAACTAGCGGTTAATAAAGAGAAGTTTCTACTCACTAGCGCATAAACGTCATATTAGGTCGCTTGGAAACGTCATAATTATAGCCCGATTAATAGAGCCTTCCAATCTTAACGAGTGTAAATACACGTGTACACTAACAAAATACTAACAATTATACGTGTAAATAAGTATAGCGTACAAATTTTAAACACAAAATAAATAAGTTTTTTAGAAGAATTCAGTTTTAATTGTAGTGTGTGTGTGTAGTTTGTTGTGTTTAAATGCAAGTTATACACTTAGCATTTTATTACATCTGTCAACTTAATCTTATAAATATATTTTATCCAACACCTCTAAATAAAGAGGGCTAAAACTTGATGTTTGCAAGCAATTAAAGTTGATGTTTACTCACTTGTGGGTAGAAAAACATTGTCGTACTTACATCAGAATGGTAATTGGCTGCTATTATAGGTAGCAACTAATCACCAGCTTACATTGCATAATATTATTAAAATCCAGTCATCGCGCTAGAGTATTAAATTTATTACTGTCAAAAACTACATACAGACTAACATTAAATTGCAAATTCAAAATTTAAACTTAAATAAAGAGGTGTTAGATAAAATTTTGTATGGCACACGTGAGTTAACGATATTATCCACTCAGAAAAATTAATTAGTAAATTTTTCGTTCGTAGATAATATTTTACTTAACTCACTTCTACCATAAATAACTATTAAGCTGCATGTTTGTGTTAAGATTTTCTAGCCACAACCGATATATTATGAGGCCATAATTTTATTGATTTGAGATGTCTAATGGTATTCATAAAATACTAGTCGTCTTATAATAATAAGACACTACTGTCTTATAAGTCATAAGAAACTCAAGCGGTTATAGTCACTGAATAAATTTATTTAACAATCAAAAATAAATAGCAACGTTTCCATGACCTACCAATATTGACTATTCATATCTTCACGTCATAAATGTTAAATTCTAATTTAAATATTTTTTCTTTTTCTTTATGTCGGTTCTGGTTGTGGATAAAGTTTTGTATTCCATTTTGTGTCTTATTGGCAGTAAGAATACTTAAGCAAAGCGTAAACACTCGAGCTAACGCTCTCCGTGTCTTCCCTTTTCTTTCGTGCCTTAAATACTAATAAGACACTTGTACAATACATAACGATTTGCTTGTTTATGCATGGCTCTTTAAAATCAACATACAGAAAAGAAGGTTATTATAGCAATTTTTAGAATTAGACGGTTTTATGCCGAGATGGGTAACATCCTTACCGAAATACATATTGGCAATAGTCAAATACAATGTGTGGTTAGGAGATACCGTTTAAAATACAGTGGTTTCATTACTAGTTTAGTATATAACTACCAGTTCTTCTTCTCTAAATTCAGTACTTATAGTTACCGCTAAGTAGTGTCAACCGATTATAATTTGATTTACTTCCAGGTTATGACAATGAAAAGCAAGCATACGTGTGGCATCCAATTCTTGTACATCCTATTATTCGGACAACTGTCTATGGTCCATATGGATCCAAGATGTTATTGGAGATCATCGACTTGCAGTACCTTGAAATGTGTCGAAGCAGATGCAAAGTATTTGGAAGCAACATTACCCAACATGTACCATGAACACGATTATTACGAGGATTACGAATATTCTGATGACAACAATCCAGAAAATGAATGTGCAAATTTGGACATTAGTCATTCCAACGTAGATATTCTAAAAAATCAGACATTGTCTGTTCAACATCCTCATGAATACAAAGAAATACGTCTGAGCAATATTAATTTGGAAAATATTGAAGATGATATGTTTGAAAAATTTGAAACCCTGCAGAGGTTATTCTTGGAGCGTAATAAACTAGAAACCATTAATTTAATAAGTGGTTTAACAAAACTGCAGACGCTTGACGTAAGCCAGAACAAGATTAAAACCATTGGGGAATCCAATCTACCTAAAATCGATACGTTAACAGTTTTGGACTTAAGTTATAATAAGTTAGTAACATTGGGCAAGTTGTTGTGTAATTTTGAAAATTTAGAAGAGTTGAATTTAGAAAGTAATAATTTAACTAAAGTGGAATATTACTTCAAATGTAACAAAAAGTTAAAAACTCTAAACTTGGCTTATAATCAGATTGTAGAAATTAGTTCCGAAGTTTTTATGGACTTATTAGAATTGGATACTTTAAGATTGAACGACAACCATCTCATAACATTCCATGGAAGTGTATTTAGTACTTTAAGTAAACTTACACATTTATACTTAGAAAGCAATAGAATCCAAAGTATAAATGCAACATCATTTACTGGATTGAGTATACTAAACGAATTATACTTAGGCGAGAACAACATAACAAGTATAGAACCAAACTCGTTCGTTGATTTAAAAAGGGCGACGAGATTATCTTTATACAGTAACCATTTACATACAATCAAATCCCATACGTTCAGTGGGTTGGAACACTTGGATTTGTTAAGGTTGAATGATCATTCTATACAAAGAATAGAAAGTGAAGCTTTTCTTGGTATGAATTTACTGGAATACTTAGATTTGGACAATAACAAGATTTGGGAAATCCATTCGAAAGCATTTGAGGGTTTATCAAAATTAAGATGGTTATCAATGCGAAATAATAATATATATTTGGCAGGAAACTTATTTTTGCCTCTAAAGAATCTTGAGTATTTATATCTAAGTGGAGATAGTTATTATTACATAAGTGCAAATGCATTTGCTGGTTTAGGAAACTTAGTAAAATTAGACTTGTCTAATTCAACAATTGGCGCAGTTGCAACTGGCGCATTCAATGGACTTACCAAACTTAGAAGTTTATTGCTGGATATGAATGAGATAGAAATAATAGCATCGGATGACTTTGTTGGAATGCCAAATTTAGAAACTCTCAATTTAGAGAGCAGTAATATTAAACAAATTAAAGTAAATGCTTTTTATGAACTTGGTAATGTAGCACAGCTGATATTAACAAATAACAGCATAGGAAGCTTAGAAGCAAACAACTTTAAAGGATTGAAAAGTTTAGTCACACTAAATTTAACTGGATTAAGTATTAATTCTCTGGAAGCTAGCACTTTTGAAGGTTTACATAACGTGACAGAAATAGATCTTAGTTATAACCGACTTAAAACTATAAAAGAGAAAACTTTTGATGGCTTGCCCAAGTTGAAAAATCTAACATTAGAAAGCAATTTGATATCATCCCTAGAAGCAAATGCATTCCAAGGATTAAATGAGTTGCGATCTTTAAATATGTTAAATAATTCTATTGAATTGTTGGTGGCGGATTCCTTCAAAGGATTGAGTAATTTGAAGAGGTTGAATTTGTCTGATTTAAGTATCAGTAGCATCGAAGCTGGAACCTTCAACGGTTTAGATAATATTAACACTCTGGATTTAAATAAGAACAAGATTAACATTTTAAAGAGCAAAACATTCAAAGAACTATTGAATCTTAAGATGCTGTTGTTAAGAGATAATGATATTTCAACAATAGAAGCATTTGCTTTCGAAGGAATGAATAAGGTCGAGTTTCTAGATATCGCTGGAAATAATATTACAATTTTAAATAACAATGCCTTTAGTGGTCTAAGTAAATTAACCAGTCTTAACCTTAGCAATCTCAACATCGAAACTATCTCAGCTGGTGCCTTTACAGGACTAGATAAAGTACAAACCGTAGATCTGACAAACAATAAGATACAGTATGTTGCAAGACACTCATTCGCAGGCCTGTCCAGTGTAGATACCCTGCTCTTAAATGATGGTATAAAAGTAGTAGATGAAAATGCATTTAGCGACTTAACTAATTTGGTTCATTTGTTGATCAAGAACGCTGACATATCGGAAATAGATAGCAATGCTTTTAATGGAATGTCTAAGCTTCAGTATCTGAATATAGAACAATCTCACATAAGTCTCATAAACTCTAAGGCGTTCTACGGTATGAAGAAGTTAAGAATTATTTGGTTCACCAATTGTACAATTGATACAATAGGAAGCAATGCTCTTTCAGGCCTAGAAGGCGTAGGGTTCAATGGTTATTCTTATGCTGGGCGCTATTCCTTTTCTGGCATGTCAATTAAGAAACTAGAAGCAGGAGCATTTGTGGATTCTAAGTTGCAGCAACAATCCTCAAATATGTATCGTATGGAAACTATGGATTTCTCAAACAACAATCTGACCACTATATACGCTAATACCTTTGAAGGACTAGGAGAATTCGTTAAACTTCTGCTTAATGGAAACAACATAAAAAACATTGAGAATTCGGCATTTTTACAGTTGAAGTCCTTAAAGCTCTTAAACTTGGCACACAATTATCTAGAAAGCATTTCATCAAATCAACTTCTAGGCCTATCAGAATTAACGGGCTTGGATATTGGTTATAATCAGATAACTGACCTTCAACCGATAACTTTTTCAACAAAACTAGAACGGTTTAATATTAGGAACAATAAAATAAGCGCTCTATATGAGAACACGTTTAGTAATCAAAACGTCTTATACGATTTAGATTTAAGCAATAATCAGTTAGTAAGTTTGTCGAAAAGTGTTTTCGAAAGCCTCCCTAGTTTGAAATATTTTGATGTTTCTAATAATAAACTCACAACATTTGACTCATTTATGCTTTCGACTCAGAAGCAGTTACGAACACTATCAATAAGTGCTAACAGAATCTCGAAATTACAAGCTGATCTACTTATGAAGATGTCGCCTAGTTTAACGTTTATGAACCTAACTGACAATATCTTTTCTTGTTCCGACTTGAAAGATATTTTACAAACCTTATATCTAAATAATGTTCATTACGCTAAGCAAAATAGTGTTTACAGCATCAATCAAATTAATGGCGTTTCTTGTACAGAATCAAAAACTAACCAACATCCGGCTGAAGTGGACTTGTCGAAATTAGAAAATCTCCTCAATGACACCAACGCTAAAATTAATTCAATTGCCAAACTACAAAATAATAGTGTTATACCACATTTAACAATGCATCATTTTACTGAGTTATTAGACAACCTGAAAAATGTTAATTCTAAAGTTGACCATCATGCCAATTCAACGAAAAACAATTTTAAGAATCACCACCAACTTGTTAATCGGTATCATAGTAAAATGGGTGTATTCCATATCCTTTTAATTCTTATTGTTGTGGTAATTTGTGTGGGGAAGGTAGTTAGTATAGGTAAATATTTTTATCAGAAGAGAAATAATGGCAACGTAAATAATAATAATCGAAGTCAATCTCATATAGAATTAATCAATGCAACTCTCTAACATATTAATAATTAAACATCAATCTGGCTGTGTTTTGATAAATAGTAGGTAAGGATTTGCAGTTATTTGTGTTGTTATATACTTAAATATATAGTCTGCAGGAATATGTTCTTAGCGTATGTGTAAGTCCTGCACATTAGATTGTACTAAAATTTGTGTTGGATCTAATATGTTTAAGATAAAAAGAATATGTGACAAAGAACTGAAACGTTCTAAATAAATTTATATTGATACCTTAATAACATAACGATGATGTAAGCACTATTTTGAAGAAATACTTGCAAGATTTATGTTGAGGTACCTCCATTAGTATTTGTCAGTATTAGCATATTGAGGAAATTTCTATTGCAGGATAGTAGACATTTTTATTATGTTAACTTGTTTTTAATGAGTAGTGTTAAGTTTATTTATGTTTAATTTTGTATGTTGATTCTTAAGAAAATAAATATTGTTAAAAATTACAAATGCTGTAACTTTTATTACATCAACCTCAATATTTATAATGTTTTAGTGGTAGAGTAATTAATTGCTGGATGGAAGTTTCTAAACAGGCCACCCTATATATTTTTCTAAGTGATAAGAGCTTTCGCTTTTAATGATTTATACACCGTGTCTCATTAAGACATAGTCAGACTTTGCCAGTGGTTAGCTAACCATTAAGGAAAGAAAATTCCTATATACCATTTTTTCTCGTATTTCTATACTTTTGGAGAAAAACTGCATTGAAGTTCAGCCTAATGTTTTCAAATTTAATAGTATGAATGCACATGACACATATTTTAAAAAGTTCAAGCAGATATATAATAATACTTGTTTCTTAGAATGTGCAAGGATAGCGTAATAAAGTAATAAATACGTCTTTTTTCTGGCCAAGTGTTTTGTAGAATAACAACAGATAAATAGAATTAAATAAACAAAGCATGTTGAGCGACGAAATCTCGATGGATATTATGTTTCAAAAATTGAATTTTTGTTTTGTTATTTCTGATTACTAAGACAATTCAAATTTTTTTAATAGGCACATTAACCCCTATGTGTAATACAATACTGCAAGTTTGTGAATAAAAAATTATAGTACACGTGATAGTGACACATATTCTCAGGTCAAGTTCAAGGAGATGTCCAATACTATTTGGTTTCTCAAATAATAACAAATTGCAAACCCCTTACATTGCAGCTTTTTAATAAAACGTAACAGTACTTGTACTATACTATGTAAACAAATCCATCAATCATCAATCAGGATTTGTATCAAAACAGCAAAAAGAATAAAGGTTTTGCTAATGGAACTTTCTATAATTCCAATAAAAAATAGCAATACCTATTGATGGATAGAACAAATTAGCTAAACTTGTCTTTACTTAATTAAAACTAATATCTGTTTATTAACGCGTAACTAAATCCAATTTAATGAAATCATTAAATGGGTCAGTATTACAATGATGCCATTTCTGTCTGCGTTTCCTATTAGAATACAGGGGAATCCCGCGGATTAACAGAACGTTTTGTTTTGACAACATCCAAAATGGAATGTGCGCCGTTTGCATCCTTGTTGTGCTTCTTTAAACAGATGTCACGTTTTTACTGATGGTGTCAATTTCTAAAGATCGTTCATTTATTTTTATTTGACTTAACAACACTGACCTGCATTAATTATACGTACTTTTCTGAAAACGTCGAAAAAAATTTTCGAAATTCTCAAGTTCATTTAATCAAAAAATGTTACTAAGGTTTTATGTTTCTAATGACCAAAGAAGCTTATCCACAAAGTCCGATCATTAGGTAGTGAATCACCGTGTATATATTAATTTTCATCGGAACATTGCAGCAGATACAAATAATTTGCTTTAAGAACTTCAGGTTAAGAATCTAAACTCACAAGAGCGAATAGTCTAGCTTTCAGATTCTTATGAGATTTGGAAAACTACCTAATTTTTAAACTGTCATGATCTTAACTTTTAAACTTTCTAACCTATTTTAGTTTTAAAACTTCAAGAAACTTCTAATATTTTAGTATATGAACTTTCTGAAATGCGACGTTCCATGCCTTACAGCACAATTTTTAAAATATTTGCAGGTTTTCAGAGTTTCTCAGTTTTGAAATCTCAGGTACGATGAAAGCAATTCGTGTTTAAAGGCATTATTCAATTGGTAAATCGTATTACAGCACTCCGGAATATCTTGAGTGTAAAATAATCAAAGGAGATAATATTAACATTTTAACCGAAATGCACGTAAAACTGTATTGTGGTTCGAGCTATTCTACACTTGTACAATAATCATAACAAATGCCTTGTCCAGAGTAAAGCAACTGCTGCTTTAAGAATCGAAATACCCCTTATACTGTGTACGAAATAGATCGAATTAGATAGCAATAAACAACTACCAGGTCAAGATAAATGTTTTAAAACTTTCTTTGAAAACATGCTTGTAAATCTATTGTTACTCATTTTATTCAAACCTTCAAAATAACTTTTTTACTTGCAAGTGCTGCAACGTAAATTCATTTTCAATGGAAGCTTCTACTAGTTAACCAAAGTATGATAGGATTTGTTTTATTCTTTACCCAAGCAGCATCTACGTACACCGATAAAAGCATTTAATAGGACCAATTAAATTTATTTAATTTAACTAAATATTTAGTTGAATTAAATAAATTTAATTGGGACAACTAAATGCTTTTCTCAGTGTAGCAGTATCTGAGATCGGAACTTTGATTGAGTAGTTGTTACGTAACTACAACTAAATTTATTACTTTATAGGTTTAATTGCTTCGATTCGGAATATTTTAGTAATTGTGTATTTGTTTTTAATATTTATTGGAACTGTGTAGTTCCATTACTTCTGAGTATCTTTTAAAGTATATGGAACGGTATTGCCACTTAGTATAATTACTTTCAAGTTGTTGCAACTTCAAAGTGGTATTATGATTGTAGTAGTAACTTTTCCGAAGGTAGTTTAAAGTTTTTAGAATTTTAAAGTAGTACTGAAAGTTCCTGCCACCTGCCTGGAACCTTTGTTTAACCCTTTAAAGTAACGGAACTTTACAGTAGTATTGAAAGTAAAACTTATGTTTTTGCTACCCAGGAGAATCACTTTAAAGTAATTTTTCGTAAACTACTGCATGACCATAATTACTTGTAAAATGTTAGAGGCCATTAATCAATTTGCAATTTGTTATGGTTGTTATCCGATGTTTTACTACATAACCTTCAATAAAAATAACAAATTGTAAAAATGTAAATTGAAGTTGGCAACATTTATTTGTAGTGATGTAACTAACCAATCCTGCCCCGTCCGTCAGTAGCACCTGAGTTGACTTGGAGGACACACATCTTGTACAGTGTATGCATTGTGTATGTAATGCTCCCTGCTCACTGAATATTAATAAAGTTAATTAATGACAATAATTGAGTATCTTTTATTGAAACACATTAAAGAACATAACAGGAATAATATAAAAATGGTTTCTATCATGTGTATCACTTATAAGTATTTTTGTCATATTTTATTAAAGACATTTTTTATTAAAAAATATGTTTAAAGTATATATGTTGTTATTTTCGACCTATCATCATCACATTCAACAGAAAAGTTACAATGGTTTATAATTTTGGTTCATTCGTTGTTTGAAATTCGAAGAGAACGGTGTGTACTATATCTGCGTGCTCGAGTTATCAAACAATACATACTTGACCGTAAGGTCAAATAATTTATTGGTGATAAATTTACATATTCAATATACTTTTTCGATAAATTCAACACAGTGCATTATCTATAATTACATAAGTGAGTGTCGTCAAAATGGATACGGGCGGCTTGCCGCCTGATAAAGGGGGTGGAACTCCGATAGCAGAAGAAAAATCGTCTAGCCAGTACCTGCAGTTTATGGACACTTACAATCCAGAGTTGTTCAAAGAGATAAGTAAATCTATAAATAATACAAAAACCGACAATGCGGTAGTCATATATAAACAAACCAATAAGGTAAAATTCTTGTATGAAAGTACGGATTCCGGTCCGTTCGAGGTGTTTATAGAAGGAACCGAAGGTAATGTAGGTAATTTGCATCCTATTTCATTATCGAGATTACTCCACTTAAATATTAATAATATGTCAAATAATATAATCAATATTTCTAAACTAAATAAAAACCGTGTTAAAGTAACTTTACGCACTTTTAGTAGCGCAAACTCGTTAATAAGTTCTTCGGTTCTAAAGGACAAGAAATTGGATGCTTATATTCCTCTCTTTATGATAAGAAGGCAAGGAATAATTAAAGGGGTTGATTTAGACGTTCCTATCGATGAATTAAAAGCGGGAATTAAACCGCTGGCTGGTAATTATTTTAAAGTTTTAGAGGTCAAAAGACTTAATAAAAAAGTAATCAAAATTGATCAAAGTATTTCTTTCGAACCGACCACTAGTCTTTTAGTGAATTTTAGGGGTCAAAAATTGCCAGAAAAGATCGCTGTGTATTCGGTAATTAGAGATGTTCATCCTTTCATTCAAAAAGTTGTCCAGTGTCGTAGGTGTTTACGTTACGGCCATATTGCTCGAATCTGTGGAGGAAAAGAACGTTGCAATAAATGCGGGAGCGAAGAGCACCACGAGGATAAATGTGGTGAAACAAGTTTTAAATGTATTCACTGTGGAGGTGAACATAAAGCGGACGATCAAGGGTGTCCTCATTTTCTCAATCAAAAAAAGATAAAGTCCATTATGGGCTCGGAAAATATTTCTTTTAAAAAGGCAAGGGATTTAGCGGAAAATAACTACGCGCAAGGTGTTAGTCAAAACACAGCCAGAAATAAAACAAACAATGTAAAATTGAATTCAAATGTTTCCGTTTGCATGACTAATAAAAAGAAAAGAAAATTCGATATAGTGTCCGACCAAATCTATAAAACTAGGGAGACTCGTAAGAATATAATCTATTATCCGCAAACGTCCAGTGGTAACGGAGTGTGCCTAAATACACCTGTTGGTAGCGATACTTCTATTAAGGATTATTCGATGGAAAGTTTTGCAGAGAGCATTCTAAATATTTTAAAGATTAGCTGTGGTTCTTCTAGTATGAATATTGAGTGGATTGAAAATTTTAAACAAAAACTAATAAATTTCCTTAATGATGAATTTGATACAGTGGAACGGTAGATCAGTAATTTCAAACAAAGGTAGTCGAGAGGTTAATTTATATAATAATAAAATATAAATCTCATTGCTTTCAGAAACATGGTTCAAGCCTGATCAAATTGTAACTTTTAATACATATAACGTTTTTAGAATGGATAGAGATGATGGGTACGCTGGAGTGGCGATATTGCTAAAGAACAATATCCCTTATCAATGTATTGAAAACATCAAAAATCCTAATATATTATCTGTCGCCATTAAGATTCCAGTTTCTTTACCAAACATCAACGAACTTTCTATTTATTCAATTTACATCAGACCTAATACCAATATCTCTTCGGAGGATTGGGACCATATTTTTAGCCACTTAGAATATCCTTGCTTGATTGGGGGTGATTTTAATTCCCATCATCAGAGGTGGGGTGGTCATTATAATCAGAACTCTGGCGTTAGCCTTTTAAACTCCATGGATGATTTAGAGTTGCTTATCTTAAATGATGGTTCTTTTACTTGCATTTCAGGTCCAAATAGGCAACCATCCGCCATAGACTTATCTATATGCAGTTCATCTCTATCTCCACATATATCTTGGTTTGTAGATAATGAAACTTTAGGATCAAATCATTTCGTAATTCAAATGTATCTTAACTCTAAGTATCAACCTCCAAATATTCAAAGACAAAGTAAATACAACACAGATTCAACGTAAATTGCCCAATTCAATGTCTATCTACACTGCAGAATTATTGGGCTTGCTTGAAGCGACTAAATATGCTTCCTCCCTTAAAAATAAAAAAATACTAATCTTGACCGATAGCAGAAGTAATTTAGACACCCTAAGATATATAAGTCCAAGATCAAGTTTAACGTACATTCACTGTTCTCTTTTGAATTTATTGTATAATATGAATTCAACAGGATTCCAAATCAACTTTATGTGGGTCAAAGCTCACATAAATATCGAGGGCAATGAAAAGGTTGATCAATTAGCCAAAGAAGCGGCTACCCTAGATATGACATCTATATATAAATTGACACTAGATGATGCATTTAGTGATCTAAAAAAATTGTGCTACTCAAATTGGTCGTGTGGTCTACAGAGAAGCAAGTATTCCGATTTACTTTGTCACTTCAATATTCCAGCCTCTAAACCGTGGTATGCCTTGTTGGACCGGGCAAACAATAGGAACTTTATAAAAACAATCTGTCGTCTTAGATCAGCCCATGCCATCTGTCATGCCATACTTATTTAGGTATCGTATGAGCGATAACAATCTGTGTGAATGTAGTAGTGTGGGTAGTTTGGAGCATTTAATCATTGAATGTGACAAAAATAAACAAATCAACATAGAACTATGTGACAAAATAATTGAACTAAACATACACAAACTCTTTAATCTAAGTACACTTCTACTTGAAAATAACATTAAAGTATACAAATTGCTTTATAAGCATATCCTGAAAATCAATTTAAAAATCTGAAAAAGAATCAGTCAAGCGAATATTGTTTGCTCTTTTCAGCAAACTTGCTAAAAATTCTTAGAATTGTTTCCGACTGTCTGTCCTAGTGTCTCTATTCCTATTATCCATGGTCTACCTGTGTCTTGTCAATATAAGTAAAATGTCCTGTCGGACCACTGGACGAGAAGTGAGTGCCCCTGTGATAATCCTGATGGACCATCGTTATAATTATTTCAAATTTCGTTAGGTGTTTAGCCTGAGTATTTATTTTATAAGAAAAGGATAAATAAGTATCGCTGTTGGCCAAATGGTCGCTTGAGAGACTGAGGTCAAAAAACTCCGGAACACACACACTAATTTTGGTTTACTGAAATGACAAAATAATCAAACAATTCATCGCTCTTTGTATTATTAAGTACGTATTACAAATGAAATAGTAATTCGCTTTATGACACGATCAGTATAGAAAATGATAGAATATTTGTTAAGTTGCAAGAGTAAGAGAGAGCAACTACGTGACACGATGTGTCAAAGAGAAAAGAAGTCGCACGAAAGTAACAATTGCTTCGCCGCCAACTGCTACCCAAAAATTGTTCCCCATTTTGGTTCCAGGCACGTAACGAAATCGTAGCAATTACGTGCTGTGACTACTGGCAAAAACTTAATACCTTAGTTCCACTGGTAGTTGCTGGTACATAGCGCTGACTAAAAATGCTGCTTGCGTACTTCAATAAAAAAAAAACTGAAGGGTGATCTGCTGAAGCTTAGTTTACTTCCGTAAACTACGAAGTAATATCTGTAGTAATATCATTAAAATTAAAAACTTTTACTTTTGATTAAATAGTTGTATAGTAATTCCTTAGATTATGCTGGAGAGAGGATAGCACGTGGCGTATACCCCCAATGCTTGTTTAGTATTTCTGGTCGCCATTGCTTTGGAGGCAAACATTGAGTTTTGGTGGCGAAGTTATTTTGTGTTGTCGTGTTTCTCAAAGTTACCTTTAAATCTTAAGTTTCGGTTTTTGCAGAAAGAAAAATCACTGCCGTTTTTAAATTATATTTATTATACTAATGCAAGAATAATGAAGTTACTAGTTTTTGATCTCAAATTGTACTGACTACATTATGGAAATGTAATTATAAAGGAAACTATTATTGGTATGTGATACATATTAAATACAAACAATTACTTGGACGATTGAACTTAAATATTTGTTGGTGAATCAGAAAAACAATGGTAATTTGTATACTATAGAAAATGAATGTAAACAAATGAATAATACAACCTAATAATGATAATTGATGTATTAACATTATAGTCATCAACTATTAAAAATAACAAATATTGAAAAGTTATAATACCATATATGATCTAAGATAAAGGTGAAGCAGGAAAATATATAATAATAAAAAACATTAGTAGCAGTTTTAGTAGTATTATAGTGGGTATATAACATCTCCCCTGATAAAATTGATTTATGGGGGTTAATTTAACAATAAATCAAGTTACTGTTTTATGGCGATATTTGTTTAATTGAATTTTTTTGGCTGTTCTCGCGAAATCGGTCTCATCAGTTTTCGTGTTAATACAATAGGTACATTTTCACTTGATACACGTACACTAACTGCACTATTATCTTCGCCTCCACGATGAGCGGCTTCTACTAGGATTTTAGATAATTAGAGTTGGGTAACAGGTTTACCAATATTGGGCAACGAGTAAGCATCCCCAATTGTAACATCGTTTATTTTTCTAAAATCGACCACAACCCCCCACTTTCTTTTGCCGGAAGCATCCATTTTCTTCGGCACCACCCATAATGGAGATGACCAAGGAGACAGTGATGGTTGAATACTCCCTTGTTTAACCATCTTTTCTACGTGTTTGTTCACTCCTATCTTATGGGCTTCTAAATAACGATGTGGCTTGGTATGGATTGGACTCGGATTATTAACATTAATTTCGTGTTCGATCGCATTAGTATATGTTACTTTATCAGCAGGCAAATAAAATACATCAGTATATGATGAGCAGTTATCCATTATCGATTGCTGTTCCTCGCGGTTTAAACGACTTAAGTGAATATTTTTATTAAGCAAATTTAAACGAGATAATTTTAAAGTAAGATGGATTCGAGTTGAGATTCATGATAAAAACCGGGATTGGTTCTAGAGTTACTGTTATCTGAGAGACCATTTGATCGATTATTCTGGTATTTAAGATAGTTTGCAAAAGCTTTTTTAATTTCATTGACTCTAACGAATGCTCGCAATAAATAAACACCTTTTCGAAGTTGAATTTCAGGGTCGATTTCTTCGGAAATTTCAGGATTTTGAATATTAATTTCTGTTAATGTTTCGGTTCTAGCTCTTAAGCTATGATTTAAATTTGAAGAAGTAGATTCGCTGCGTAACTTAATTGAAGAAGTAAGTGATTTAAGATTAATTGTTTGATTATTAAAATATATTATAGCAAACACCGATTGCAAAAAGTGTTTTCCCAGTAAGCCGTCGTATGGGACATTTCAAGCCCGATTAAGAATATGAAATTGGGCGTTTAAAATCTGTATTTCCAAATAAAAGCGCTATATTACAACTTTTTACTGTCTGAATTGGATTATTTGGACTAATTCCGTAAAGCGTAATTTGGTCTTTAGAATTATACCTTGTGTCAGGAATGAGTCTACCAGCTTTTATTAACAACGCTCCGGCTCCTGTATCAATTAATAATTTAAATATCTTATCACTTTTAGAATTAGGCGAATGCACTTCAACATAATAGTCGTTTGAAATTAAAATTTTTAATTTTCGAACACCGCTAACTTGGAAATGTAGTGCTCGCATGGGGTGTTCACCATCGAGGACGACTTGATTAACTAATAATTAACGACTTGATTAACGACTAAATTAGTGTTTGGGGTTTGAAATTTTTTTGTAGATGACTCAGTTCGATGTGATTTTTGATTGTTGCATTGTCTCTTACGACACTCTTAATTAAGTGACCTTTCTTTTTACAATAACTACAGAATTTATTTTGAAAATTAGAATTTTGATTATTATTACTATAATTTGAATTAAAATTTGTAGAATTACTAAACTGGTTTTCTTTATTACTAAAGTTTTGTTATTTTGCTGTGCTATATTTATAAACTTATTTTGATTAGAACGTAATTTTGATTTTCATTGAAATGTATCGTGATTAGTCCTGCCACATTTTATATAGTTTGAAGTAGTTAAATACGTCATTAGACGATATAATAACATTAAAATAACAAAATACAGTTAGGCTTAGAGGTATATTTTAAAAAATAAGTATTCGACACTGTCATTTTCCGAAAAAGGTCATTAAAAAGAAATATACCAGAAATATGCAGTTGTAAATAATTTGATTGAAATACTTGAAAAGAATTGATATATATTTATAATTACTGCAAATAGAAACTGCCTTAAGAGGGGAGACGAACTGTCTCCTCGTATAGCTACCAGTCTGCCTTATTCAGCAACCACCATAGCGGCAAAGAGAAAATAATTCCCCATTGGTACGTGTAGTCAAGTTTAAATTATAAATAATTTTAGTCTATTTATTTCTTTGAAGCACGCTAATAAATTTGTCGATTTAAAAATATACATCATTTTATAATCCTTGTTTAAGCAAATAATTTATTTATGTTAAGTTAAACCTCCTCGATATTAAATGTCCACAAAAAATATACTGTTTTCGGAACTACATCTTATACTTGATAAAGCATAAATAGTACTGGATTAAGCTTCACTCTGATAAACTTACTTAATTTCTTTTTACGAAATTTTGCATCTGTTTGCACCTTTTGCTAAAATATGAGAGAAAATTTGGTGCAATTTTGTTATTGGATATAATGAGGCCAGGTCCAACTTGTGGTTGGTTAAAACTTTCTCCAATATAATCACATCTTGTGAACAACAGCATGGCTCTTCAAAAACATAAACAAGACGGTTTTTCCCCAAATTGTAGATTCTCGTTGCACTCTTTCTAAACAATAATAACGAAATATTTGGGTGACGCCTTCTAAAAAGCTGTTTATTTATTCCTGTACTTAATCTAATTAGTGGAGTCTTTGTGATTAAGACTCACGACACCTGAAAATAATTTGATTAGCTAATTAATCTCAGCCGAAGCTTTTGAGTTTTATAGCGTAAGTATAAGTTTTTTATGGTTTTAGTTTGTTTTGAGATTTCTAAAGTTACAAAGTTAGTTCAATCGCGGGTCTTTTATGTGCGTTTTTAATGTTACAAATTAAACTCAATTTGTGAGACTGGTAGTTATTTTTTTGATGTTACATCAGTAAAAAAACAACATAATAAAGTTCTGTCAGTTCAGTTGTTTGAATTATTCTTTGTAAAAGACTCCTCAAGTATCTTCAATTTAACAGGTTATGCGGCCCAGATATGTTTGAATTAGTTTTATTAGTTAATTAAACTACGCGGGAATTTGTAAGTGATTGGAATTCGTGAATGATAGTAAGTGTTGTGGAATTTGCATACGCTTTGGAAGTCACTAGATCTCTTACTGGAAACGGCGATGGCAGCAGTAAATAATAACGCACCTTTAATAAAACCATTTGACGGAAAAGGGTTCTCAAATTGGTCATTCAGAATTAAGCTTCATCTGGAGCAAAATGATCTTTTGGAAACAATTAGGGTAAAGAATGATTCAACCTCCCAATCTGATTTTGAAAAGAAAGATTTAAAAGCAAGAGACATAATCGTAAGATGGTTAGACGATAGTATTTTGTCAGTTATTCAGAATAAAAAAACAGCAAGACAAATGTTTGAAGCTCTGGAAAATACTTATATAAGAAAGGGGCTGACTGCTCAAGTTGAGCTGAAGCGGGAACTAGCTGAAATGAGGCACAGAAGGGGAAGTTTGTCTGCATACCTTGAAGATTTTGAAAGAAAAGTATTTGAATTAAAATGTAGTGGTGCTACAATGGATGAAGAAGAAATCGTGTCTCAACTATTAGCTTCGATGCCAAATTCATATCAAGTTGTCACAACTGCAGTTGATATTGCTTATGGTCAATCACCATCGAAAATTACATTAGAGTTCGTGAAAGGTAAACTTCTTCAAGAGGAACCTCGACAGAACAGAAACCGTGCACACACTGCTGAAACGAGCAATCTGCAAAATAATTCATTCATGTCATTTTACTCGAGAGGAGGACGAAGTGGTCCAGGTAATCGAGGAAAGTATAACAGCAAGCCCCCAGATCGTCGAGGTTATCAAAATCAATCAGTAAGTGGATACAATAATTATTATGATAATCGTAGTAATAATAATAATAATAAAACATATGAACCGTTCCCTTTTAAATGCCATGGATGTAATCAGAGAGGACATATGAGAAAATATTGTCCCAATCCCACCAACAGTAATAATAATAGTTTTAATGGAAATAGTAAGAAAGTAAATATTGCATCAGAAATTTTAGAAAAATCTCAAGAAGCTGAAAGGGAAATTTCTTTTTTGTGTGAAAACAATGTTGGCCAATCTGATCAAATGTCAAAAAATGAAGAAGAAAGTAAACAAGAAAATTCTGCTTTGTCATTACTTTTAAAACAAGAAACTCTACAAAAAACAAGAAATTTTTTTTGTAATCGATTCTGGTTGTACAAACCATCTTTGTACAATTAAAATGAAAGACTATTTAACTGAATGTGAAAGTGTAGATTTAAAAATTTGTGTGGCTAAAAGTGGTGAAAACATCAAAGCAGTCAAACGTGGAAACTTGTTACAGAAAGCGGTCTCATAGTGAATCTAAAAGATGTTCTTTTATGTAATGATCTCGATTATAACTTACTGTCTGTTAAAAAGATGGATAAAGCCGGAATGAAAGTGTTATTTGGAAATGGTGTTGTAACAGTGGAAAACTCTAATGGGCAGGAAGTTATGAAAGGTGAACAATTTGGTAATCTTTATGTAATAAATTTTTGACTTACTGCTTTAATAACCAAAGAAGAAAACAGTGATCTGCAACACAGAAGAATGGGACATTCGTCGGTTTACCCTACTAATAAGGTATGTGAAATCTGTTTAAAAGGAAAACAAACTCGTTCTCAATTTAAATCCATACCTGAAGAAAAGAGACCCAAACGTATTATTGAACTGATAAGTAGTGATGTTGCGGGGCCATTCAACCCAGCGACGTATGATGGAATGAAATATTATCTGTCTTTTATAGATCATTATTCAAGATTTACTTGTGTGTATTTAATCAGGCAAAAGAGTGAAGTTTTTGAAAAGTTCAGGGAATATGAAGCTATGATGTCAGCAAAGTTTTCATTAAAAATATCACGATTCAGAGTAGATTGTGGCGGAGAATATAAATCAACCGAACTTGTTAACTTTTGTAGAAAACAAGGAATATAACGTTCCAAGAAATAGTGAACAAAATGGGGTCTCAGAACGTTTCAACAGAAAACTCCTGAACCTGGCTCGATGTCTTATTTTTGATTCGAATATGAATAAAGAAATGTGGGAAGAGGCCATTTTAACTTCAAATTATATTATAAATCGCCTACCTACAAATGCTCTAAATAAAAATAAAAATATACCTGCAGAAATATGGTACAACAAAAAATTGACCTGAGTAAAATGAAAGTCTTTGGAAGTATAGCGTATGCTCATGTCCCACTAGAAGAAAGACATGGAAAACTTGACGTTAGGAGTAGAACACTTATCATGGTTGGATACACTCCGAATGGATATCGCTTATGGGATAGCGTGCATAGAAAAATAGTAACAGCAAAAAGTGTAGTTTTCAATGAAGCAAAGACACAATCAATAATATATCCTTATTCAGATTCTGGTGAAGAAATAAACTATGATGATAACACGCAATCAACTTCCATTGATTATCAGGCTGATAATCAATGGATCACGATAAAATACAAAATGAAACTATTGATGAACAAGTATTCTTGCCTCCTGGAACTCAGCTTGATATTAGAAGACGTGATCGAGTAAAACGAACACCTCAGAGATTTGAAGATTTTGAAATTGATCTCATAGCAGCCTTGTCTACTGAAAATTTATTATCAGATACCCCAAACACTTTTGAAGAAGCTGTATAACAAGGCAATGGATGGGAAAAGGCTATCCAGCAAGAACTTCAATCATTAGAAGAAAATAATACGTGGGAATTAGTTCCAAAACCTAAAAATGAAAAAGTTATCGACTCAAGGTGGATATTCAGAATAAAACAATCTGAAGAATCTGAAAAGAAAGCCCGTCTAGTTGCACGAGGTTTTCAAGTAAATACCATAGGTGAAGAAGTCTATGCTTCCGTGGCAAGGATGGTATCACTCCGAACGCTACTAGCTATCGCTGCAGAAGAAAATTTACACATTGTTCAACTGGATGTGAAAACTGCTTTTTTATACGGCAACCTAAAAAATCCAGTGTATATGTATCCTCCAAAAGGTCTTAAGAACTGTCCACCCGGCTATGTATGTAAATTGAAGAAATCCTTGTACGGACTGCCCCAGTCGCCGAAGTGTTGGAATGACTGTTTGAATGAACATCTGGTTGGTCTTGAATTTACAAGGTCAATGGTAGATCCATACATTTATTTTAAAGATAACATTTTTATATTAATTTGGGTTGATGATTTGATTTTAATGTCTGATAATTTTGAAAATTTAACTAAAATAATAAGTAATCCTTCTAAATATTTTAAAATGAGTTTAATCAAAAGCACTGATAAAAAAATTAGAATTTTAGGATTAGAAATAGAAATTAAAGATGATTGTATTACTGTATCACAAAAACATTTAATTGACAAAGTTATCTCAAAATTCGGAATGACTGAATGCAAACCTGTAATTACTAAAGTATGGGAAATTGAAAATGTAAGTAGTGATTTGTATAACGATGATGTACCATACAAGGAATTGTTAGGAAGTCTAATGTATATAATGCTTGGCTCTAGGCCAGGTATTTGCTATGCGGTAAATTTGTTTAGCAGATTTCAAAACAATTGCAGTAAACAAATTTGGTATCAGTTAAAAGCCGTTTTAAAATACTTAAAATACACCAAAGATCTTACTCTAAATTTTAAAAAGTCTAATGAGTCAGAAATTACAGTTGATTCTTTTGTAGATGCCGATTTTGCTAATGAGTCAGACCGAAAAAGTATTTCCGGATTTATGGTTAGGCTTAATAAAAATATAGTTTGTTGGAAATCGAAAAAACAATCAGTTGTTAGTATTTCAAGTACAGAGGCAGAGTATATAAGCCTTTGTGATTGTATTTGCGAAAGTAAGTTTTTGGTAAATTTAATTAAAGAAATATTGTGTTTATATTCTTTGCAAATAGTAGTTTTTGAGGACAACCAATCAACTATTAAAATAGCTAGTACTTTTGAAACAAAAAGAACTAAGCATATCGACACTAAAGGAGGATATCGGCGAGATAGGCGTTTTTGGGCCATGCATTTAGACATAGTCAACTATGAAAAAAATGACAATGTCATTATTAATCATTGTCTTGATGAAGTATAATAAGCATCGAGAATTTATTTTAATTGTCTTATTTAAATAATGGCTCCCACTAAATGCTTTGGATGCAATAGTTACATCAACAAAAAAAGCACTGCAAAAATAGCTGGTAATCGAGTTTTCAGGCAATTTTTGGAACATGTACGAGAGCAAAGGGGTGTCGGTTGGATTGAGCCCGCGCCAAATTCTAAAATGTGCATCGATTGTTATCGCACTTTTCGGCGTCAACCACTAAGTAAGATATCTTATACGATCTAAGCACATCAATATCTAAAACTGTTTAGGGATGCAACCAAACGAAAATGAAATGATCATCGAGTTAGACAATAACGAGAACAATAACGTGGACAACAATAATGATCATATGCCGTTCTTAAAATTAATAACAACTGAACGATTTTGTTGCGTGTGCGGGTTGCCAAATCGTCACCGTTTTGCAGCAAAAGCCGTTTTGGAACTGTGGATGAGACATAAAATATTCTGTCACCCAAATAATAGATCATGTCCTGAACATTTACAAAACGGGCATTTTTCGCAAGAAGCTGTAGCATCTATTCAATTAAGAGCTGCTCGTAGGCCGTTCACAGCAAGGGATCATGAGATCTTAATTGATTTACTCACTAATCGCGTCATTTTGTTGGAAGAAAAATGCAAAATATTTGATTTCGACAGTGATAAATTGGATGATGATGATTGCTTAGCACTGACGGGGTTGAATAAAGCAGATTTTAATACTCTTGTTGAGTATTGTGACAACTTAACTCCAAGATATAAAGTTTCAAAAAAAAACTGCGTGGCCATTTTTCTAATAAAACTCAGAGTGGATCCGACACAGAAAATTCTAGGAATGATGTTCGGCATGAAACCAAAGCAGCAAGCACGTGTAAGCGAAATTTTTAATGATGTCCTTTCTTCGTTAATAACTAATTTTGTACCACATTATCTGGGATACAATCATTTAACACGTGAAGACTACGGACGTTTCCACAGCACAACTACTTCAAATCGTTTGTGTCGCACCAATCCCGATTCTATTGTTGTTTTAGTTGATGCTACCTATCTTTTTCACCAAAAACCGTTCGATCATTTATCACGGCGAAAAACCTATTCGGTGCCAAAACATCATAATTTGGTTAAGTTTTCTGTGACGGCAGCACCAGACGGCTATATTATGGATGTAACAGGTCCTCATCCAACAGATGGACGAAATAACGATTCCTCAATTTTTAACGCTATGGCACTTAACGACGATGGATTTTTAACATTTTTCCGTGAAGACGATAACATTATTTATGACCGCGGTTATCGGGATTCGATCCAGTTTTGTCAAAATTTTGGTTTGAATGTTCTTATACCTCATTCGGTCCTACCTGGTCAACGACAGCTAACCACACAACAAGCAAATGAATCTAGAATAGTGACCATGATGAGATGGGTTATCGAGGCGGTATTTGGTATAGTTCAAAATAAGTTTCGATTTTTGCGGAATATAGTTCCCAATAGATATGGATGTGAAACTTTAGGAAATATTTTTAAAGTTTCTTGCGCTATATCAAATGCTTTTTTCCCACCCATAAATGAAAGTGCCCCTGATGATAATGTATTCTGCGACAGAGTTTTAGAACAACTAAATCGGCCAAATCTTTTATTAAACCGACTGAGAGAGGAAAACTTAATTCGAGCAAGAATTCATTGGCCACTTGTAGATGGATTTCTGGATCTTGAAGATTTTCCAATTTTATCGGAAAATGAAATCCAAGACTTAACTCATGGCACGTACAAAATTCGTTTGGCCTATGCGTATACGTCTTCCCATTTGAACAACGGCCAGTACTTAGTAAGACTTCATCGGCAACCCAATGTTGAAAATCATGTTCAGCTGATCAGAGCTTCGATACCTTCGAGATATCAGGCTGCACATGAACGCAAATGCTTTATCGAGTATAATACTTTGTTAAATGGAATCGAAGCAATAACAGGCTGGGCATGTTTATGTAAGTCAGGAGCACGAGTGCTGGGAATGTGTGGTCATGTTTGCTCAGTTATATGGTTTTTGTCATATGCCAGACATCATCCTGAACTACGCTATCCATCTAGGGATATGGCAGACAATCTACTAGACGTTGTAAGACTTAATTTAGAATAAAAGTGTTGATTTTTCTTGTTTTTTATTGCAAGGTTTTTTCAAGCGTTTTACTTAAATAGTTGTAATGGTGCGTAAATCTTTCGTTTTAGTTTCCTTTAAATTGCAAAGGGGCGAATACTGAATAAAGTACAATGACATTTATAAATGTCATGAATAAAAATCAAATTGACAGAAATGTCAAAAATTCCTTCAAAATTGCTTAACTAAAATAAGAAATTCAAAGGTGTTCCGGCATGTTCTTCAAGTTGAGATTTTGGCATATGAATACTTTTATAAGTATCTTTATTTGTGCAAAGTTTCATGTAAATCTGCATGTGGCCCAAAGAACGATATCCTCCTTTCACTTCATAAAAGAGTTAGTAAGTAAATAAAAATGAAGTAAAAATAAAATATATAAATTCTGAAAATCAGACTGGTGATATCTTTACGAAAGCTCTAAATAGGACAAAATTTAATTTTCACAGAAATAATTTGAATTTGTGTTAGAACTGTTCAGTCTTATATTTTTAATTGTATTTCAGTTTCAGTATTGATAATATGTATGTATGTACTACTGTACTATCTTGATTTATTTTTGTTTTTAAATGTAATATGAGTAATATGTAATTTAGTATATAAGTACTTGCAGAATTGAGGGGAGGTGTTGGATGTTTAAATTACCCGCCAATTCTGCTAGGAAGTTTTGTTTTGTATTTTTAATGTTGGCTGTAGTGTGCATGTAAAAAACAACATAATAAAGTTCTGTCAGTTTAGTTGTTTGAATTATTCTTTGTAAAAGAATCCTCAAGTATCTTGAATTTAACAACATCAGTAATGCTAGATATATCTCATGCATTGCTAGTCACAGTATAATCTTTCATGCAAAAGGAAAACGTACATTTAATTGCACGTTGTTTGTAATTCGGCAATATTTTAAGTTATGTGTGTATAAGTAGGCCTTTACGACATCGAGTTTCGGGCTAAATCTAATACCAAATGAAAGCTGAAACTATACATATTTAAAATATTATTGTCGGGCAGCTCGTAATCTGGTAGTTTTGTCAGTCGCTCTCCTTCCATAGTTTAAAACCATTCTTTAGGAATACTATCAAAATAAGACTTAACAGCGATATCAATCTCTTCTTCTGACTGACACCTTTTCCCTCGTAAATGTTTTTTGAGCTAGAAAAATAGCCAGAAGTCACACAATGCCACAATCTGGTGAGTAAGGAGGATGTTCTATAACTTCGATTTTGTTTTCAGCTAAATACTTTCTTTGCACTTTGCTGAACACAGTAGGCAAACAATTTTCAACATACCATTTAGCGATAACGGTAACTGTCTTCTGCTCTTCTAATTTAATTGCTGCCACCAGACCCGTACTTCTAAAAAATACTGCGTACATAACTTTCTTCATTGCTCGCTGTTTTTTCACCATTGTAGGAGTTTCCTCATCTTTATGTATCCATATCCGGCTTCCTTGGCGAGTGGGAACATCAAAAAACGGTATGTAAGTTTCATCGCCAGTAACAATTTTATTAATAATTTGATGTATAATTCTAATAATGAATAATTCTAACACGTTCTGCTTTTTGTAGATCTGTCAGATGATGGGGTACAAACCGACTTACAACCTTTTTCAAATGTAAATGTTCGTGCAATATTGATCTCACTTGCGAGGATCCAATCTTCAGTTTGGACTCTATCATGGCATAGGAAATTCGGTTGTCCTCTTCCACCATCATCTTCACTGCAGCAATATTTTCGGCGTTAACAGCAGTTAAAGGAGGTTCAACTCCTTTTCTGTGTACAACCGAGTTGCAACCTCGTTCAAATTCTTTATACCACCTATAAACCGTAGCTAATGATGGTGCGAGAGCCCCAAACGCCGATTTCAAACTTTCCTCACATTCATACGCGCTCAAGCCTTTCTTGAAATCATAGTAAATCATTATCCGAAAGTTCTCTCGCGACAATTCCATTTTTTCGATAACAGAAGCTTATTCAATGGGTTATTTCTCAAATACTATTCAACCGAATTTCACAAACTAAACTGATATTGACAGATAAAATAATGCACTATTTAATAAACAACAATTTGTTTTGTATGGTTAACTAGATTTCTATATTCTCAATAATTGTAGATTGACCCTCGTAACGTTTCTTGTACCACCCAACGCCCAAGCGTCGGGATATCAAAAGGTGTCTAAAGGCCAGTAATAGACGAGCGTACAACACGCTGCGTCCAGGAAACGCCGGTAATGCGATACATTGCTTATTACACAGGTGGATACAGGAGCACCGATATTGTGCGGACAAGTACAGACATAGTCAAGAGTTCTGATTATTAAATTATTAAAAGGTTATATTGGATATTCAACTCAGTGCATTACGTTTATTTAAATCGTTTAGTTCATTTATTTAAGGTTTGTCTTTAATATGTTCGAAACAGAAAAATTTATAATTGAAGTAGATCAACGATAATATGAGAAGAATTTTACGGGATATTTTCTGTGATCAGAAAACTTCAAAGTAAAGTGTCCTGTTTGCAACCTGGTGCTGATGATAGGGTGTACACACCAACAACGATGCTTGCACAGCATCCGTTTTTATAGTGACTGTAGTTTGTAGTTTCCACAAATAAAGTGGTTTAAAAACGCGCCCGTGTATTCAACAACGGCGGGGGCGGACCGTGCAGCACACAGCGTGTTGTGCGCTTGTCGTATTACTGGCCTAACACTTCTCGAGACGTCAAGCTAATCAGTAGCGGCGCGTCATAACATTTTGTTATCGGAAGTACTAACAATAAAGTTGGTGAATTTATCATGTCACCAAGGTACGCACGTCTATGCGTGCGCATAAGCATGCTTATAACGCCCAGGCGTTGTAACAGTCCGAGAAGTATCGAGAACTTGATGTGTTATAACCCACCACTAATTTATAACATCTGATTCTGAAACATTTCATAACAGGAGTTCTTTCCTGTAGTCATTATTATTTTAAATTGCTTAATGAAGAAAATACTTACCATAATAATTTATTAATCGCGTTTATAAGAAAATGAAAAGAATATCAAATAAACCGCCAGAGTTATATGTTATTAAATCTGAATTTATAAGATTGCAGTGACTACTTTTCCGCAAATACAGCTGTTATCTACACATATTTCTCTAAAAACGACATGAAATTAATTTACTTCAAGTCTAATCGCGTTTGACTTCTTGCATCTTTTGTGATAACAAGAAGAATCAAAGTTGATAACATAGAATATTATGTCTTATTACATTATATTTATTAATGAGAATCTTCACGACGTAAACATGTTTTAGGAAATATTTATAGCAGTTGAGTATATAAATTGCAATTACTGATTTAAGAATTTATTTTGGTAGTGAACGCGTTAATGTGGTGACATCGAAGAAAGAAGTGGTGATTTTTGAAAAATAAGGTGTTTTCTACGTGTTGTGTGGAGTTTACAATAAAAAGGTCTTCTACAAAAAGTAAGTTTACCAAAGAAATTCTTTGAACTTTTATTTTATTGTACAGCTAGGCGGTTTTATAAAAGGGAACTTTTTTTGTTTAAAAGTGTTATTTTTTATAATTATGATGCTTCATGTTTCATTATATTCTGCACAATAATATTAGTAGCATGATGGCCCTAGTGGAAAACTATTTTATACTACTTATAATTAGTTGTGTTTTTACACCTGTATAACAGCACACAGTTACTAATTGAGTATTGTATGCCGCCAAAAATGAAGTAGATAATCAAAATACCGCTTGCTACTAATTTTACGACCGAAAAGTGCATTTTAGAAAAAATAAATGTTCATTAAAATGGGAAATATACAAATTTATTGTTATAAAATTTATTTATTATTTTTATGAAAGGTTCGCGAATTGTAGAGAAGGATTTCTTTAATTTTTTAAAAATAAAAAATTTCTGCTAGGTTGATGCTACTAATATTATTGTGCAAAATATACTGAAACATAAAGCTTATAACTTATTATAAAAAGTAGCACGTTTAAACAGAAAATGAGTCAATTAAAGTCCTAGTGTACCAAAAAAACGTCTGTTACTTTCTTCTTAAATAAGATATAAATAATTAATTTTAGAGAAACTGTACATTCAAAGTTAACCAAAAGAATACCACCTAAGTTTCATAGTATTTGAACTATTTTCCCAAAATTTGAAGTGATGATTAGGGACTAAATTATTACCAGCTTTTTGCCAAAAAAGCAGGTTTTTGGAAATAATTTAGTCCCTAGACACGGTTTTTTTTTAATTTTTGGAAAATAGTTCAAATACTATGAAATTTAAATGATATTTTTTTGGTTAACTTAGAATGTACAGTTTCTCTAAAATTAGTTTTTCACCTAAAAAATGTGAAATAATTTAATTAATAAACATTGTTGAAACATTTCAAAACAAGTTAGGTAAGCAAGTTTTAACATTCCTGGAATATTTATTAATTTAAAACCAAAGTTATCACATTATTATATTATTTATGGAAAAGACAAGGATTATTGACCATGCGGTTAAGATTTATACACCGTATTTGAGTATCTAAATGGCCCTTTTGTAACGATATTCTTTAAATTCGGTGTAGTTATTCACAATATAAGTAAATCCACTGTGATTTTGTTTAAGATTTTTAAATGTACCGTTAATTTTTTTTGGGCACACTTGGACCTTAAATAACGCCTGCCTCTATTAAAAGTAACAGTTAATATAAAGAAACAAAAAAAAATTTGTTATTAACCTATTATCACTACAGTTGTTTAATTGAAATCTAAACAAAAAATAGTAACACAAAAGATAAATATGGATAAAAGGAAATACTAACTTTTTAATGAGGCAATTATGCTTTACCTGTTTTTGGAAATCTTGAATTGTATTTAAATATTTGTATTGAAATTATGTGGTCAAGAACATTGTATTTAACTGGTTTGTACAAAAAAACTTATCATCAATAATTTCATGCGGAATATATCTTATTCGATTAATTATGACACTCAATGATTTTCAATAAATATTATTTCTTCCTTATCTCGCCTGTGCATATCAACTTACCACGAAAATACTTTTTTATACTTTGAACTTTCTACAGTTCTGTAGTTCCCGGGTTTTTCTTATTGTACTAGTAACATTAATAACATAAATATCTCACTTTATCTGTTTACTAAAAATATTCTGTAACTTCTGGGAAACAGCTGTTTGTGTTTTATTAAGATTCTCATTAATTAAGAGTCATATCAAATTACGTCAACATAACTTGGAATAGTAAATGCAGCTTCTATTTCTAACATTTGTAGTGTAGGACGAATAACTTTTAAATTATTAAATTTAAAATAATCCAAGTACAAAAAAATGGTTCTACATAAATCAATATACTTACTTACGCCTGTACTGTAAACTTATGCCCCAACAGATACCTACGTCATTCTTACTCAAATTTTATATTAATATTAAGGGCGCCACCTAGTTAATCGTTATTAAACAATCAATAAATAATTGAGAAATCCATAGATTGGGAATGGATTTCCCCTTAAAAATTGCTAATAATTCAAGATAAATAAATCTTTGTTTTAAAGATAATGAATTTTATTTAAAAAAAACACTAGCGATTGGTTGTGTTATTTTAACACCATGAAAAATATATTTAAAATAAAATTATTCAATCAAAAATTAATTTTATACACGCATATTGTTCCAAATAAGTTTTATTAGTTGAATTCGATTTTACTACCTAATTATTTAGTCATAATGAAGCATGCAATTACTTGGCATTTAATGCTAAGTGCAGATCAATGAACTAACTAATATAAGAACAGGAGAAATTCGGTTGCATAAAAATAAAAATCAAAAACCCGGGGAAAATCCCTCGAACTCGTGGAACTAAACATTGTATTGTTTATTTTTGTTTAAACAAGTAAATCCCTAAAAGGGTTATGATTTCACCGTAGTGATTGTAGTGAACTAAAGTTTTAATGCGAATTTCTTGGGTTGTAATTTTTATTAACAAAAGCGAATTCCTTCCTCGTTATTTACAAACTCAGGTTAACGAAATAACCGTAATTAGTTCTTATTAAGGGACTCCAGATTTAACAATTGCAACTTTATTTTATTAGCAGCTTAGTAGTTCGTTGTAGCTTCAAACTGCTACCCTTCAAATTTCAGTTTAATGAAAATCTCGATAAACTAATAAGTCACTCGTTAGCTTCTGAATTAGTCTTTCGTCCACTTTGATACTACTAGCTAAATTTATTTAACTGGACACAGTAGATTTTTCGAGACCGTTCCACGAAGAAACGTTAATTAGGACGCAAAAGCGCCCCTCTTAATAGCTCAATTCGGACTGCTAGACCAAAACTTACATCGCCTTTTGTAGATTTTTAAGTTGGGTAATATGCGTTTAACTACTTGAACGAAAATAGTTATGACAAGTTCGACCAATAACAAAATTGCTTATAATTCTTTTTTAAGGAAGTTTAATTAACTAGTGCAGTAGTAAAAAGTAATAGTAATAAACGGTAGTGAAAGAAATCAAATCTACCAAGTAACGTCTTAGTAACCTGTCCAAACCAACCTAAATTAGTTGTTCTAGCTCTTTCAATAAGTAAAAAATATAATGGGTTTTCTTTTTAATCTATTTTCGACGTCGGAAGAGAAAATAGCCAAAAAATTAGCGAAGACAAGGCTCGCCTGTAGTTGTCGAATTACACACTCGTCCGTTAAATTGTACACTTGTCACAAAAAGTTTTTATTCTTAATAAAACATGATAGGAAATATTATCCCCGAGGGAAAAGGTTTAGCGTATAAGGCAAAAGTCTAATTCCCTATATCATTTGATATTTTAACCACAAGGAGGTTGGTGACTATCTTTGAGGGGCAGGCGTCAAGAGGGGTTCACGTATGCTTAAGCATAGGACTTTAGTGGTTACTACCAACTCTTAACGAATAAATTATGCATTGTTAAAAATATTAAAAAGAAAAACTTACAAAAAATATTTTTCTATTGCCTTATTTAATAATATTGTTGCGGGTATTTTCTCATTTGTATTTTTCACTAATGTACCATTTCAATAACGGACACTAATAATATTTCGATTCATTTATTGCATAGTAAACAAAATAAGCAACCAACCTGCTTTACATTCAAACAGACAATAATGCAGCTGCCCTGGTCAACAGTTACAATACGTCAACCTGAAGAACCACAGGTGCACAAAATAAATACAACCACCCAATGACAGGTGGCGTGGCAATGTCGAAACTAACATAAAATAAATTAAACTTGAATATAAATAAATTTGTATTATCTCAACAAATATCACCATAATTGAAGCGTGAAATAATTATTTAATTTGCAATAAAACAATTTCTCAAGTATTCTTAATTTACATGGAAAGCACGGCAACATCGCAAATGCCTCGGTTGATAAATAGTGTTGGTAGTAGTGTATATGACATTAAAATTGAAATTAAGAAAAATATGACATAATACATATAAGACTACTGTTATTTATATTTTATATCAGTATATTTATTTGTTATGAAGAAGCTGCTGTTTCTCTATATCTTATTGATGAGTTCACGACCTTCTAGATTTCACGAGACGACGTCTCTTATTCGGCCTGGGCACTTTTACGATTTCCCATATAAACTTTGTTTCTGAGAAAACGCAAAATTTCGCCGTTTTGGCGCTAGCTGACACGCTGATGTTAATTTGTCACTTGATGATGTATAGGTTAGGTATCCCTTACAAATGTCAAGCGTTGCATGTTTACGTAAATATTTTGGGAATTAATTAAATAAATTTATATAATTGAATTAATTATATTATTAAAATTAATTTACAAGTTGGTAAGTGGTTTAATAACATTATTGAAATTACAATTTTATAACTTTCCGTGAGCTGCGTTTAGGATATAGAGAAAGTGAGCAGTAAGTACATTATCTGTTCACGTTTTTGCGATGTTTCTGTTTGCCAAACAAGGTTTTAGCAATTTTTAAAGAATTATATTACTAAGTTCCTCCTTGTGGTCGTGGCAAACAAAGAACTGTGAAGAAGCAATTGGAGTTAGAAGTACCTAGATTACATTCTCCAGGTAAATGTTCTACAATCTGTATTACAAGTTCGATTATTTGGTTGAATAAAAGTGTAAATCTTCTAGTGGAGTATTTTAATGCACCTTTGCCTTGAAGATTTACAAATCCTATCAGAGAATTTGAACAGGAGGCAGCTAACAGAGAATCTAACAGGCTATTGACATTCAATCCTTTCTTCAGTTTTTTTGCAATGAATCCTGCCAGAAGGGCTACAGATGCTGAAAGAATTCCGTAATCGAGATGCATAGATAAGGTTTGAAGTTCTTTTATTAATTTTGTTATATTTTTAGGAAGTTCGATGTTGAAATTTATTCTTTCAGGTATCTGTAATTGTTGATCTGTCGAAATAAGGAAGTATATAACGGGTGTTCATTTAAATTCGTAATCTAGCAACCTTTGGAACTTTAATGAAAGAAGGCAGAGCGACAGATATAATACGTCGCAGATAGAGACAGGCAATAATCCAAAGGTTGCTAGATTACGAATTTAAATGAACACCCTTTATTATTTTGCTGTTGAATGTTGGTGTCCATAACCCCAACGTAAGATTTTAAACCATTTTTATCGTAAGGTAAAATTTGAAGAAAATTCATGAAATGATATTGTAGGATCACTTCTTACTATTACACATTGCAATGCTGCATTTATACTTTTTTCTGCTAGTGCTTGCCATTACTAAAGTGAACGAAAAACAGCAACAAAACTACGAAAATTTAAACAAATAACAAGGAAATAACGTAATTATATTAAAAAGTAAAGAAAACTGCCTTAGAAGATTAGGAAAATATAATGTATTGACGATACGCGCAAAACCAACAAAAATATAAAAGCGCGCGAAGTTAGCGTAGTTTGAAATTGGCGTTTACGTGTTATATATCCGTTTCCGCCTTTTGCGTGTTTGGTGGCGCCAGCGGAGAAACACTTGAACTAATTGAGTGCGCAGGCCGGATAAGAGACTTCGTCTCGTGAAATCTAGAAGGTCGTGGATGAGTTGATTGAATAAAACACCCTAGAGTTGCTTATTAAACATGCTACAAGCCGTCCAACCCTTCTTGTGGTCAACAAACAACTAAACTGTTATGTGCTTTACGTAGAAAGCTCGCTGCGGGTGCAGTATGACTGGCCCGAGAAATTTTAAATATTTAAGCTTGGCTGTAACACTTATTTTTGGTTGTTATAAAAAATTTATGGTAACCATTTTGGTTTCGTTATAAAATATTAATATTTTATAATGTTTTAAGTGAAAAATTTCATGTATCTACTCATAAACTTTTATAAGTAAAAGTTAGTTTCGTCTTGATTAGATAGTTATTAATATTAAGATATTTATTGTACTTGCAGTATAATATATATTTTGTAACCGAATTAAAATTTAAAAACATGAAAATATAATTGTGAGAAATAAATTGTCTTGTTTTGATTTTTTTTATAATTCATTTTAGTTAGGTTCCCGCGCAAGATCATGTGATGTGCTTTGATCTTCGTATCACTAGGTAACACATACATACATACATTTTACATGGTAAACTTTTGCGGCGTTGTCAACCTTTCGTGTTCATTTGTGGCTGTAGTTCGAAAATCATTGTTTTCTCGACAATTGGAATAGTCAAATTCGAAAAATATTTTTTTAAATTATCTCTAATCTAATCTAATCTATCTTTTTTGGAAAAAAGTTAACCATTTTTTCATTCTATTTTAACTTTTACAGTGAATTAGCCCGAGCACTACGTGCAGTGTCTCATAAGAACCTATGCATAAGAAGGCAATTGTGTTTAATTATTTTGAGAAAAACGCGATAGAGAAAAATTTCGAAAAGTTTTTTTCATAATCTTTATATTTTTAGCAGTATTTCTATACTGATTTCAAAACAAGTTAACCATTTTCACCAAGGTCACCAACCTCCTACAGTTTATGCCAGTAGGCTGCTGATTGCCTATTGTAACTAGTTGCTATTGCAACTAGTGGTTAAAGAGAAGTTTCTACTCACTAGCGCATAAACGTCATATCAGGTTGCTTGAAAACAACGCGAAGTTTTGTATTCCATTTTGTGTCTTATTGGCAATAAAAACGATTAAGCAAAGCGTAAACACTCGAGCTAACGCTTTCGTGTCTTCCCTTTTCTTTCGTGTCTTAAATACTAATAAGACACTTATGCAATACATAACGATTTGCTTGGTTATGATTGGTTCTTTAAAATTCACCCACAGAAAAGAGGGTTATTATAACAATTTTTATAATTAGACGGTTTTATGCCGAGAAATAGGTAACATCCTTACCAAAATACATATTGGCAATAGTCAAATACAATGAGTGGTTAGGAGATACCATTTAAAATACAGTGGTTTCATTACTAGTTTAGTATAAACTACTAGTTCTTCTTCTCTAAATTAAGTACTTATAGTTACCGCTAAGTAGTGTCAACCGATTATAATTTGATTTACTTCCAGGTTATGACAATGAGAAGCAAGCATACGTGTGGCATTCAATTCTTGTATATCCTATTATTGGGACAACTTTCTATGGTCTATATGGATCCAAGATGTTATTGGAGATCATCGACTTGCAGTACCTTGAAATGTGTCGAAGCAGATGCAAAGTATTTGGAAGCAACATTACCCAACATGTACCACGAACACGATTATTACGAGGATTACGAATATTCTGATGACAACAATCCAGAAAATGCATGTGCAAATTTGGACATTAGTCATTCCAACGTAGATATTCTAAAAAATCAGACATTATCTGTTCAACATCCTCATGAATACAAAGAAATACGTCTGAGCAATATTAATTTGGAAAATATTGAAGATGTTATGTTTGAAAAATTTGAAACCCTACAGAGGTTATTCTTGGAGCGTAATAAACTAGAAACCATTAATTTAATAAGTGGTTTAACAAAACTGCAGACGCTTGACGTAAGCCAGAACAAGATTAAAACCATTGGGGAATCCAATCTACCTAAAATCGATACGTTAACAGTTTTGGACTTAAGTTATAATAAGTTAGTAACATTGGGCAAGTTGTTGTGTAATTTTGAAAATTTGGAAGAATTGAATTTAGAAAGTAATAATTTAACTAAAGTGGAATATTACTTCAAATGTAACACAAAATTAAAAACTCTAAACTTGGCTTATAATCAGATTGTAGAAATTAGTACCGAAGTTTTTATGGACTTATTAGAATTGGATACTTTAAGATTGAACGACAATCATCTCATAACATTCCATGGAAGTGTATTTAGTACTTTAAGTAAACTTACGCATTTATACTTAGAAAGCAATAGAATCCAAAGTATAAATGCAACATCATTTACTGGATTGAGTATATTGAACCGTTTACACTTAAACGACAACAACATAACGAGTATAGAACCAAACTCGTTCGTTGATTTAAAAAGGGCGACGAGATTATCTTTAAACCGTAACCATTTACATACAATCAAATCCCATACGTTCAGTGGGTTGGAACACTTGGATTGGTTAAGTTTGTATGATCAGTCTATACAAAGAATAGAAAGTGAAGCTTTTCTTGGTATGAATTTACTGGAATATTTAGATTTGGACAATAACAAGATTTGGGAGATCGATCCGAAAGCATTTGAGGGTTTATCAAAATTAAGATGGTTATCAATGCGAAATAATAATATATATTTGGCAGGAAACTTATTTTTGCCTCTAAAGAATCTTGAGTATTTATATCTAACTGGAGATAGTTATTATTACATAAGTGCAAATGCATTTGTTGGTTTGGGAAACTTAAAGGAACTAGAATTGTCGAATTCAACAATTGGTGCAGTTGCAACCGGCGCATTCAATGGACTTACTAAACTTAAAAGTTTATCGCTGGATAGGAATGAGATAGAAATATTAGCATCGGATGACTTTGTTGGAATGCCAAATTTAGAAACTCTGAACTTAGAGAGCAGTAATATTAAAGAAATTAAAGTAAATGCTTTTTATGAACTTGGTAATGTAGCACAGCTGATATTAACAAATAACAGCATAGGAAGCTTAGAAGCAAACAACTTTAGAGGATTGAAAAGTTTAGTCACACTAAACTTAACTGGATTAAGGATTAATTCTCTGGAAGCTAGCACTTTTGAAGGTTTACATAACGTGACAGAAATAGATCTTAGTTATAACAGACTTAAAACTATAAAAGAGAAAACTTTTTATGGCTTGCCTAAATTGAAAAATTTAACATTAGAAAGCAATTTGATATCATCACTAGAAGCAAATGCATTCCAAGGATTAAATGAGTTGCGATCTTTAAATATGTTAAATAATTCTATTGAATTGTTGGTGTCGGATTCCTTCAAAGGATTGAGCAATTTGAAAAGTTTGAATTTGTCTAATTTAAGTATCAGTAGCATCGAAGCTGGAACTTTTAACGCTTTAGATAATATTAACACTCTGGATTTAAATAAGAACAAGATTAACATTTTAAAAAGCAAAACTTTCAAAGGACTATTGAATCTTAAAATGCTGTTGTTAAGAGATAATGGCATTTCAACAATCGAAGCATTTGCTTTCGAAGGAATGAATAAGGTCGAGTTTCTAGATATCGCTGGAAATAATATTACAATTTTAAGTAACAATGCCTTTAGTGGTTTAAGTAAATTAACCAGTCTTAACCTTAGCAATCTCAACATCGAAACTATCTCATCTGGTGCCTTTACAGGACTAGATAAAGTACAAACCGTAGATCTGACAAACAATAAGATACAGTATGTTGCAAGACACTCTTTCGCAGGCTTGTCCAGTGTATATACCCTGCTCTTGAATGATGGTATAAAAGTAATAGATGAATATGCGTTTAGCGACTTAACTAATTTGGTTCATTTGTTGATCAAAAACGCTGACATATCGGAAATAGATAGCAATGCTTTTAATGGAATGTCTAAGCTTCAGTATCTGGATATAGAACAATCTCACATAAGTCTCATAAACTCTAAGGCATTCTACGGTATGAAGAACTTAAGAATGATTTGGTTCACCAATTGTACAATTGATACATTAGGAAACAATGCTCTTTCAGGTCTAGAAGGCGTAGAGTTCAATGGTTATTCTTATTCTAGCTATTCCTTTTCTGGCTTGTCAATTAAAAAACTAGAAGCAGGAGCATTTGTGGATTTTAAGTTGCAACAACAATCCTCAATTATGTATCGTATCTTGGCAACTATGGATTTATCAAACAACAATCTAACCACTATATACGCTAATACCTTTAAAGGACTAGAAGAATTCGATAAACTTCTTCTTAATGGAAACAACATAAAAACCATTGAAAATTCGGCATTTTTACAGTTAAAGTCCTTAAAGCTCCTAAACTTGGCACACAATTATCTAGAAAGCATTTCATCAAATCAACTTCTAGGCCTATCAGAATTAACGGGCTTAGATATTGGTTATAATCAGATAACTGACCTTCAACCGATAACATTTTCAACAAAACTAGAACGGTTTAATATAAGGAACAATAAAATAAGCGCTTTATATGAGAACACGTTTAGTAATCAAAACGTCTTATACGATTTAGATTTAAGCAATAATCAGTTAGTAAGTTTGTCGAAAAGTGTTTTCGAAAGCCTCCCTAGTTTGAAATATTTTGATGTTTCTAGTAACAGACTCACAACGTTTGATTCATTTATGCTTTCGGCTCAGAAGCAGTTACAAACATTCTCAATAAGTGCTAACAGAATCTCGAAGTTACAAGCTGATATACTTATGAAAATGTCACCTAGTTTAAAGTTCATGAACATAACTGACAATAGCTTTTCTTGTTCCGACTTGAAAGATATTTTACAAACCTTATATCTAAATAATGTTCGTTACGCTAAGCAAAATAATGTTTACAGCATCAATCAAATTAACGGAGTTTCTTGTACAGAATCAGAAACTAACCAACATCCGGCTGAAGTGGACTTGTCGAAATTAGAAAATCTCCTCAATGACACCAACGCTAAAATCAATTCCATTGCCAAACTACAAAATAATAGTGTTATACCACATTTAACAATGCATCATTTTACTGAGTTATTAGACAATCTGAAAAATGTTAATTCTAAAGTTGACCATCATGCCAATTCAACGAAAAACAATTTTAAGAATCACCACCAACTTGTTAATCGCTATCATAGTAAAATGGGTGTATTCCAAATCCTTTTAATTCTTATTGTTGTGGTAATTTGTGTAGGGAAGGTAGTTAGTATAGGTAAATATTTTTATCAGAAGAGAAATAATGGCAACGTAAATAATAATAATCGAAGTCAATCTCATATAGAATTAATCAATGCAACTCTCTAACATATCAATAATTAAACATCAATCTGGCTGTGTTTTTGTTAACTAGTAGGTAAGGATTTGCAGTTATTTGTGTTATATACTTATACACTCTGTAGAAAGCTGTTCTTAGTGTA
Source organism: Agrypnus murinus (assembly GCA_929113105.1). Classification (NCBI taxonomy): domain Eukaryota; kingdom Metazoa; phylum Arthropoda; class Insecta; order Coleoptera; family Elateridae; genus Agrypnus; species Agrypnus murinus. The sequence goes on from OV816027.1 coordinate 65,989,989, forward strand.
TGTGTAAGTCTTTCGCTTTAGATTGTACTAAAGTTTGTGTTGGATCTAATATATTTAAGACAAAAAGAATGTGTGACAAAGAACTGAAAAGTTCTAAATAAATTTGTATTGACACCTTAATAACATAACGATGATGTAAGCACTAATTTGAAGAAATAATTGCAAGATTTATGTTTAGGTACCTAGTATTTGTCAGTATTAGCATATTGAGGAAATTTCTATTGCAGGATAGTAGACATTTTTATTATGTTAACTTGTTTTTAATGAGTAGTGTTAAGTTTATTTATGTTTAATTTTGTATGTTGATTCTTAAGAAAATAAATATTGTTAAAAATTACAAATGCTATAACTTTTATTAATCAACCTCGAGATTTATAATGTTTTAGTGGTAGAGTAATTGATTGCTGGAAGGAAGTGTCTAAACAGGTCACCCTATATATTTTTCCAAAGTGATAAGAGCTTTCACTTTTAATGTTGCATATCCACTAATTTTCAGCTATAGCTAGACAGACATTGACGGAACATTGCAGCAGATACAAGTAATTTGCTTTAAAAACTTCAGTAGTTAAGAATCTAAACTCACAAGAGCGAATAGTCTAGCTTTCAGATTCTTATTAGATTTGGAAAACCCTAATTTCTAAACTGTCATGATCTTAACTTTAAAACTTTCTAACCTATTTTAGTTTTTAAGATTTCAAGACGCTTCTAATATTTTAGTAAATGAACTTTCTGAAATGCAACGTTCCATGTCTTACAGCACAATTTTTAAAATATTTGCAAGTTTTCAGAGTTTCTCAGTTTTTAAATTTCAGATTACGATCAAAAGCAATCTGTCCATAGGCATTATTCAATTGGTAAATCGTAGTACAGCACTCCGGAATATCTTTGCTAAAAGAATTAGAAGAGATAATATTAAGGTTTTAACCGAAATGCTCGTAAAACTGTATTGTGGTTCGAACTATTCTACACTCTGTACAATCTTTAGCAAATGTCTTGTCCCGAGTAAAGCAACTGCTGCTTATATACTTGTACGAAATAGATCGAATTACATAGGAATAAACAACTAGCAGGTCAAGATAAATGTTTTAAAACCTTCTTTGAAAACATGCTTGTAAATCTATTGTTACTCATTTTATTCAAATCTTCAAAATAATTTATTTTTTACATGCAAGTGCTGCAACGTAAATTAATTTTAAATGGTAGCTTCTACTACTTACCCACAGTCTGATAGAGTATTTATTTCATTCTTTACCCAAGCAGCATGTAAGTAGCAGTATATGATATCGGAACTTTGATTGAGTGGTTGTTACGTAACTACAACTAAATTTATGACTTTATAGGTTTAATTACTTCAATCCGGAATATTTTAGTAATTGTGTAGTTGTTTATAATATTCATTGAAACTATGTATTTCCATTACTTCTAAGTAACTTTTAAAGTATGTGGAACGGTATTGCCACTTAGTATAATTACTTTAAAGTTGTTGCAACTTCAAAGTGGTATTATGATTGTAGTAGTAACTTGTACTGTAAAGTTTTTAGAATTTCAAAGTAGTACTGAAAGTTCCTGCCACCTGCCTGGAACCATTGTTTAACCCTTTAAAGTAACGAAACTGTACAGTAGTGTTGAAAGTAAATCTTATGTTTTTGCTACCCAGGAGAATCACTTTAATGTAATTTTTCGTAAACCACTGCATCTCCATATTTACATATATTAACATATATATGTTGGAGGCCATTAATCAATTTGCAATTTGTTATGATTGTTATTAGATGTTTATTTATTTAGGGAAACCCTTTACACAGATAATCATCCAATTATGTAAAGTATCTACAACTACCATATAAATTATATATACCTATACAAAAGTAGTGAACCTGATATTGAGCGTGGTATACTATATATACATAACATAAAATAATAGAATTCCATGCATAACTATGCGACTTAATGAACAATATGTATTACAAACAAATACATTAATAGTACTATATCACAGGTTACTTCTATATATTTTAAATAATCACAGTAAATAAATCACAGTAAGAAAAATCACAGTAACAGCCGCTGAATTAATAACAGTAATATAAATCTATTAGTAAAAATAAAAGTATAAAAACTACATGTGTAAATGACATAATGAACAATATATAAGTTAACATAAATAAATAAATAAATAACAAACAAAAATGTATTAGTAAATTACTATTAAAAGTAAAAAAGAATAACATTCGTAACATTCAAACGTGACTATATACTATATTTATCTTTGTGCTAAATTGCGTTTAAATTGATGCGTCGTTGGTCCAAAAATGTTAGTATTCATAGATACGTTGTTATACAGTTTACACATACCTATAAATGGAGAATTAAGTTGATAATTTGTTCTAGGCGTATTGTATTGTAATGTAGCAGTCTGTCTTGTTTGTGCAAATGGTACTCCAAAATTAATTTTTAAAAGTAATTTCTGATCGTCAATTAAACCATTAATTATTTTATGTAAAAAACAAAGTTGTGAATCTTTCCTCCTTTTTTCCAACGACTCTACTTTGAAATAGTTCAGTAACTCTTGATAAGATCCTTCAAACGTTTTCAGTTCTTTTTTAAAGTAACAATATTTTAAAAATTTCTTTTAGACTTTTTCTATTTTTAAGATTTGGTTTGTGTAGTAAGGGTTCCATACGGTAGACATATATTCTAACTTTGATCTTACCAAAATGCTAAATACAATATTTAGACTACGAATGTTTTGAAAGTCTTTAGTGATTCTAATTAAAAAGCCTAGATCTTTACAGCATTGATTTACAGTGCTCTCAATATGACTTGCAAATGTTAATTTTGAATCATAGATTATGCCGAGATCTTTTATTTCAGTTTTAGTTTCAAGCGCTTTACCATTAATTGTATATTGAAAGCTACAAGGGTTATTTTTTCTTGTAAACGTCATTGCAAAACATTTATTAGTATTAAAAGATAATATATTTCGAATGGACCAATTATAAACTGAATGAAGATCATTTTGAAGTGCAATACAAACATCTATCGATTTTATTTCTTTGAAAATCTTAAAATCATCGGCGTAGATTAAATAATCCGAATTTCTTACTTCATTTGCAATGTCGTTTATAAATAATAAAAATAACAGGGGGCCCAGGTTTGATCCTTGGGGCACCCCTGAAGTTACTGAAAATGCATGAGATTTATATCCAAAATATTCAACAAACTGTTTTCTGTCACATAAGTAGGAATTAAACAATTTTAATAATTTTTTGGTGAAGCCAATAATAGATTATTTATTTAATAGTAATTTAATGTCTGCCCAATCGAAAGCCTTACCGAAATCAGTATATACAACTTCTAGTTGATTTCTGCGTTCCAGAACGTCAACTGCTCTTTGTGTAAAGTTAAATAAATTAGTAGCGGCGGACCTCCCTTTCATAAATCCGTTTTGATTTAAATCAATATTAGTTTTTACATAATGAAATATATTAGTATAAAGTACTGATTCAAATACCTTAGCAAAGTTCGATAAGATACATATCAGCCTATCATTTTCAATTGAAGTTCTGTCTCCAGATTTGTAAATTAGGCAGATTTTGGACGTAGACCAGGTCAAAGGAAATACACCTGTTTCTAATGCACATTTAAATATATCTATCAAGGCTTCAATAAAGAATTCGGAGCAAACTTTATCACATAAACCGGAATACCATCCGGTCCTACCGATTTAGTATTCTTTAATAATTTAATAGCTTTTAGGATTTCCTCTTTAGTGATTACAGTGATATTAATGATAGTATTATTTGAAAATTTCGTGGTATTATTTGAATCATTAGTAAATGGTAGATAAAGACTGAAAATAATTTGCAAATTCATTAACAATGTGTTGACTGTCTTTAAGCTTTTTGTTATTAATATGCATGGTGTGAGGTACGTTTGTTTTGTCTTTTTTATTTTTTATATAATTCCATAACGAGCTAGGTTCATTAAGTAATTGTGTCTGTAAGGATTGAACATAAGTGTTATACGCAGTTTGGATAAGTTGCTTAGTTTTTCTTCTGTAATTCTTATATTCGGTATTGTATTGTTCAATTTTTGTCTTTTGGTATTTTAATCTATATTTTTCTTTAAGTTTTATAGTTTTAATAATTTCTTTATTGAACCAAATAGGGTATTTATTTTTATGTTTTTTAATTCGTGGTACTGTTTGTTCAAATATGTCATATAATATGTTATAAAATATTTCAACTTTATAGTTAACGTCATTTGTTCGATGCAATACAGACCAATCCACCTCTTTAATTAAATCATACATTAATCTAAAATTAGCCTTTTTAAAGTTATAAATATAAATGTTGTTAACCTCTATTTCGTTAGTTTTATTTAAGCAAAAAAACATCAATCGATAGAGCCGGATGATACCCGTCTTCTTTTGTTAATAAATTCATTTCTCTTGTGACAACACAATTTACATTAGCCAAGACCACATCCAAAACACGCCCAACTGAATTAAATATACAATTTTTTTGAATTAAATTCATAAAGTTAATAATGTTAATATAATTTTGTATTAGTTTTGAATTTTTCGATTTTAAATTATTTTGAAAGTCAATAAGTTCTGGAATGTTCATATCACCTAATACCAACAAATGTAAATCCAACAAAAAGTATAGGTTACTTATTATCTCGAATAATTCTTTATATTCATCTGCTTTCTGACCGGTGGGCATGTAAAATACAATCACATATAAATGATACGAATGCAATGAGACTTTAACACAAAGAATATTAGTACTCTGAAGATTGTTTTGCTACATAACCTTTAATAAAAATAACAAATTAGTGCTAGATTGTGCCTTAGAAATTGTTAGGTATGTAAATTGAAGTTGGCAACATTTACTTGCAGTGATGCAACTAATCAATCCTAGCCCGTCCGTCAGGAGCACTTGAGTCGACTTGGAAGACACACATCTTGTACAGTGTATGCATTGTGTATGCAATGCTCCCTGCTCACTGAATATTAATAAAGTTAATAATTGAGTATCTTTTATTTAAACACATTAAAGAACATAACAGGAATAATATAAAAATGGTTTCTATCATGTGTACCAACTTATAAGTATTTTTGTCATATTTTATTAAAGACATTTTTTATTAAAAAATATATTTAAAGAAATTTAAAGCGTTGTTATTTTTCGACCTATCATCATCACATTCAACAAAAAAGTTGCAATGGTTTATAATTTTGGTTTACTGAAATGACAAAATAATCAAACAATGCATCGCTCTTTGTATTATAAATAAAATAGGAATCCATAGCATGCATCCAGCATTAGTATAGAAAATGATAGAATATTTGTTAAGTTGCAAGAGTAAAGAAAAAAGAAGTTCCACGAAAGTAGCAATTACTACGCCGCCAACTGCTACCCAAAAAATTGTTCACCATTTTGGTTCCAGGCACGTAACGAAATCGTAGCAATTACGTGCTTGTGACTATTGGCAAAAACTTAATACCTTAGTTCCACTTGTAGTTGCTGGTACATAGCGCTGACTAAAAATGCTGCTTACGTACCTTCAACAAAAAAAAACTGAAGGTGATCTGCTGAAGCTTAGTTTACTTCCGTAAACTACGAAGTAATATCTGTAGTAATATCATTAAAACTAAAAACTTTTACTTTTGATTAAATGGTTGTATAGTAATTCCTTAGATTATGTTGGAGAGAGGATAGCACGTGACGTATATCCCCAATGCTTGTTTAGTATTTCCAGTCGCCATTGCTTTGGAGGCAAACATTGAGTTTTGGTGGCGAAGTTATTTTGTGTTGTCGTGTTTCTCAAAGTTGCCTTTAAATCTTAAGTTGCGTTTTTTGCAGAAAGAAAAATTACTGCCATTTTTAAATTATATTTATTATACTAATGCAAGAATGATGTTACTAGTTTTTGATCTCAAATTGTACTGACTACATTATGGAAATGCAATTATAAAGGAAACTATTATTGGTATGTGATACATATTAAATATAAAGAATTACTTGGACGATTGGACTTATATCAGTTGGTGAATCAGAAAAACAATGGTAATTTGTATACTATGGAAAATGAATGTAAACAAATGAATAATACAACCTAATAATGATAATTGATGTATTAACATTATAGTCATCAACTATTAAAAATAACAAATATTGAAACGTTATAATACCATATATGAACTAAGATAAAGGTGAGGCAGGAAAATAAATGATATAATAATAAAAAAACATTAGTAGCAGTTTTAGTAGTATTATAGTGGGCACATAACATCTCCCCTGATAAATTTGATTTATGGGGGTTAATTTAACAATAAATCAAATTACTGTTTTATGGCGATATTTGTTTAATTGAATTTTTTTGACGGTTCACGCGAAATCGGTCTTCTCAGTTTTGGTGTTAGTACAATAGGTAGATTTTCACTTGATACACGTACACTAACTGCACTAATATCTTCGCCTCCACCCTCCATGAGCGGCTTCTTCTAGGATTTTAGATAATTAGAGTTGGGTAACAGGTATAGCACTTATGTTTGTATTGAATATTTTTGCACAAGTACTATAGCTTAATCTTGAATTAGTCTTACAAATTAATTGCCATAGAATTTTAAAGAGCCCACTCTTGTAGAATAGGCGCTCTAAGAACATAATTCAATTATCAAACCAACAACCGAAAAAAGTGATTTGTATCAACTTTGATAATAATAAGTATGTAGTTGGATGTTCTAATCGTTCCTGAAGGAGATGGCCGAACTGATGCATTTTATATTTTGCATAGTTTAGTTCATCTAGGTTAATGTTCGCTATATTAATAGGCTGTAAAGTAAGTATAAGTGGGTGTATTTGCTTTACAGTTTTCCATGAGTTGGAATACTCTGGTAGATTGTAAAGTGTTTTCTTCCATAGGAGTTGCTAAGCATGAAATGGTAACTAGAATTGTTTGTGATGATATGAAGATCCATTGGTTATTTAATACAGACTGCCAAATTTCAGATTCTGCTTGGATGGTTCTAGTGGTGCATGCTGGTGGAATGGTCTTTTCAGAGGAAATTAGCAACTTAATTTTAAAGTAAAAATTGTTTATCTGTTTATCTTTTTGATCACTAACCGTCAAATTAAAATCGATTAGTTAGATGAATTTGCGGTTACGTAGTCATCTTAACATGTCCTAAATAATATAACCCGGTATTAAGGTAATTTATTTTGTAGGAATTTCCAGTTGCAAAATGAATTAGAAATAGAATACTAAGAAGAGAAGTTAGGAAGAATAGGATGAGATAGCTGGTCCTTTGAATCCTCATCTTGACGACCTGAAACAAAAGTTTCAGTTTATTTACGTGATATGTAACTAGTATTTTATTTCTCAGAATTTGAACTTGGTTTGGGAATATTTTTGTTATTTTAAACGGTCCTAAAAATTTCGGAGATAGTTTTTTAAATTAATCCTAAGGCATGTGCTTTATAAATTATGCAAACCAAATTGCCTTGTTTATAATCATGAATGTGAACTGTATTATCATAATACTGTTTAGATTTGCTTTTTGATTCAATTAGCCTTTCTTTAGCAACCTTATGAGTGATGTTCAGTTTTTGTTTTAAATTTGTAATATAGTCGTCGTACGAATAATTAAAACTTGGTTCTTGAGTAATGGTGTTTGGTATTAAGTAAGGTTTGTTTCCGAATAAGGTTTCATAAGGAGATAAACCAGTGGATTTATGCGCATGTGAATTATATGCAAACATCGGAAAAGGTATGAATTCGTCCGAATTATTTGGTTTATCATTAATGTAGTGTTTAAGGTAGTCTTTTAAAGTTAAGTGTGATCTTTCAAGAGCATCATTAGTTTGAGCATCGTATGGTGAAGATAGAATGTGCTTTGTCTGGAAGAGTTTCAATAAATCTTTAATTAATTTAGAAGTAAAATCTGTTCCTTGATTGGAAGGAATAGATCTTGAAATACCAAACATAATAATGAATTTCGACAATTCTATAACGACTGTTTGAGATTTACAATTCGAAATAGGAAGGGCATATGAAGATTTTGTGAGATCATCTTTTGTTTACATATTAGAAGATATGAGGTTTTTGATTGATTATTATTATCTAAGAGTCTTTTGAATAAAAGAAGATGTTATATTATATTAGGGAAAATACTTATTTAAATCCTTCGAAAGGAGTTGATTCAATTCTTGGTGTATCATTAGACTTATAATGATATTGTATAAAATTTTCGAATACGTCATCTTTTCGTACTATTGTTATTAATGCTGGTTTGATAACCTCATATTCTTTATTAGTAAGGTCTTGATTTAATTTTTCACCTTGATGTTGATCGATCGATGGCTAACCTGCTTAATGCATCTGCATTGGAATTAAGTTTTCCCGGTTTATATTGAATTTTGTATCTCCAGCGCACTAGCCTACTTCTAGGGTCTTTGCAGTTAAATAGCAAGTTAGAGGTTTCTGATCGGTTACGATTGTAAAACTTCTCCCATAAAGGTATGGTCTGAAATAATTTACACTGCACACAACGGCTAGTAATTCTTTTTCAGTGATACTGTCACAAACGGAAATATTTATACTTCAATATTATATACAAAACTCAACTTCTCTTCCGTTTGTACAATATAGCGTGCAAGGCCACACTCAGTTGCCCACGCTAGTTAAGCAGCTGCGGTCCCGCCACCGACAACTTGGAGCCATGTGCGCGGACAGCAGCGAGGTCTTCGGAGAAGCGCTCGCGCTTCGCCCACAACTGCATTAGTTGGCATGCAATATATCCGCCTACTTACTCCGTATATGCGAGGCAACCTACACGGTTTGCAAGCAGGTGCACATTCCTTAAGGAGATTCTACAACACTTCCGCACAGCTGCAGATTCGTGCCAGCGCGAATGCAAACTACCCAAAAGCCTGCAATCAGGAAGCATGAACTTCCTTAGTTTCATACTAAGAACTCCAGCCTACTGATTTCCACTACGATGCTAATTACTTCCTCGTTCAGCAGTATATAACCAGCTTGCTTGAGCTATTCAAACCAGTCAGTGAAGTTGACTCCAACACTATATCTACAAGCAAGCTGGTGAGTACTTTTTAAATTATGTAATGCTTAGTTGCTTAGTTGAGTGGGCTGCGCTAAACGCCCACTCTCTGCGAAATTATGGGAAGTTGTGACCAGGCTACCCAAGCTTAATTGTAGAACACCAGGAGGTTATCTCCTACGCTTAGTTTGTAGACCTAGTGCTAAAACAGGGTTGGTTCCGACTTCCCTCTTGATTGTATTAGTTTAGGAGGACATGTACGTCCTCACGATGTATTCTTTGTATGTATGTGAACCTTTGTACTCTCTTATTGTTATTAGTATATAGTTGTTTTCTACGACTTGTGTTTAATTTCTCTCTACCTTTAACTACATCCTCCAGTCACGAAAACCCCACGTGACAATACTTCCCTGGTTCACCCTGACTCAGCAGCACCTATTGCAAAGTTGGAGGCATCGATGATTAATACAAATTCTTTACTAAAACGCAGTGTCTTTCTTTAACAACTAGGCCAGGGGTTTAGCGATGTTGGCAAAGTCTGGAATAAATTCTCGATAATAACCGACGAGTCCTAGGAACCCTCTAAGAGATTTCTGTCCTTTAAGAACTGGGAAACTGTAGATGGTAGCAACCTTGTCTGGGTTAGGTTTAACACCGGCTTCGATATGATGTGACCCATCAAGAATGACACTTCTTTCCCGTAGAACTCACATTTGTCGGGTTGTAATTTCAAGTTGTTGGTTCTAAGTCTGTCGAAGATTTCAATTTAAACGAGTGTTCTTGTATAGATGAGGCGTAGATCACTATGTCATCTAAAAGATATACGAAACACTGTAGACCTTGGACTCCAGATAATACGGAGTTCATTATTCTTTGAAACGTCGAAGGAGCGTTTCTTAATCCAAAGGGCATTCTCGTGAATTTATAGTGCCCTGAAGGTGTTGTGAATGCTGCATTGGGCTGATCATCGTTTTTCATTGGAATTTGATAAAATCCTGAGGCTAAATCTAATGTCGTGAAACACTTTAAATGTCCCAATTGGTCCAGGATGTCTTCAATATTGGGCAAGGGGTAAGCATCCCCAATTGTATCATCGTATATTTTCCTAAAACCGACCACAGCCAGCCACTTTCTTTCGCCGGAAGCATCCATTTTCTTCGCCGCAACCCATAATGGAGATGACCGAGGAGACCAGTGATGGTTGAATACTCTCATGTTTAAGCATCTTTTCTACCTGTTTGTTCACTTATGGGCTTCTGGATAACGATACTACTTGGTGTGGATTGGAGTCGGATTACTAACATTAATTTCGTGTTCGATCGCATTAGTGTATGTTAGTTTATCAGCAGGCAAATAAAATACATCATTACATGATGAGCAGATATTTATTATCGATTGCTGTTCCTCGCGGTTCAAATGACTTAAGCAAATATTTTTATTAAACAAATTTAAACGAGATAATTTTGAACTAAGACATGGATTCGAGTTGAGATTCATGATAAAAACCGGGATTGGTTCTAGAGTTACTGTAATCTGAGGGACCGTTTGATCGATTATTCTGGTATTTAAGATAGTTTGCAAAAGCTTTTTATTTTTATTGACTCTAACTAATGCTCGCGATAAATAAACACTTTTTGAAGTTGAATTTTAGGCACGATTCATTCGGAATTTCAGAGTTTGAATATTAATTTCTATTAATGTTTTGGTTCTAGCTTGTAAGCTATGATTTGAATTAGAAGAAGTAGATTGGCTGCGTAACTTAATTGGAGAAGTGATTTAAGATTAATTGTTTGATTATTAGAATCTATTGTAGCAAACTGCGATTGCAAAAAGTCTTTCCCCAATAAGCCGTCGTATGGGACGTTTGAAGCCTGATTAGGAATATGAAATTTGGCGTTAAAATCTGTATTTCCAAATACAAGCGGTATATTACAACTTAATACTGTCTGAATTGGATTATTTGGACTAATACCGTAAAGCGTAATTTTGGTCTTTAGAATTATGCCTCGTGTCAGGTGTGAGTCTACAAGCTTTTATTAAGTACGCTCCTACTCCTGTATCAATTAATAATTTAGATATCTTATAACTTTTAAAATTAGGCGAATGCACTTCAACATAATTTAAATTGTCGTTTGAAATTAAAATTTTTAATTTTAGAACACCGCTAAGTTGGAAATGTAGTGTTCGCGTGGGGCGTTCACCATCGAGGACGATTGGTACTTTAAATTAATATTTTGGTTTTCAGATCTTATTTGTAAATGATTCAGTATTACGTGATTTTTGATTGTTGCATTGTCTCTTACGATACTCTTCGATTAAGTAACCTTTCTTCTTACAGTACCTACAGAATTTGTTTTGAAAATTAGAATTTTGGTTATTATTACCATAATTTGAATTAATATTTGTAGAATTACTAAAATGGTTTTGTTTATTCTTTCCACTTTAACATTTGTGAAATCTGTGTATTTGAATGAAAAACGAATCGACTGAGAATAGTTTCACTAATTTCAGAAATTCTACCTGGCAAAAATGAATGTTCTGAATCTGGAGTATATTCTTGAACAGCAAATACAGCTCGTGAATTTAATACTTCTAGTCATTGAAAAAATCAGAAACTGATTAATTATAATTTTGTTTATAGTTGTTTAGTTTTTCCATGATTTAACAATAGTGTTTTTTATCTTGATATACATTTTTTAGCTTTCGTTTTAATTCATCTCAAGTTTGGAATGATTGTTGAGCTAGTTGTTGTTTAGCTCTACCAGATATTTTCGAAAGAATAAAAAATAGTATGGGAGTTTTCTGATTATCTGAAGTTAATAGAACAGCGTTATTACAATTTTCTAGAAATTGACCTAGTTGATATCTGTTGCCGTTGAATTCAGTTGGGATTCTAAAATAGTTCACGAACAAGTGCTGCGTGCAAAGCACTGAAACGTAATGATAACAGCGAAGAGTCTAGAGTTTGTGTGGTGACCAGTGACCATTATTTTCAGTGCGTGCGTAACACCTGAGGCATTACTACAGGGTGTTCTATAAGATGATGTAGATCTGAAGTATAATCGTACTTATGAGATAATACGACGAGATAATTAATTCACTAAGTAATACATTCATATAAATAATACTCTATAGTCTGGCTGTATAGCATGAACACACACAATCATGCAATAATACCCTATTCGTTTAAAATGTTAATGGCGCCTCTCTCTATACGAGTAATAAATAAAAAATCAATTTACCCCTAATCAAACTGTAGTTCTACAAAGATATGATATAAATTGTAATAAAGTTCTGTCACAAACGGAATTATTCTAAATGAAATCCCTTTTGTAACATTTCAACTTGCATTCATTTCGTAGCAAGAGTAGTGCGATAGCCGCCTACACTCCGCCACGCGCGGCACACAATCTGCATTGCCTTGAGAATAATTTATACAGTTTGAATCTCATTAGAATAAAATATTCCAATTGAATCTCATTAGACTAAATTATTCAGTTTGCAGAATAATTTATACAATTTGTATCTCATTAGAATAATTTATACAGTTTGGATCTTATTAAGTATTCATGTGTTCTTCGTATTCCACTTAATGTATTCAATTAGTTCAGTAAGACTCACTAGAAGCCTCATCAAGAACAAGCGGGTAAGTGCCTTTTGACTAATTATGGCTTAGTTTGCTTAGTTGAGTGGGCAGCGCTAAAAACGCCCACTCTATGCAGAATTGTGGGTGGTTGTGACCAGGCTACCCGGCTTAGTTATAATTACTAGGAGTCTAGCTCCTACGCTTAGTTAGTAGATTTAGTGCTAGGACAAGGTTGGGACCAACCCTGGCACTTACCCGCTTGTTCTTGATGAGGCTTCTAGTGAGTCTTGGCACAGACTGATTTGAAGCCAAAACAAGCGGGTTTATATATTGCTGAAGGCGGAAACGTTACTGAATTAATTGAATACATTAAGTGGAATACGAAGAACACATGAATACATGAATAAGATCCAAACTGTATAAATTATTCTAATGAGATACAAATTGTATAAATTATTCTGCAGACTGAATAATTTAGTCTAATGAGATTCAATTGGAATATTTTATTCTAATGAGATTCAAACTGTATAAATTATTCTCAAGGCAATGCAGATTGTGTGCCGCGCGTGGCGGAGTGTAGGCGGCTATCGCACTACTCTTGCTACGAAATGAATGCAAGTTGAAATATTACAAAAGGGATTTCATTTAGAATAATTCCGTTTGTGACAGTTCTCATATCGCTATTGTAAACTAATAACGAAATTGTTTTCAACAAACTGTTAAAATGTCTTTATTGTATAATTATTTAAAATAAAAACATAAGATTATATTGTAACGTTTTAAATAAAATCAGGATAATAGCATGCCATAATATTTAGGGGACACATTGTAATATAAACTATTTGTATTATATTTAGTTTTGAAAACTAAACAGTCAAACATAGAGACAAGATGTTTCTACAAAAACGAGGTACCCAGTGGCGTGCGGTCTATTGAAGCAATGGAAGCAATGCTTGCCTTGAGAATTTATTAAAAATAAAAACAATGCTAACAAAAATACTTTTGTAAAATTATGGTTATGGTTTATTTAAATTGAAATATTTATCAAATTAAAGCTCAATCTCAACTCTGTACAGCAAAAAGTATAATTATTTAGAGTACTATTTTAAATTAGGCTCATTAAACTTGCACGGAAAGGTAATACCGATTCAAATGTGATACATACACTTGATATAAGCACTGCTTACAAATGCTCTTCTCTTAACCTTGGCGTGAATCAGCCAGCGTGGGGTGTTATAGTAGACGGATGCTGTTAACATTGTTTGGTCGTTATTTTTATTGTGCTTCATTCGCAAATGTTTATTTATTATAATTTGGCTATTTGTTCGATTTAGTGTTACTTAAGTAATGTAAATATGCGAATGAGATTGTATTTTGTCGCATTTTATTATTTTAATTTATAAGTTGGATTTGTTTAAAGACAAATAGTTCTATTTAGTTTGCCTATATGCAAATTTAAAATTGCGTTATCGTCACGACTGCAAATTCAACTGCTTCTGTGAAAGGTTCGAGTACCTTCGATATAGCCGAATCGGGACGATTTTTTGTTCAGTTTGTAAATTATTAATAAGGAATTTTTCGCATACAGTTTTGGAGAGAAATTACAAATTATTAAGAAAGGCAGATCAAAACCAGATCTTTCAAATTTAACAACAAAGATTAAAACCTGTACTGGTATTTTGCTAAGAAAGGCCGGAAAATTGATACGTAGTAGTAGTTTTTTTTAAATAAATAATGATAGTCAACAAATTCCATAAATATAAAGTGTAAAAGTGCTTCTTTGAAAAACTTTTAAGCTTAATAATTATAACACTGTTTCTTATTGTACCTAGCAGGGGCGGATCCAGAGAAGTATTTTGAGGGGGAAATCTTTGGAAAAATAATTGTTTTAATAAATAATAATTAAACAAACATTATTTGTTTCTATGCTATGTAAACTTATTTCTAAATTGGGGGGGGGATTATTCACTCTCCGTTAATCCGCGCCTGTACCTAGGTGTACTATAATCAAAATCGTGGTTGCTTCCCTAGCCTAAATTCTCACCGCACGCCACTGGAGGTACCTAAGTAGTATTATAATATCTTAAGAAAACCAGTCAATAAAATTAATGCAAATTATATTTTATTTTATATCTTTACAGACCAACATCTACATAATTCATTGTCTTGTCTGCATCCTCTGCATATTCAACAATCCACCCCTACGTAAGAGGTAGAGAGTGATAAATGGAATATAACATATTTACTATTGAGATTAATTACATAAAAAGGTATTGTTACGATATTATGCAATATTTTCTGATTATAATAGCAGAGAGCCATACAGAGGCATATAGACATAAAAAGGCAGAGGGCAGAGAGGTATAAACAGGGAGAGGCAGAGGGCAGAGATCATTCTAAATTATATTTTGAACAGTGGCGACTCGTGGGTTTTTCAGAGGGTGGGCACAAAAAAAATAAATTAAAGACCGTAAAAACTTACCTTTTATTTAAAGATAAAGTCTTTTTGATGATCTCTTGAACACCTCTATCTTTACCACTCGTCACTAATGCACCATCATAACTTTGGGCAATTAATTTTGATCTGTCCAAAGTGATTTTAATATGATTTGCAATTCATCCAACATTGTTTTTGGTAATATTGCAGGTGTGTAGCCATCCGGCTTAATAAAGGTCCAACAAAGTTCACAAATTGTTCCACTAACAACATAGCGAATTATAATAATCATTTGCTGTTGAACAGAAGCGTCTGTTGTTTCGTCGGCTTCTAAAGCCACAAAATTTGCAAATTTAACTTCTTTTATTATTTCGTCTCTATAAACTTCCAGCATAACATCCAATAATTCGTTTTGAATGATTTTGAAACTGCCTTTAAATACTTTAGATTCTTTGATATGTATTGCAAGAACAGAATCTAATTCAGCAGCAAAATTAATTAACCCAATATAAATACCTGGGTTTTTGGACGAAGTCTTCTCGTCATGACCTCGCAAGGCTAATTCGAAAGCTGCACAAGACTTTATACACATGATTACACGACGCAAAATGTGACGATTTTTTTCCACCTGTTTATTATGTTCTAATTTATGGCGCAGATATGCACTATATAATTGTTCACGTATGTCAGTTTTTCCTAAAACACCTAAATCCATACACGCTTTTAGATGAGCCACAGAATTTTCATCTTTTTTCGCCCTACCGCTATATGTTTTAAATCGTTAAGTCCGTCTTTGGTCCACGCTGTAACTTCTGTATTAAATATTAAACAAACAAAGCAAAACAATTTATTTGTCACGGAACAACCACACATACATTCATATTTCTCGTATATGTTTTTATTAAAAACTCTCTTATGCGTTCTAGTTTTACTTGTAGATTCGTAATTAATTTATAAATCAGGAGTAGGTCTACCTTTTTGTTTAATTAAACGTTTTTGCTCAAACGGAACTGGATTGCTTTTTAACAGATACTGAACAGAATTTATTTCTGGATTCGGATCCATTTCTATTAATAAACAAATAACAAATAAACACACAATCACATTAAATTAAAACCTCGATTAAATTAAAAACTAAAAAAAACGACCCAACTATTTTGCGAGTTGCGACGAAATAAAACAGACAACAACAATACCAATACGGTGACTTATAACTTATAGTATCGTAGACCGCAACTGCGGGCCCGCAGTGGGCTTTGACACCGAGATTTGTGCCCCTGGTCGGCTTAATACGGCGAATTTTACTTCGACAGAAGAATGTCGAACGTCGTAAACTGAGACACGTTTGGGGACATATCCTTGCGTGCCCCGGAAATAAACTTTAATATATTTTGGGGTGTGGATGGTGGACTAGAAATTAGTTTTGAGTTTAGTTTCTCGCAACCGATAATAAAATTACAAAAAAAATGTAAAATTATAATAGCGTCATATATTTCTTCGTGACATGCACAGTGAAGGGTGGGCACGTGCCCTTGTGTCCCTTAACTAACTAACTAACTAACTAACTAACTAACCGCCAATGATTTTGAAGTAGTTAAATATATCAGTAGATATAATAACATTAAAATAGCAAAATACAATTAGGCTTACAGGTATATTTTAAAAAATATTCGACACTGTCATTTCCCGAAAAAGGTCATTAAAACGAAGTATGCCTGAAATATGCAGTTGTAAATAATTTGCTTTGGAATTCTTAAATTATATGTCAGGTGTTATTAAGAATGAATAGGGGCATCTTTTATACACGACCTTGCAACTGATTGGAACTGAACCTGAAGTCACGTACTGAAATAACATCCCCGTACTTCATTATAGCGCTTAAATGCACTTGTGCGTTAATTAAATGTACCCCCCAGTTATCCAGAAGGGTTAATTTGCCAGTTGAAAATATGGATTTCGATTTTCAAGGTAAGTAGTTTTAGCCTATGTTACTGTAACAAGAGAGAAAAGGAACGAACCTCTTTTCGAGCGACAGGTGGTGTGTTCTGCCGCCTTCGAGAGAATGACGCATCGCACAAGCATGTAAATCAGACGCGGTTTATTCTGGTGTATTCTAGAAATACATGGTATGTTCGGGCGATTTCTGGAACGTTTATAGGATGGTATAAAGTCGACGTCGCGGAGAAAAGGAGCAGTCAACAGCAAGTCATTAACTGTGTATTACAAAATAAATAGTGAATATAAATGTTGTATTAGAAATTCATAGTCTGTAAATAATAGTTTTAATGGTTTATAATCATAGCGTTAATTTGTAGTGTATTCATTAGTGTATAGAAATAAATATTTGTTTGTGAATAGACGATTTAAACAGCACTTGTATTATTATTTTTAGAAAGAACGTTACAGTGTTGTCAGGTGTGGTGTCTTAAAATAAATAAAATCGCGTAATAATTAAATAAAGTGCTGTGAGAATAAATTTTTAGTGTTAAAATTAATTTCAACAAACAATTGAAATGGTGATGAAACTATTGAAAGATCTCTTAGTAATAGATTTAAAACGGGAATTGGACGAGAGGGACTTGGATAGTAATGGAAAGAAAGAAGTTTTGATAAATCGGCTAAGAGAATGGCTTTTAGAACAGAAGGAAGATCCTGAAAATTACCGCTTCGAAATACCTGGACCCGCAATTGATACTAACGTGTTGTTAAGTAAAATGGAAGAGAATTCTAGAAAGTCTGAAGAAAATGCTAGAATATTAAAAGAAGAGTTACTGGAAAGTTCTAGAAAGTCCGAAGATAATGTTAGAATGCTAAAAGAAGAAATACTGGAAAAGTCCGAAGAGAATTCTAGAATTTTAAAAGAAGAATTACTGCAAAAGTCCGAAGAGAATTCTAGAAAGTCCGAAGAAAATGTTAGAATGCTTAAACAAGAATTACTTGAAAATACTAAAGCACTGGAAGAAAATGTTAAAATGCTGAAAGGAGAATTGTTGGAAAATGTCAAAGCGTTGGAAGATAAAGTTTTCGAAGAATTTTTGGAGAATGCCAGTGCGTTAGGACTATTGGAAGGTAGATTGGCGGAACAAGATAGGGTAATAAAGATGGTAGAAGAGAAAATAGCCCAAATGCAATTACCACCAACAACTAAGAAAGACGATATGATCGAAATGTTGGAAGATAGAATGAGGCAACTACGGTTTCCCTCAACTTCTGAGTGGCCGTTTAATGAAGTAAAGAAACAATTTAAAGAAGAAAAGGTTCCTGCCGTAGGGATAAAAGTAAAACCACCCACGTTCGATGGAAAGATACCTTGGTCCACCTACTACAAACAATTTGAGGCGGCCGCTGGGGCCAACGGATGGACAGGCAAGGAAAAGGCCGTTTCTTTAACTGTGGCTTTGCGTGGAGACGCGTTGAACGTCCTGCAAACAATCCCAGTAGGACAGGAAAATGATTATCAATTGTTAGTGTCTAGATTGGAGATGAGATATGGAGACGCGCATCTTCAACAAGTGTATCACGCGCAAGTGAAGAATCGTATCCAGAAGAATGGAGAAAGCCTGCAGGAGTTTGAAGCCGATGTTGCGCGGCTTGTCCGATTGGCGTACCCTACGGCACCCGATTCATTTTTGGGACAGCTCGCTGTGCAGACTTTCATTGATGGGTTAAGAGACGGGGAAACACAACAATCATTGAGGCTAGCACGACCAAGAACAACTGATGATGCGCTTGCTCACGCTTTAGAATTTGAAGCTGCAAAACAAGCGTCCCGAGGTCACGGGCGTGTTCGGACCGTTGTGGAAGAAGATGAAGGTTCTAAACGTCGTCTAGAAGAATTATTAATGAGAGTTCTCCAGAAGGAAGAGAACCGTAAGAAAAATCATCAAGAAGTTCGAGGGCCCCGTTGCTGGAACTGCGGCGAACAAGGACATGTAGAACGGCGTTGTCCCAAAATAACAAAAGTACAACCGTCGGAAAAGTTAAAAGGGGTTGGCAAGAGAGGGCGAACGTTGACTGTTAGTAAAGATGCCCCAGAGATCATCGTCCATGCCGTAACATCAGGGAATAGTACCAGCAGTTTGTTCATAGATGGGAAAATTGCGAATCGAATTGTTCCACTGCTCATTGATACGGGGGCGACAAAATCCATCATACGCCCTAACGTTCTACGAACAAGTATGAAGCTGTTACAGACAACTACTCAACTCCGTACAGCAACAGGTGAAGTGATACCAACACGCGGAGTGGTGAAGATGAAGATTGGTATTGGAAGTGAAGAACGTGATCATGAGGTGCTGGTAGCCGACATCATTGACGAATTCATCTTGGGAATGGACCTCCTGAGAAAATTTGGTTTTACATTGGACTTGAAGGAGGGTGTTTTGAAGGTTGGTAACGAAGAACTTCCGTTGCACCCACTAGAAGATCCTGTCGTAAGGGTTTTGCTGACAGAAGATGTGATATTGCCTGGTCAAAGCGAGATGGTTGTCGAGGCAGGTTTGGATGGAGATCTTCGGGTAGGATGTGTGAGAATGATGGAGCCTGTTTGTGATAAGAAGATCCATAGTGGCATATTGGTGGGAAAAGCGCTGATCAAGGTTGGAAAGACTGTACCGGTGAGGCTTATGAACGTTAATGTGGATCCGGTGACATTGAAGAAGAGTACCCTTGTGGGACAGTGTGTGCCAGTATTCCGAGTAGCCAGGTGTATGGCTGATGTTCCAAAACCAGTGCCCAAAGACCATGGTGGAAAATTAGTGGGTATGGTTACTAGTTCGTGCGAAGACCTTAACAGAACGGAAGTGAAAGAGGTACAGGGTTTGGTTCACCGATACCAAGATATCTTCGCTCTTGACGATAGCCAGAAGGGACGAACAAATATGGTAAAACATAAAATCAATACAGGCAACTCTATGCCTGTCCGTCAGCAGCCGAGGCGTCTACCTCTAGCAAGGCGAGCAGAAGCCGAAAAGATTATTACTGATATGGAAGAACAAGGGGTCATCGAGCCATCCAGCAGTCCATGGGCATCACCGGTGGTCCTGGTCAGTAAGAAGGACGGGTCAACGAGATTTTGTGTGGACTATCGGCAGCTTAACGACGTGACCAAGAAAGACAGCTATCCCTTACCACGCATCGACGACACGTTAGATACCCTGTCTGGTTCACGATGGTTTTCGACTTTGGACTTGAAGAGTGGTTATTGGCAAGTTGAAATGGAACCTGAAGATCGGGAGAAGACCGCGTTCACTATTGGTTCCGGACTATGGCAGTTTACGGTTATGCCTTTTGGTTTATGTAACGCTCCGGCCACCTTTGAGCGTTTAATGGAGACCATCCTGAGAGGGCTGTCGTGGAAGACCTGCCTGGTATACCTAGATGATGTGATTGTAGTCGGAAAATCATTCAACGAACATTTGAAAAACCTAGAGGAAGTGTTCCGAAGACTACGTGAAGCCAATCTGAAATTGAGTCCGAAAAAGTGCCACATATTCAGAAAGGAAGTGAAATATCTCGGGCACGTCGTATCACAAAATGGAGTAGCAGCCGACCCCGATAAGATTCGTGCAGTTCAAGAGTGGCCAACACCGAAAGATAAACACCAAGTTCGTAGTTTTCTTGGGTTATGTACCTACTACCGGCGTTTCGTTCCTGGGTTTGCCAATATAGCGAAACCTCTGACAAGGTTAACTGAAGATGGGCGCGAGTATGTTTGGAGCGGAGAGTGTGAAACAGCTTTCCAACAGCTGAAGCGTGCCCTGACAACAGCACCAATATTGAGCTATCCACGGACAGAAGGGCAATTCATACTTGACACAGATGCAAGTAATCTGGCCAATGGGGGGGTACTTTCTCAGATACAGGATGGACAAGAAAAGGTCATCGGCTATTTTAGTAAGGTTTTGTCGAAAGCCGAAAGGAATTATTGTGTGACCAGAAAAGAACTATTGGCCGTCGTGAAGTCCGTTGAGCACTTCTACAAATACTTGTACGGACGGAAGTTTTTATTGAGGACGGACCATGCAGCGTTGAAATGGCTTCTACAATTCCGTAATCCTGAAGGCCAGGTCGCAAGGTGGATCGAACGATTACAAGGATACGACTTTGACACCGAACATCGAGCGGGCACTAGTCATCGAAATGCCGATGCTCTTTCAAGAAGACCCTGTCCAACGGATTGCCGTCATTGCTCTCGTTTGGAGGAAAGGGTTTGCCAAGTATTAAGGACTACCATCGTCAACGACAATTGGTTGCCGGAAGAATTGCAACGACAGCAGGAGGCTGATCCCGAACTAAAAATGGTACTGGAATGGAAGCGCGTGGGAGAAAGGCCTGCCTGGGAGGCCGTCAGCCCTTTCAACAGAACGCTCAAAGCATATTGGGCCCAATGGGAGTCCTTGAAGGTGGAAGACGATCTCCTGAAGCGAGTACTGGAGAGTGAAGATGGCACCACCATTAGGTCTCAGTTCGTGGTTCCAAGAAGCCGAGTGGCTACAGTATTGCGACATCTCCATGACGGTGCCTCAGTAGGACACTTCGGTGTGAAAAAGACTTTGGAGAAAGTTAGGGAGCGTTTTTATTGGGTCAATTGTAAAGAAGACGTGAAGGAGTGGTGCCGGAAATGTGAATTATGTGCCACTGGCAACGGACCCTTGGGGAAGCGAAGAGCACCTATGAGGCAGTACAATGTGGGTAGTCCTCTGGAGAGAATAGCTATAGGCATTGCCGGACCATTTCCCGAAACCGACGATGGGAATAAATACATCTTAGTGGCAATGGACTATTTTACCAAATGGCCAGAAGCATATGCCCTACCAAACCAGGAAGCTGCGACTGTTGCTGACGTACTAGTCAAAGAGTTCTTCAGTCGTTTCGGAGTGCCCATGGAGCTGCATTCGGATCAAGGCCGCAATTTCGAGTCTGTACTCTTTGGAGAAGTCTGTCGATTGTTGGGCATTCGTAAGACTCGGACCACACCGTTACATCCGCAGTCCGATGGAATGGTAGAACGCATGAATCGGACAATGGGCAAATATTTGGCCAAGGTCGTCTCCGATCATCAACGAGACTGGGACCAATACCTGCATCTGTTCCTGATGGCTTATCGTGCATCGGTCCACGAAACAACCGGTCAGTCACCAGCGTCTGTAATGTTTGGACGTGAGTTACGGTTACCGTGTGATCTGGAATTTGGGTCTCCACCTATAGAGCAGGAGGTAGCCGGGAATGATTATGTCATCAACTTAAAGAAGAAGTTGGAGGATATTCACGACCGAACCCGAAATAATAGTCGAATCGCGAGTGACCGGATGAAGGCTACGTACGATGTGAGAGCCCAAGAAGGAGGGTTTCAACCTGGAGAGCTTGTCTGGTTATACAACCCGCAAAGGCGTCGTGGCTATTCTCCAAAGTTACAGCGAATTTGGGAGGGTCCATACCAGGTGAAAAAACGAATAAATGACTTGATTTATCGCATCCAGAAGTTGCCAAGGGGGAAACCAAAGGTGGTACACTCCAATCGTCTGGCGCACTATGAGGGAAATAATGACGCAGTCCCGGATCGGAAAGATGAGGCTGAGGTGACTATCAATACCGTAAGGCCTGAAGATGATCAACCAACCTTTAGAGAATTTATGGCTGCGTTCTCTGGAACTAGAAAAGCGCGATTCGGAGTCACGACTGAGATGCAACAAGATCTCTTCCGGGTCCCTGGTAATTATTCCATTGCCCACTGTGTCTCCGCGGATCTCCGTATGTCCAGGGGGATCGCAGTAGTGTTTAGAAATAAATTTGGACGGCTGAATGAACTTCGAGAACAAAATCCCTCTGTTGGTAAATCCTTACGCTTGCCTGATCATGACCGATCCATTTACTACTTGGTAACCAAGCAGTTTTACTACCAGAAACCGAGTTACGCCGACTTGTGGAGGGCACTATGGAATTTGAGGATCGAGTTGCTTACCAGGGGAATTAACAAATTGGCAGTTCCCAAACTCGGCTGTGGGCGGGACCAGCTGGATTGGAGAATCGTTAGAAACATGCTGGAAGTTGTCTTTAGAGGTACGGACGTCAAAATCTTCGTCTGCAATTTTGACCCACAACCCGCATTAAGGCCAACGAAGAGTGTAGACTGTTATTTCTACCGTAATGGAACGTGTAGTCGAGGTGAAGACTGTCGATATCGTCATGACCCGTTCTACAGGAACCAGAGCATAAAACCTGTTCTGGGACAGAACAGAGTTGAAGAGGGGGGCAGTGCAACAAGAGAGAAAAGGAACGAACCTCTTTTCGAGCGACAGGTGGTGTGTTCTGCCGCCTTCGAGAGAATGACGCATCGCACAAGCATGTAAATCAGACGCGGTTTATTCTGGTGTATTCTAGAAATACATGGTATGTTCGGGCGATTTCTGGAACGTTTATAGGATGGTATAAAGTCGACGTCGCGGAGAAAAGGAGCAGTCAACAGCAAGTCATTAACTGTGTATTACAAAATAAATAGTGAATATAAATGTTGTATTAGAAACTCATAGTCTGTAAATAATAGTTTTAATGGTTTATAATCATAGCGTTAATTTGTAGTGTATTCATTAGTGTATAGAAATAAATATTTGTTTGTGAATAGACGATTTAAACAGCACTTGTATTATTATTTTTAGAAAGAACGTTACATTACAGTTATTCCGCTTGTATTTATTACGATGTATTAAATATAGGTACGAAGATCATGAGTTTTTTTAATAATCTTGTCATAAGTTTCGATTCCCGTCCATTCCTGCGTTCTAATTTATACATCAAGGAGAAGCATATTTGGTGAAGATTTTCTGAAAATTTCAGACCCCCTCGACCTCCCTGTCTGAGTTAGTACTTTTTAAAGTTACTACTGCAATTTATAATTTATTTAAAATTTAACATAACATAAGTGCAACAGAACATTCTTTAGATAATTAAACAAAAACGAAATGGTATCCAGGTTTTTTCTTGCACAAGTGGAAAATTAATTTTAATTGTCGTTATTCTTACAAAACAGTTCAAACATTGGTAAAGAACGGTATTTTGGCAAGCATTGGTAGTTGACATAAACGCGATGCGCTGGTTTTATACCACAGTGCGGCGCTTGCAGACAATAACGCCACCTTTCAATATTGTTTATGCTATATTTGTTTGTATATTTTTACTTTTGTAGAGTTGTAGATGATTATTTACATTTATTATTTACATGCTTTAATTAAATATTTAATACAATGAGCTTTGTTAATTTTTTTATCGTTATACAGTGGAAACTGTATAAAACACAACACATTGTTTTTATATCTTTTCTTGAGTTTTTTAAATATAAATACAAATTTGTGTTTATACTTATATGTTTATTTTAGCTTTCGTTATTATATTTTACCTTACGTTTTATTTACACAGAGTGGTTATTATAAGAGGCGAAAGTTGATAAAGGAAACCTTAATTCAGAGAGAGAAACAATATCACTACCAAGGGTAAGTTCGGCATTCAGATCTATTTAACTCAAAGAGCTCGGTTTCCATAGTATCCATTATTGCAAATAATTGTAACTATGACAATAGAGCTTTTGAAGCAAAAAGAGTTACAATGCCGAACTTACCCCAATTTAATGGGCCCATCGCCGATTCTCGGTTACTTTCGGCTCGCTTTTAATTTGTTGCGATCCCATTGGACGGGAGCACAGCAAGGTCAAAGATGGAGGCTGGTTCTGTGAAAGTGTATCCATATTGTGACAAACAGTTAAAGTGTAGTGCGTTTTCTTGATGATTGTGCGAGTTAAATAAACAAGCAATTGAACATTTATAGTTGAACCAAAACATGAGTGGAGAAAAACGTAAATACCGCGGGTGTTTACAAGAACTATAGTAATAAATCTTATTTGGATAACAAAGACATTCACTTCTTTTTAATTCTTTAACCTCAAAATAGACGTAATCCAATCTTAAAACACACATGTTAGTTCACACTGATGAGAAACCATTTGAATGTAATTTATGTGACTACAAATGTTTTTTCAAATGTGATTCAAAGTGCTAGTCTTAAAACACACGTTCTAGCTCACACTGGTGAGAACCATTTGAGTGTAATTTATGTGATAATAAATGTTTACTAAGCCGTCATCTTAAAAGACATTCTATGTTAATTCACACTGATGAGAAACCATTTGAGTGTAGTTTATAGTTTGTTATAATATCATTCTGAATGAACTGTAATTCATGCGAAATGTTATCATTAGTTGATTATTAAATATTTTATTTTAATATGAGAGACTACCATATGTATATCTACCAACTACTTATAATAAGCTTTTCATGTTTGTAAAACTTTATATACAATAAAGATTTGAATTGAATTAAATAAAGACAATAATTGGTTTATAATTTTATTAAAAGCATCCCTCATGTACTGCCCAACTAGCATACGTACGAAATTAACAACCCTGGACGTTAGCTGGTTGAGTTCAGGCGTGGTAACTGTTTAAATTTGGCGCGCATTTCTGCACATCCAATTTAAAGGGCCAAGCGTTCAAAGGTAATTTTAAAACATCGGTTTTTCTCCGGCAAAATAAACAATAAAATGCAATAAAAAACAATAAACATTATACTTACTTTAAAAGGTGCTCAAGATTACCACGGCTTGAGATTTAGCTCTATCTTACAAATTTTTAATTCAGGTCGTAGGTATTGGTTCTGCAGTTGTCTAATTTATAAAGTAATGGATGAAGGTTTCAAAAAACACAAAAGCATACACAAGAAGGGCGCCATCTGATTATGAAGCTTAATAATGATAATTAAATAGATCAAATAGATTAGATGAATTTAATAAATCTGTCTAAAACCACTAATCAGAAAATGAAATCAGACCGATAAAAAATTTAATGCAAAATATTCGTTAATTTCAACAAAGTCAAAAATTTAGTTAAATGAAAGTATTAATAAAAACTTTCATAATTATATGGTTCAATCTTACTGGTTTTAATTAACTTTAAAATCATATTTATTTGAAAAAACATCAGAAGAAATATAAAAATTAAAAAAGATTACAAATTTTAAATTCAACAACATTCAAATAATAGGTCCCTACCTAAGAGCTTTTTTACTAATGAAATTTTAATGAATAAAAAGAATTGTATTGAAGTACATATAAATGAAAATGTAAAATTATTACCAAAGAATTTACATAAATGTTCAACACTCAAGAAGTACATAAGTCACAATACCTTTAGTTGTCAATAATTCGCAAACCAAAATCAACGATAAACTGCACAAACATGACTACAGCATACATCAAGCAATCGCCGCAGGTGGAAACTGGAAGGTCCGTAGATTTTTGCTTTCCATTAATCAAAGATGCAATGGATTAACCCTCGTAATAACTGTATGTGGTGAACCATTATTTACGAATTCACCCCCAAAACACAATAACTGAATGCAACCATAAAAGTTCCATAAGATTTGGTTATTAATTAATTTTGATAACCATCACAAAGGTTCGTTGTTTTTATTAAAACAACCCACTTATTAATTAGATCTGAACTGGATTTAGAAGGCACATAACTCAAATTTATTTATTAATCGAAATTTCGATCACTGAAGAGAATGTCTGTAATTATTAATTTACTTCGGTACGGTAATTATTTAAACGAGAGTGCGATACGGTAACTGTATTAATAGGAAAAGCTGTATTTCTCATTCTTCAAAAGCACAAACATCCGGAAAAGTGTTTAACGATATAAGAGTACTTTTTATTAACCACAAATTCTGATTAATATCCGGACACTTAATTAAACGGAATACTTATTAACTGTAAATTTTATTAAATAACATTTGCACGCCATCCGAAGCCGGCAGTCGATCAAACTATACGGAAACTAGATTTAGAATTTTCTTTAATTCTAAATAACTAAAATGAAACGGTAATTCTGTAATGTCGACCGGAGTCAACTATCTTCTCTAAAAGCTGGATCGAAAGTGTTTTTAACATTTTTTGGACCCCTATTTTAGCGCGGAGGCACTATGTTTTTTCTTTCACTCAAGATGTAAATCGGACCAACCAATTAAAAGCCTGTATTATTTTCTAAGAACGAATCAAAACTATGGCAAACTTAGTCCACGTGGACTCCTTAAAGCTGATATTATTAGTTTTTATGCGAGATTCTCGCCCTAATGGACCAAACTAAAGATTTTGTACGGGCGCGAAGACGGAAAACAAGCACGCCAACATCTGCCGACTAGACTTGCGATCCATGCGGTTTTTTAAATGTCACCTTCCAAACAAGAGAGAAGTTTACTTTTTACCAATGCTTTCCCAGAATGCAGACTGGAATATTTATATAAAGCAAGATGACTTAAATACGCCATCGGATATTATCAAGGTCCTCTTTTTTTTAACAACGCAACCGTTTCTACGGGTAAACAAGCAAAGCACTAAAGACATTATTTATTACTTCAACGTCCTTTAGTTTTATAAAAATTCGAAAACAATCTTTTAAAATATTCTTTGTAAATATGTTTATACAACAAAATTTTAACTACAAATAAAATATAGATTTGCAGGACCGAACTTTAAATTTTTCAGTAAACACATGCAAAATTACACATATTTGAGGCCGATAGAAAATATACCGTTACAATTGAAACTGATTGCGAAAGATCAAAGACGCCGCGCGAATTTTCTTATAATATCCTACTCTTCGACTAAACATAAAACGACAAATTTGCAGTTGCTCTGGTTTTCGATTTACATTTTAAAAAATATTAAATTATTGCAAATTCTGAAAAGTGGGGTAGCTAAGCATTGCTTTAAGGAATATCTTCAAAATAAATATCAAATCAAATATCGAAAAATCAGAACATTCGGTTGTGTCTTTAACAATTAAAAGCTAATTAGCTGAACAGATGGCGTTTTACCTTCAATTACCTATACCGATTGAATTGTTCTTCTTGTAGTTCTGTATATACGGACAAACACTTCGAAATTTTGACATAAGATATAAAAATCACGTGCATTTGTTACAGAAATAAACATCCAGATAAATCAAATGCCAAACACCTTTTATAGGACAGGCAAATTAGAGTTCGGCCTTCCAAAAATTAGTGGAGTTCTAGAAACTGCTTAAATCGCTCAAGTAGATCTCTGATATGAATAATATAATCTGAGTTTGCCGCAATTTACGAATGGAGCTTTAGAAGATGTTTTGGACTTTTTCCGTTTTTTTCCCGAATTCCTCTGAAATTAGGGGTTTATTTAAAAACTCCATTATTACCAAAAATGTAGAGCATTAAATTCTGCGATTATTAAGTACAATACTTTGGAATTTGATTAAGTGATCTTGTAGAAAAGAACGCCAATTTTTCACACTTTTCGAAAAACACTCATTTCGTCTCAAAAAAACTGGCGCTATTTTTCTTTTACTCACATGGAAATTCATACCCAATATGAAGTTTTACTAACACTGTACGTATACAAGTGCTCACATCGAAGGAGCCAGTGTAAACATGGGTACATGCCCGGCATGACCATTTTGCCATATTCTTAGTTGAATGAAAGAAGCGGTATACATATATGTCGCCATATCCATGATATTTTATTAAATAATGTTGTGGTTGATAGATTTAATAAGTACACAAATATTTATCAATCTTATCTACCTTTGATAATGACACAAAGTGTCGAAACAATATTGTCAGGTTAAGATATTAATAAAACTTGTGAAACTTTAGCTAATCTTTGTATTTATATTATATTTCATGATTATGGAGTTCCACAAAGTAAGGCTGGAGACAGTAAACGCTAACATTGTATTTAACTGGTTTGTCCAAAAAAGACTTATCAATGAATAATTTCACGCCAAATATATCTTATTCGATTAATTATGACACTCAATGATTTTCAATAAATATTATTTCTTCTTTATCTCTTAGCCTTTGCATATCAACTTGCCAGGAAAATACCTTTTTATACTTTGAACTTTCTACAGTCCTAGTAGTTCCCGCCGGTACTTTTTCTTAACTTTTTCTTGTAACATTAATAACATACATATTTCACTTTATCTGTTTACTAAAACGATTCTGTAACTTCTGGGAAACAGCTGTTTGTGTTTTATTAAGATTCTCATTAATTAAAAGTCACATCAAGTTACGTCAACATAACTCGGAATAGTAAATACAACTTCTTTTTCTAACATTTTAAAGAGGTTTAGATTTAGGTAAATTTTACCTTTTCGCGTAGTGTAGGACGAAAAATTATTTTTTAACCAATATCTTTATTATAAGTCAGTTTATGGAGCCGGCTGTGGACGAGTGGTGTTAGTGCATCACTCGTGTTCCAAGGGTCGTGGGTTCGAATTTTCTAATTGAAAAATTCCGCCACCTAAATTATGGGTGTGTGTATTTGTGTTGCATGTTCGATGAGGGACGTACAACCTCAGCTATTGGTTTCCATGTAGTGTAAGCGTGAAATAAAAAAAAACATATAACTGGTGAATGTAATTTGGAATTCCGCTTTTTCTACCCGTTATTAAATTTAAAATAATCAAAGTACAAAAAAAGGTGATACATAAATCAATATACTTACTTACTGTCCTTACGAAGAATCGTCCACTAGGACGCAAAAGTGCCCCTCTTAATAGCTCAATCCGGACTGCTTCACCGAAAGTGTCTAGAGGGGTGAACTTACATCTCCTTTTCTAGGTTTCTAAGTTGGGTAATATGCGTTTAACTACTTTAACGGAAATATGACAACAAGTTCGACCAATAACAAAATTGCTTATAATTCTTTTTTTAAGGAAGTTTAGTTAACTAGTGCGTAAGAGTAGTAAAAAGTAATAGTAGTAAACGGTAGAAAGAAGAAAGTATAAAAGCCTACAATTTCTGACAGTAGACTGCTGATTGCCTATGGTAACTAACTGCTATTGCAACTAGTGGTTAAAGAGAAGTTGTAGTGTGTGTAGTTTGTTGTGTTTAAATGCACGTTATACACTTAGCATTTTATTACATCTGTCAACTTATCCCCTTAGTCGAATTACTCTATATTAAACATATGTAAATATATTTAATCCAACACCTCTAAATAAAGAGGGTTAAAAGTTGACGTTTTCAAGAAATTAAAGTTGATGTTGACTCACTTGTGGGTATAAAAACATTGTTGTACATACATTAGTATGGTAATTGGCTGCTATTATAGGTAGCAACCAATCACCAGCTTACAATGCATAATATTATAAAAATCCAGTCATCGCACTAGAGTATCAAATTTATTACTGTCAAAAACTACAGACTAACATTAAATTGCAAATTCAAAATTTAAACTTAAATAAAGAGGTGTTGGATAAAATTTTGTATGGCACACGTGAGTTAAGGATATTATCCACTCAGAAAAATTAACCCTCTCGAGCCTACCGGCCCTCGAGGGTAAATTTTTCGTCCGTGGATAATATCTTACTTAACTCACTTGTACCATAAATAACTATTAAGCTGCATGTTTGTGTTAAGATTTTTTAGCCACATCCGATATATTATGAGGCCATAATTTTATTGATTTGAGATGTCTAATGGTATTCATAAAACACTAGTCGTCTTGTATTAACAAGACACTACTGTCTTATAAGTCATAAGAAACTCAAGCGGTTATAGTCACTGAATAAATTTATTTAACAATCAAAATAAATAGCAACGTTTCCATGACCTACCAATATTGACTATTCACATCTTCATGTCATAAATGTTAAATTCTAATTTGAATTGTTTTACTTTTTCTTTATGTCGGTTCTGGTTGTGGATAAAGTTTTGTATTCCATTTTGTGTCTTATTGGCAGTAAGAAAACTTAAGCAAAGCGTAAACACTCGAGCTAACGCTCTCGTGTCTTCCTTTTCTTTCGTGTCTTAAATACAAATCAGACACTTATGCAATAAATAACGATTTGCTTGGTTGTGATTGGCTCTTTAAAATCCACCCACAGAAAAGAGGGATTGCAATTTCTAGAATTAGAAGGTTTTATGCCGAGAAATAGGTAACATCCTTACCGAAATACATACTGGCAATAGTCAAATACAATGTGTGGTTAGGAGATATCATTTAAAATACAGTGGTTTCATTACTAGTTTAGTACATAGCTACCAGTTTTTCTTCTCTAAATTCAGTACTTACAGCTACCGCTCAGTAGTGTCAACCGATTATAATTTGATTTACTTCCAGGTTATGACCATGAGAAGCAAGCATACGTGTGCCATCCAATTCTTGTACATCCTATTATTCGGACAACTGTCTATGGTCTATATGGATCCAAGATGTTATTGGAGATCATCGACTTGCAGTACCTTGAAATGTGTCGAAGCAGATTCAAAGTATTTGGAAGCAACATTACCCAACATGTACCACAAACATTATTACGACCCTTACGAATATTCTGATGCAAACAATCCAGAAAATGCATGTGCAAATTTGGACATTAGTCATTCCAACGTAGATATTCTAAAAAATCAGACATTATCTGTTCAACATCCTCATGAATACAAAGAAATACGTCTGAGCAATATTAATTTGGAAAATATTGAAGATGTTGTGTTTGAAAAATTTGAAACCCTGCAGAGGTTATTCTTGGAGCATAATAAACTAGAAACCATTAATTTAATAAGTGGTTTAACAAAACTGCAGACGCTTGACGTAAGCCAGAACAAGATTAAAACCATTGGGGAATCCAATCTACCTAAAATCGATACGTTAACAGTTTTGGACTTAAGTTATAATAAGTTAGTAACATTGGGCAAGTTGTTGTGTAATTTTGAAAATTTAGAAGAGTTGAATTTAGAAAGTAATAATTTAACTAAAGTGGAATATTACTTCAAATGTAACAAAAAATTAAAAACTCTAAACTTGGCTTACAATCAGATTGTAGAAATTAGTACCGAAGTTTTTATGGACTTATTAGAATTGGATACTTTAAGATTGAACGACAATCATCTCATAACATTCCATGGAAGTGTATTTAGTACTTTAAGTAAACTTACGCATTTAAACTTAGAAAGCAATAGAATCCAAAGTATAAATGCAACATCATTTACTGGATTGAGTATACTGAACATTTTACACTTAGACGACAACAATATAACGAGTATAGAACCAAACTCGTTCGTTGATTTAAAAAGGGCGACGAAATTAATTTTATTCAATAACCATTTACATACAATCAAATCCCATACGTTCAGGGGGTTGGAACACTTGGATTGGTTAAGTTTGAGTGATCATTCTATACAAAGAATAGAAAGTGAAGCTTTTCTTTGTATTAATTTACTGGAATATTTAGATTTGGACAATAACAAGATTTGGGACATCGATCCGAAAGCATTTGAGGGTTTATCAAAATTAAGATGGTTATCAATGCGAAATAATAATATAAATTTGGCAGGAAACTTATTCTTGCCTCTGAAGAATCTTGAGTATTTATCTCTAACTGGAGATAGTTATTATTACATAAGTGCAAATGCATTTGCTGGTTTAGGAAACTTAGTAGAATTAGACCTGTCGAATTCAACAATTGGTGCAGTTGCAACCGGTGCATTCAATGGACTTACTAAACTTAAAAGTTTATTCCTGGATATGAATGGGATAGAAATAATAGCATCGGATGACTTTGTTGGAATGCCAAATTTAGAAACTCTCAATTTAGAGAGCAGTAATATTAAACAAATTAAAGTAAATGCTTTTTATGAACTTGGTAATTTAGCAGAGCTGATATTAACAAATAACAGCATAGGAAGCTTAGAAGCAAACAACTTTAGAGGATTAAAAAGTTTAGTCACACTAAATTTAACTGGATTAAGTATTAATTCTCTGCAAGCTAGCACCTTTGAAGGTTTACATAACGTGACAGAAATAGATCTTAGTTATAACAGACTTAAAACTATAAAAGAGAAAGCTTTTTATGGCTTGCCTAAATTGAAAAATCTAACATTAGAAAGCAATTTGATATCATCCCTAGAAGCAAATGCATTCCAAGGATTAAATGAGTTGCGATCTTTAAATATGTTAAATAATTCTATTGAATTGTTGGTATCGGATTCCTTCAAAGGATTGAGTAATTTGAAAAGTTTGAATTTGTCTGATTTAAGTATCAGTAGCATCGAAGCTGGAACATTCAACGGTTTAGATAATATTAACACTCTGGATTTAAATAAGAACAAGATTAACATTTTAAAAAGCAAAACTTTCAAAGGACTATTGAATCTTAAAATGCTGTTGTTAAGAGATAATGGCATTTCAACAATCGAAGCATTTGCTTTCGAAGGAATGAATAAGGTCGAGTTTCTACATATCACTGGAAATAATATTACAATTTTAAATAACAAAGCATTTAGTGGTTTAAGTAAATTAACCAGTCTTAAACTTAGCAATCTCAACATCGAAACTATCACATCTGGTGCCTTTACAGGACTTGATAAAGTACGAACTGTAGATCTAACAAACAATAAGATACAGTATGTTGCAAGACACTCTTTCGCAGGCTTGTCCAGTGTAGATACCCTGCTTTTGAATGATGGTATAAAAGTAATAGATGAATATGCGTTTAGCGACTTAACTAATTTGGTTCATTTGTTGATCAAAAACGCTGACATATCGGAAATAGATAGCAATCCTTTTAATGGAATGTCTAAGCTTCAGTATCTGGATATAGAACAATCTCACATAAGTCTCATAAACTCTAAGGCATTCTACGGTATGAAGAACTTAAGAATGATTTGGTTCACCAATTGTACAATTGATACATTAGGAAACAATGCTCTTTCAGGTCTAGAAGGCGTAGAGTTCAATGGTTATTCTTATTCTAGCTATTCCTTTTCTGGCTTGTCAATTAAAAAACTAGAAGCAGGAGCATTTGTGGATTTTAAGTTGCAACAACAATCCTCAATTATGTATCGTATCTTGGCAACTATGGATTTATCAAACAACAATCTAACCACTATATACGCTAATACCTTTAAAGGACTAGAAGAATTCGATAAACTTCTTCTTAATGGAAACAACATAAAAACCATTGAAAATTCGGCATTTTTACAGTTAAAGTCCTTAAAGCTCCTAAACTTGGCACACAATTATCTAGAAAGCATTTCATCAAATCAACTTCTAGGCCTATCAGAATTAACGGGCTTAGATATTGGTTATAATCAGATAACTGACCTTCAACCGATAACATTTTCAACAAAACTAGAACGGTTTAATATAAGGAAGAATAAAATAAGCGCTCTGTATGAGAACACGTTTAGTAATCAAAACGTCTTATACGATTTAGATTTAAGCAATAATCAGTTAGTAAGTTTGTCGAAAAGTGTTTTCGAAAGCCTCCCTAGTTTAAAATATTTTGATGTTTCTAATAACAGACTCACAACGTTTGATTCATTTATGCTTTCGGCTCAGAAGCAGTTACAAACATTCTCAATAAGTGCTAACAGAATCTCGAAGTTACAAGCTGATATACTTATGAAAATGTCACCTAGTTTAAAGTTCATGAACATAACTGACAATAGCTTTTCTTGTTCCGACTTGAAAGATATTTTACAAACCTTATATTTAAATAATGTTCGTTACGCTAAGCAAAATAATGTTTACAGCATCAATCAAATCAACGGAGTTTCTTGTACAGAATCAAAAACTAACCAACATCCGGCTGAAGTAGACTTGTCGAAATTAGAAAATCTCCTCAATGACACCAACGCTAAAATCAATTCCATTGCCAAATTACAGAATAATAGTGTTATACCACATTTGACAATGCATCATTTTACTGAGTTACTAGACAACCTGAACAATATTAATTCTAAAGTTGACCACCATTCCAATTCAACGAAAAACAATTTTAAGAATCACCACCAACTTGTTAATCGGTATCATAGTAAAATGGGTGTATTCCAAATCCTTTTAATTCTTATTGTTGTGGTAATTTGTGTAGGGAAGGTAGTTAGTATAGGTAAAAATTTTTATCAGAAGAGAAATAATGGTAACGTAAATAATAATAATCGAAGTCAATCTCATATAGAATTAATAAATGCAACTCTCTAACATATCAATAATTAAACATCAATCTGGCTGTGTTTTTGATAACTAGTAGGTAAGGATGTGCAGTTATTTGTGTTGTTATATACTTATACACTCTGTAGGAAGATGTTCTTAGCGTATATGTAACTCCTTCGCTTTAG
This sequence comes from Agrypnus murinus, assembly GCA_929113105.1. Taxonomy (NCBI): domain Eukaryota; kingdom Metazoa; phylum Arthropoda; class Insecta; order Coleoptera; family Elateridae; genus Agrypnus; species Agrypnus murinus. Next base: position 66,025,286 of record OV816027.1, read on the forward strand.
ATTCTACTAAACTACTGTTTGTGTTAGATCTAATATATTTAGGACAAAATGAATGTGTGACAAAGAACTGAGAAATTCTAAGTAAATCTATATTGACACCTTAATTACATAACGATGATGTAAGCAATAATTTGAAGAAATAATTGCAAGATTTATGTTTAGGTACCTACATTAGTATTTGTCAGTATTAGCATATTGAAGAAATTTCTATTGAAGGATAGTGGACATTTTTATTATGTTAACTTGTTTTTAATGAGTAGTGTTAAGTTTATTTATATTTAATTTTGTATGTTGATTCTTAAGAAAATAAATATTGTTAAAAATTACAAATGCTATAACTTTTATTGCATCAACCTCAATGTTTATAATGTTTTAGTTGTATATTAATTATTTGCTGGAAGGAAGTTTCTAAACAGGTCACCCTATATATTTTTCTAAGTGCTAAAAGCTTTCGCTTTTAATGTTGTATATTTATTAATTTCCATCTATTGCTAGACAGACATTGACGGAACGTTGCAGCAGATACAAGTAATTTGCTTTAAGAACTTCAGTGGTTAAGAATCTAAACTCACAAGAGTCAAGCTTTCAGATTCTTATTAGATTTGGAAAACTACCTAATTTCTACACTGTCACGATCTTAGTTTTAAACTTTAAGAACTTTAAGAATCCTAGTAGAGCAATCTTTGGAGTACAACAAACCACTATACTTAGTATTTGTGGATTTTCAGCGAGCTTTTGACACAGTTATCAGAGGATGTATATGGAATCAGCGGCGTAACTATGTAAGATTGCGCGCCCCTGCGAAACTTACATTTGCGCCCCCCTAATACATTATCTTTTCATTTGCTTATATCCCATGTAGCGATGGAATGTAAGTTCATATGAAAATTACTTGCCTTCCATTGTTCTTACCTGTTACAATTAGTATTCCAAAGTGATGCTCAGTGGCATGCAATAATTACGTGCCCAGTGGTATATCTTACACGTTAAATACGTGAAAAATACATCCTTTTCATATCTTCGTCCTTGCCTTGAACACCTGTTGTTAGTTAAGTGGGCTTCCCCTATTTAACAAATTTTACTTTTGTTTACCGATAAATGTGATTAACATTGTATAGATGTCGCTTCGGATATTGGTTGTAATTACTGTTAATTCCGCGATTGTATTTAAGTCGATCTTTAACGCAGACTGGTGAATTAAACTATCAAAATCCATTGTTTTTGCTATTTCCCCTATAAAATATATTTCTTCGAGAATTGTCAATCTGTTGTCGCTGATCACGACGGAAAGGTATTAGTTATACTTCGCGTCGTCATCAAAGCAGATAAATAGTCTCTTAAATGTTTTGAGCAATGTAAAGGGTGACGCACGATTTGTTTTATAAATTATGTATTTATTTTGGAAGAGATTGGTAGAGAATTGATAACAAAGTAATCACAACAGCATAGAAAAGTATTCATAAAGGATATCATGTTCCATATGCACACCGCATCGCCTCACATCTTCAAGACGCACCCTTACATTGCATCGCATTACACCACATTTTCGCGATTCCTGTGGTACACCTTTTTTAAACCCAAAGGAAAAACCACTTGAGTTGATGTCCGGGTTATGGGGCGGCCACGTTCGGCCACCTTCAGGACGGTCAGGAAATCTGTGTGACATTATACGAAAGCCAATAGTTTCCTGTGAGAAATCAATCACAACATTCGCAGTGTGGGGGCGCGTTCCATCCTGCATAAACCACAATGTTTGCATTGGTAGATCTCTTGCCATAAATTTGGGGAGAAAAAGATGATAAGATGGCCGGTGATTCCATGACTGGACTGCCATCCACACACTCACTTTTTCCATTTAACTTTCTTTCATGTGGATTATTCGCGGGTGTTCTGTTCCCATAATCGAATGTTTGTTTACGTTTGTTTACAAAGCCATTCATTGTGTGACACAAACTCTTCCTCGACTGTCAGTAGCATTACATGGCCGCTTATTCTCCAAAACAGACCACCTTCAAATTTGCGGGACAATCTGCTTATTGCCTGTGCGCTGGGGGCCTGTCGTGTACCAAAGTGATCACGTAAACGTCTCTGAGTCACTGTAACCCTCTTTGTTTCCGTGAACAGTAGTACAACTTTTGTCTTCTGTGCAATAGTAAACCTTTCCTTTGTCCACCATCAGTGCCCATGGGAGGGTGTTTTGGGGGTCGAAACCCCCCCGAAATTTTTGTATTTATCATAGAGATTTTCCTTATTCTCTTAATAATATACATAAATAAATAAGATAGTATATATTACGCAAATTTAATCAAATAAAACCCCCCGAAAAAATGTTCTGAGTGCGCTGCTGTCCACCATTAACACAAACTACTGTGCCAATGTCAAATGCATGTGACTTCCAATTCCACCTGGCGTAATTTTCAGTAACTGAATAACTTGCGCACACAATTTGGAAGGTGATAGCCCAATACTATAGCTTTAAAAACAAAATTAAATTGGGTGACATTTAGTGCGCCACGCTGTATATCCATAATTGCCTTTTATTGTTTCCATAGAATGTTTTTTACCTCCAATGCTTGTTTTAAAACATCTCTTCTCAACGAAATAAAATTTCATGATAGCAGCGCCCTTGGGAGCGCTGCGCCCCCCCGCGTCGCAGGGTCTGCGGGGGCGGTAGTTACGCCACTGTATGGAATACCCTTCGAAGCAGAGGGATACCATCCAAAATAGTTAATCTAATTAAGGAAGGGTAACAATTATGAATGTAAGGTCAAACATAATGGAACTCTGTCATCAGCCTTCCAAACAACATATGATGTAATACAAGGTTGTATTCTCTCTCCACTGTTATTTATCTTAGTGCTAGACGAGGTTTTACGGAAAACTATGATAAGGCAACATGGAGGAACAAGGTGGAATATGACAGAAACGTTAGAGGATTTGGACTTTGCAGATGATATATGTCTCATTTCAAAAACTAGCAAGTCCATGCAAGAAAAGTTGAATAATTTAGTTGAGGAATCAGCAAAGGTAGGATTAAAAATTAATATTATTAAAACAAAATATGTGTCTAAATGTGGATCGACTGCAGAACATGCTAGTAAATGGTACGAAAGTAGAACGAGTAGACGATTTCATTTATTTGGGAAGTGTGGTGTCGGTCGCAGATGGTGCTCAAAAAGATGTTTATAGTCAAATTAATAAAGCAAGGAGTGCTTATATAAAACTGAGTGAAGTGTGGCGTGCAAGTAATCTAAATAACGTATGTCCCAAAAGTTTTCGGAAAAAAATCAAATAAATTTTTTTTAACGAAATATATTTTTCAAATTTTAACCGTAATAATATCTTGTACCTACAACTACTGTTAATCTCTATGCATATTTATAGAACTGATAACGGCCCTCGTTCTTCTATGACACGTAATTTGGTTACCACATGTCTCATGAGTGTTTGGACGGTATTAACATCGACTTCACGCATTTTCTGAAAGATCCTGCGTCTTAGTTGTTGTTCATTTCGTGCTTCCCAGCCACCATCGTAGACTTTTCTGCTCAACAACGACCAAAATTCTTCAATTGGCCGGGCTTGAGGGACATTTGGAGGGTTGTCTGCTTTGGGAACAAAATTGATTCCGTGTGTGTCCAACCAATCCCTTGTCCTTCGAGCGTAATGGCATGAAGCTAGATCGGGCCAGAAGATAATTTCATCGTCAGAATGTTGCCTGTTGAATGAAACACCAGCCTCTGATATGGCACACCACACCAAGATTTTGTCTTCAAATTTCACCTTTCCTTTGAATTTAACATTATCGGGGGTTTGTTGCACATCATCGGTGTAGCAACCATCATTGCCTTTAATTTCAGAATTGGTCAACGTAAAATATTTCTCATCATCCATGATGAGAACTCTACCGGGAAAATAAACCCGTCTCAGAGCGCGACAACATCTGGGAATTTTTTCCAACTGAGCAGCGGTATATTTTGGAGCCTTTTTCCGTTTTCGAAAATAAAGACCATTTTCGGCGATAATTCTACCAACAGTTGAGCGTCCAACACCAAATCTTCGAGCTAATCTTCGTACTGAAGTTTCCACTCTATTTTTGGCTCTTTCCAGCAATCTTTGTTCTGTAGCCCGGCTTAAAATTCGTGGACGTCCACTTTTTGGTAAGTTTACACATGGTAAACCTTCCTCACACTCCCTTATTGTTTGATAAATGGTTGAAATGGAGATATTCTGGTTTCGATAAATTCGTACAATATCCCGTTTTGGTACTTGTCCAACCAGCTGATATATACCTTTACGAATCTGGAGCTTGTATGACATGATTATCGTTTTGTTAAAAAAAATTGACACGTCAACTGAAACGTCAATTAATTTGCTACATTTTGTTTACAACGACGACTCGATTCGGTCACGTTTACTATGAATAAATTTTTAGCGAAAATTTTCCGAAAACTTTTGGGACATACGTTATCAAAACCAAAGTGCGGATTTGTAATTCTATGGTGAAGCCGGTGCTGTTATACGGATCAGACTCGTGGGTGGTTACCGGTGCAATCAAAAAGAAGCTACAAGTGTTTGTAAATCGTTGTTTGCGGGGTATATTGAAGGTATGGTTTTTTAAACGGACTACCCTAGATGTTTTTCCGCTAATATTAATTTTCATTTATTGCTACACATTGATGGATTATCTCAGCGAAGTTTAAAGTGATTGCTGTGCCTTAAAATATAACTACAAATCCTACAGTGTTCCAAACTGATTTGGAATCAATCACTAGAATTATAGCCCCCCCCTTGTTGTTAAGAGTTTTGCTATTCAAGCATCAGAAAAAGTCCATCATTTCGGCATAAGACAGGTGATTGTACGCAAAAGTTACAGTTGTGATTGTAAATCAACTTGATAGATACGTAAAAACTGTAGTTCTTTTCTTTGGTTGGTTTTACAACTGATAGCCCGAAAGCTGGCGACTAAAAAGTGTAAGAGTTTTGTGATGGCTAATATTTTACTATTGCTTTAGTATTGTGTAGGATGTTTATTTACACCCTAAATATAAGCTAATATTAAAATATTAGCCTTTACAAGCTGTTACACGTTTTGGGTCGCCAGCTCTCAGGCTATGATGATTAAAACTATAAGACAGGAGTGTTAATGTTAATGTCCGTTACAAATATAGGAACTTAACCTGAAGAATGTAACTAATGAGAATAATGTGAGAATGAATTGAGAGAATTGAAACCGCTTAAAATTAAGACAGCGAATTCTTAACTTTTGGGCTTGTTACGTTTCACTTTTTCGTTAGCATTAGAACTAATATAATTTGATTTATTGCGAATTTTTGTCCTGTGGATTAGGTCACACTTTATACTTTTATTTAAGCCTTGAACTATATTTTTACATTAAAACTTTTGTTGTGGTAATACTGCAATCTTTCTAGTGGAATGTTGATAAAAGGTGATAGTCGTTCTTGTTTCTGTCGAATTTTTAGATAAATTATTACGCAGTTTTAGTGTTGAGACTGTGAGAGGATTTTGATGCCCGTTAAGCAATTTCACTAATAAACTAATTGACGTTTTGGGTTGGGCGTTAGGTTTAACATCCTTAGGAGAGATCTATTGGAAATGTCAGCTCCTGCGGAAAAACTTCTAGCCGTTTAACTTCTAGAGGCTTGTTCTTTTTACTTTGTCCGTTTCGTTTTCTTCGTCTTTTCTTTGGGGTCATACCTTGTCTGTTCCGTCTTCCTGTTTGAGTTCGTGATAATCTGGTAAAGAACACAGTAGCTGCACCAGACATGGGTCGAATTCAAGACACCGTTAATCCAGTAACATCTTAACACCACTGTGGACCTTGACACAGATAATAAACAGATACGCAGATAACGTCTCTTGAAAGTAAATACGCTTATTTTATTGGTTACTATGTGCAACTAAAATAGATGGCGTGCCTGAGCTCTGTGCAACTACATTTGTCCATACAAATAATGTAGTAATATTCATTAAGTGTTTATGTTTATTAATTGTTATTATAGCATGCGCAAATTTACAGTCGACGCGGCAGCAGTATGATACACATGGTGTCTGACACGTGATAAAATTCTTCACTATATAAACACATAAAAGGGATGAAATTTTAACAATATTATTTGTCTCGCAGCGAGCTCTTCTTGGTGTTTTTGGATGGCTTTGATTAAATATTGTCTGGAAGTGTTGTATTTGTGCGGAGTAGATTAATAAATACGTATTTCATGTTAATTTGTTTTAGTTTGAAGGATTTCTGTTTAGTTTCAATTACAATATTGTTCATTAGCAAATACATATTAGATTCCTTAAACATTTCATACAACACTTTCTTTAAGTACCTATCAATTGTTTTAGTCGTTTTAGATTCGTGTTCACTTGGGATTTATCGCAGTTAGTATACTTTAAATTTTTATTCATATTATTAAGTATTTGTGGTAATATTTTAGTTGTCTTAATACGCTGGTTACCAGTTTTAGCTATGGGTTAAAAAAATAGTTGCATATTCATTGGTATATTAATTGTTTCATGTTGTAACAATGCCGAATAGAGGTAGCAAATGTGCCGTGAAAGGTTATGAAAAGTCTAACCGTTTTTCCCAAATTTGAATTATTTCTTCTTTCCAAAAAATGATATGCAAAGAGAAAAATAGATTCAGTTTTGTGGAATGATTGAATAGTTGGGTTGCCATACGAAAAACTTCGCTATAGAGGTATATGCGAAGAACATTTTGATGTTCCCAATTTGTTATAACCGAAAACGAACAAAAAAGTCTCATCTCAAATGCAATACCAACTGCAGAAAATAAAATAGCTGAGGCATCTAATTTATCCCTACATCAGCCAAGTTGTAGCCGGGCAGATCCTATTAAGACTTACAGCAAATCTTCAGCTTTTTTTCCAAATAATCCTGATGCTTCTATTTGTGTTTCACCCGATCGTTCAGAGACCGGACTTGTGAACGTAAGTAAACTCATCGCCGTTTAATACACCGACTAAAAGTAAATTGAGTAAAAATAAATATAAAACACAAGGCAATAGTGATCTGTGGCGAAAAAAGTATTTAAAACTAAAACAAGTGCATAAAAAATTATTGAGCCAACTAAAATCAAAAAATGAAAAAATGAAACGTTAGTAAAAGAAACTAAAAGAGAACAATTTAGAAGATTCCATCGATTCATCAGATATATCGCAAAGCGCAAAGATATTTTGCAAAATACTACTCTTACACAAAAAGAACTCGGTTTGAGAAGAAAATGAGAAAAATTATCTTTAGATTTACATTATCGTGCACCTGGTGGTTACAGATATTTAAAAAATCATAAGCAGATGAATTTACCATCTGAAAGTTCTATTCGTTTATGGTCAAATATTCCTAACTTTACTACAGGGTTTAACACACATTCAATTGACGCTTTGAAATATAAAAGTAATTCTTTTCATTTAAACGCCGAAAAATGTTGTAATTTAGTTTTTGACGAAATGAGTCTGCACAAATACGTTCAGTATTGTCCAAGTCTAGATATTATTGAGGGATATGAAGATATGGGACATTTGGGCAGAAACCCGAATTATGCCACGGAAGCATTGGTTTTTATGATGCATAAAATCTTTTCTTATCTAATAATTATGTTAAAGCTGATAGTTTAGTCAACCTTGTTCCAAAATGTATTGAAATTGTAAATAATTCAGGTCTCGATGTTAAGTCTATTGTATGCGACCAAGGAAGTACAAATCAAAGCTTCATGAGAATGTTAGGCGCTTCTCCAGAAAAACCGTATTTCGCAATCTCAGATAAAAAAATATATATGCCCTCTTTGACGTCGTACATCTTATTAAAAGCATACTTTTAGACTTTCTTGTCGAAAATAATAAAGTATCTTTTAAGCACATAGCCGATACATTTGCTATTGATATCAAATTAAAAAGTGCAAAGTTCTTAGGCCATTTGACGGATGCACATATTAGACCTAACAATTTCCAAAAAATGTTCGCTCACTTAGAAATGCAGATATTTAGCCATAGAACAGCATCCGGTATTAAAACAGCCATATATTGCAAATTGATTGATCCAGGTGCTTCGCGTACTGTTGATTGTATTGAAAAAGTGAATCGATTCATAGACATTCTAAATAGTAGATTCCAAACAATGTCAAATTCTTACAATTGTGCAATTAGCGAAAATAGTACACTAATAGAGGATCTAAAATATTTCGTTAAATGAATTGAGACTTGGGAGGTTATAACATTAGACAATAGAAAACACAAAGTACCACCATGTTTTACCGGACTTCAGCAAACCATTAACACTATTATTATGATCTGGCAAGAGTTAAAAAATATAGATGTTCCTTTCTTACGACCTAATAACCAAATGTCTTAAAGCATTTCCATGTGAAAATTGCATTTTGACTAATATAATGTATAAAGACCGAGGGGTCTCTCACTCCCAAAAATTATGTACACCTATTGCCGCTTTACGGCAATAACTGTCTTTATTCTCGAATTCTCACTTGTTATTCCCGTATTGCCGTTTTTATTCCTTTATTTTCGTCTGTATTGCTCTATTCCCGTCTCTATTTCCGTATTGCCGTATTTATTTCCGTATTGCCGTGTTTATTTCTGTATTGCTGCATTAATTTCCCTATTGCCGTGTTTATTTCGGTATTCTATGCATGATCTTCTATGCAGTGGGTGTATTTGAACGAAAGGTGTTTTATTGTTATTGATTTTATTGATAATTTTGCAAAATGTCGTAGCTCTACTAAGAAAAACGTAAACAAGATTCCTCGCAAATAAAAAATGATCTGTAAAAAATAGATTTTTATTCAATCATAATATATGTACATTACTGTTGCTGTGCTGTTAAAGTAACTAAATACGTGAACAGAAGAACTTTAAAAAAAAAATATATCATCAGACAGATCCACTCTAAGAACTACAAAAAAGACACATTAAAATAAATAACAAAAATTTACTTGAAAAGTGAGAATCCCAATGCACGGCAGTAAATAAAATTCAAAAAGAATTTAAATAACTGATAAGTTTTAATTAAAATAGAAACTCCTTCAAATTTTTTTCAAGTCTTTATATAACCTGCTAATTGAGACCCCATTCGAACGACTGATTTTGAATGGGTAAATTCCAGTAAAATTTACAGGAACATAAAATATAAATTCCGAATCTTCTTTCTGAATGTCGTCTTCCTTCGGCTGTATTAAGTTTTCCAAATCTTCTTTCAAGAATTCTTCTTTATCAATATCCAAGATTCGTCCATGTACCATCGGGTGTCGTAAAATATTGCATAATATTTTTCTAATTTCAGCTTTATCTTCCATTTTGTTTCTTGCATATTTTTTAAGCGCAATTCCAAAAGTTTACACGCTGGGAACTAATAAGAAGGTGCTGCAAGTGGATGGCTTTTCTCGATCGTCTCGAAATATATTTTTTTAATTTGTGAATTTAAAAATATAAAAATTAAAAAATATAAAAAATACTAATCCACACAGCGAAATCTTCAATATAAAATAAGAATCACGTAAATCGGCCCAGTAGAACTCTCAAACGAACTGGAACAAAAAGTAGCCTTGTTTTAAATCGACTGCAGTCCTTAAAGTCTAGCCACATCCTTCCATCATTGAGTGTTTGATATTCGTATTGTTCTGATGTATAGACAAACCCTTGCACGCCCCCACAGATCTCCTATACGAGTTCTACAAGACTGATTTGCTAATTGTTTTTTATAAGCTTTGACACGAAAATAATAATAAGAATTGAAAGATTATTTAAATTATATTTTTTGAAACCAATTTTTTTAAAATTTATTTCTTTGTAGGCTGTTATTTTATTAATAAATTTATTTTCTTTGTTAGTTATTGAGGACTGGCAGCCTTTAATAAAACATTTATAAAATTAATTTAACGTTTCGCCCCTCAATGGAGGCTTTTTCAAAAAATTTTTTTATTATTATTGCGTTACATGTATAAAAAGTTGAACACTTTTTTTTGTGTAAATTGTTTAATTTTTAATTTAAAAAAATCTACATCATCATGGGATTAATTATTGATCAAAAGAAAAAGTTCAAAATTAAACCTGTTAGTTAAACAAATAGAAATATCCTAATAAAAAAAAAGAAATGGAGTAATACAATCAAGTTAAGTAAAGCAAATAAAATTAAAAATAATTAACAATTTACACAAAAAAAATGTTCAACTTTTTATACATGTAACGCAATAATAATAAAAAGACTTTTTGAAAAAGCCTACATTAAGGGGCGAAACGTTAAATTAATTTTATAAATGTTTTATTAAAGGCTCCCATCAGTCCTAGTCCTGAATAACTAACAAAAAAAAATTTATTAATTATTATTTTCATGAAAGTTATCACATTTTTAGTCCTGCAAATTTCAAAAGATTCTAATTTTAAATACCACATATATAAATGCTGAACTCAGAAAAAAATATACTTTTTATTTATAACGAGAAAATAATGGGGTTATAGGCCACACAGTAGTAAACTAAAAAATTAAAATTGATGCCCATAAGATTCGCAGGAAAAAAAATAAAATTGACGTGTCCGAGGTTTTCTTCCAAACAATGATAATACAAAAAATATGAATTTTATTTCTTACTTCATTTACACACTGTACAGTACATATAAGGAAATCCTTTAATCAATAACTTTTAACCGTCATATATTAACGGAGTAAGAGTCAAATCACGATTCTTAGAAACGGTGAATGATTTTCAATGTTCAAACAAAAAATAATTACTTGCCGTCATTATTTCCCCCCTCACACTACAACATATACCCGCTTCTTCAAAAAACCACCTAGATTTTTAAACGCGTTTGAGATAAAATGCGTAATAATGGAAATTGAGAAGAGAGAAATTGTCGAGTTTATTTCTTAGTATTGCCGCGTATTCCCCATTTATTGCCGCGTATTCTCTATTTATTGCCGCTTATTCCTGCGTATTCCCGTTTATTTCTGTTTATTGCCGCTTATTCCTTTGTATTCCCGTTTATTTCTGTTTATTTCTCATATTGCCGAGTATTGCTCATTATTTCCTACTCTAGCAATTTATTAACGAGAAACTGTACACCTATTGCTGAGAGTGAGAGACCCCTCGATAAAGACGAACGACAAGAATCAGACTTTTTAATACTTAACAGGGATTTGACTGCCAGCTCCCCAACACCTCAGTAAGTATCTTCTAATCTCTTTTTTATGATTAAGTTCCCTTAATAATTATTTTCTTTTTCAGGAATATGATGACGACTTCAAATCTTCCACACCTTGAAGATTAACAAACCCAGCTCAAAGACAGTTTTTTTAATTTTATTTTTTTCTATCCATCACACCTACTGTCTCATAATACCCTTTAATTTTGTTTTCAGTATTTAATGCTCTTACTCTTCCTTTATTCAATAAAACACCGGACTTTCCTTTTATATGTTTTAATTTAACAAATTTTCTTCTTGGACTTTATCAGTTTACATTTACTAGATACACATTTATTTTATTTTTCTATTATATAACCAAATTTCTTCTTTTAGAAAATTTTATTTATTTTTTCATACTTAATTTAAAAAAACCCTTTTTTATTATTATTATTATCTCCCCGAGATACCTCTTTTTTCAACTATTTTATCTGTTTTTTTTTTCCTTTTATTAAAATACTCCCTATCTTTGGTAATTCTTTCAGTTTTCTTATAAACAATGTCTATAACCATAGAAGTGAATGAGACCTTATTGTTGAAGTACAGGGAGAATTTTAAATGTGCAATAGAAAATCAATATACCTTTAAACTATTACATGATTTTTAATTTTCAGATTGACTTATGGCTAGGATATCCTTTACTTTTATTATCCTTGTTAATTTTAATATTGTATCAAAATACCATAATAAATATATATATTGTAATGATGTTCGTCGACTTAACCAAAACAAAATCGACCAATTCTATAAAAACTAAAAGTTGGGCGCCAGCTCACTCAGATTGAGCATGATAAACATGTTACAAATTTCAAAAAGTTAATTGAAATTGTTGATCTCAGGTAGTGTCATGAAAAGTTCTCAAATTCCTCCTTTCCTAAGAAAAATTAATAAATTACTTTTATGATTCAAATAACGATCAGACTTTACATTCTGTCTAATAATAAAAAAAATAACTATTACGAGTATCATAAAACTGAGAATCTAGATTGTTGTCTTGTAGCTGAAAATTCTCTTGCACACACAAAACCAAAAGAAAAATGTTTCACCACACAATATTTTCCTACCTGGAGAAGCTCGCCGGAACATCAGCAGCTGAAGAGCTCATAGTTGATGCAGGACGCATGATTGCCAGGAAGCTGCCATCCAGGATGCCTTGGAGTAATATGGAACATGGATTCAGCTTACCGTTCTTGAAGATTTGTTGATTTATTTCTTTTATTTTATAGAGTAAGTCCTGTTTTGTTGTTTTGTTTATTAATCTTTTATTGCAGTATTGTATACGCAATTTATATCTAATGCTTTTTTATTTTTAATAAAATAAAAACAGAATAACACTTTAGTATTTTTATTTCCCGCTATCCCAAACAAAAATATTATTTCCACATAAACAAATTACAAACATTAGGCTATAACTGTGATGAACGTTATTTTTACATTAATCTTTATTATTATTAATTTATTATATTTTTTGTGAACTTTGCTGTTTACACTTTTGTTTTAAATATTTAAAATTACTATTGAGGTGAACTTTATTGTTTACACCTTTTATTCAAATATCTAGTAATACCACGGTGAACTTAACTGTTTACACCTCAAGCATCTCTAATCAAGTCCCCACATTTCAATTCTCTCCCAAAAACCTGACACATAAAGTGCCCTCTAGTAGAATTTTCAAAATTCTTCAAAATACTCACAATTCTTAATATACAGTCTAATGCAATATTTTTGATTTACAAAATTAAATTTAAAATAACGTATTAAATTAATAATGACACAATTTATAAATGTTTAATTAGTCTGATTGTTTCCAATATAATAATTTGAAACTACAATTTCAAAATAATAAAAATTTGCGTACAATAAATCTCAAAACCATTAGCGTCTCATAAAATTGGGCTTAATCACAAAAAGAAAATTCATATTTCGTTCCTTCATAACGGAAACTCATTAATGATCACCTAACATCACGAAAATTGACCTTACCCTAAAAAAAAATATTTTCCTTTTAAAATAAATATCTTAAAAGGCAAAATCCACTACAATATATATGCTATTACATTCTTTTTCATTGTTTTACAAATATATACTAAATTTTTGTATTCTTGGGATATCATTATGACTTTGTATGTAAGTTTATCTGTTTTTATTTATTTATTTATTGATCCTTAATAACCACATCTGTGCAATAATGATTTTCAAAAATTATCTATTCTTATGTATATGCTCATAATAAATTTTCTAACGCACATAAACGTGAACATCACAGTACCTATGTTTTACCTATGTCCCACTGCTAGCTTACTTGAATCAATACTTAATTTTAAATCATTTCTTGTTGTTTCATTTTTTTGCTTTTCAGTCTTAGGTTTGATTATTAAGAGGTCATTGTTTTTCTTGACAACCTCGGAATATTTTGATTTTTCTGATTGAACATTTTCATTTCTGGTTTTTGCAGTAACAATCCTACTTAATAAATCATTATTCTTTTCGGTCATTTCCATTTGTTCATTTACCTTTTTATACAATTTACTAATAGTTTTAATTCTCTCACCTCTAAAATTATCTCACTTTTTATTATTAACAGTTATTATTATTATTATATATTAATAATAATTTCCAATAAGAAGCATTAAAAATGCTAGTAGTCAGAAGTATTAAAGAAAAACATCACAAATGAGTATCATACATTTTTGGAATATGTATAACTGCACGGCCCGTAAACTAATGCATCTGGTTTTCCTTTTATAACGCAAAAACAGATTTATTCTCGAAAATGATAAGGGTCAGATTTATAGTATCTTAAATTTCCCACAAAAAAAGAAAAAATATTTTTTTTTCGTAGCTGCAACCGTTTCGCTGCAAATACGCGCGTTTTGTGAAAAACAGCCAAAAAATTAAAAAAAAAAAACAGTTTCGAAAATAGCTGAACTTTGATCTTAATGCGGGTCAGGTTAGCATGATCTGATCGACTTGAAAGTTTTAGAGTAATTTCCATTCATGTAATGTGAAAAAAATTGGAGGGCACGTATTTTCAAATTATAATTTTTTTTTCTTACCCATACAAATAAGGACCACACTAATACACATGGTATTAAATATGAATTTAAATTATAAGATTGCAGTGACTAATTTTCCAACAATACAGCTATTATACATTTTTCCAAACGACATGAAATCAATTTATTTCAAATCTAATCGTCCGTTACTCCTTGCATCTTTTCTGATAACAAGAAGAATTATAGTGTCAAAGTTGATAACATAGAATATTATGTCTTATTACATTATATTTATTAATAAGAATCTTTACGACGTAAACATGTTTTAGGAGATATTACATACCATTTGAATATATAAATTGTGATTACTGATTTAAGAATTTATTTTGGTAGTGAACGCCTTTATGTAGTGACATTTAAAAAAATAAGTGGTGATTTCTGAAAAATAAGGTGTTATCTACGTGTTGTGTAGTTTACAATAAAAAGGTCGTTTACAAAGAAAGTAAGTTTACCAAGATTTTCTTTAACTTTTATTTCATTGTGCGACTGGGCGGTTTTATAAAAGGTAAGTGTTTCTGTATAAAAGTGTTACTTTTGACGGTCCGAATGGACAACTATTTTATACCTGTACCCTGTACAACATAGTTACTAATTAAGCTGTATATGCAGCCAAAAATGCATAAGATAATAATTAAAACACCGTTTACTACTTATTTTACGGCAGAAAGGTATATTTTATAAAAAAAATCAATGTTACTTTAAAATGAGAACTATTAAGGTTCGCCTATTGCAAAGAATGATTTTTTAATTTCTAAAAATAAAACGGTCCATGCTAACGATATTATTATGCAAAATACAATGAGACATGAGGCATAGAAATGATAAAAATTAACACTTTTAAACAAAAATGAGTCAAATAAATAACGATGCTGCCCTTACTAAAAGTAACTAAACAATATCTTCTATGCCCAATTATCACTACAGTCTGTGTTATTAGAAATCTTGAATTGTATAATAGTATATTAAAGTATTAGTTTCATAAGACACGTTTTTAGCGCACGCGTCCGAGTTTAGAAAACGACCCGCGTAGCGGAGAGCTTTCTAATGAGGACAAGTGCGCTAAAACGTGTTATGAAACGAATACTTTATACTATTTTTTCTATTTGCGTTAGTTCGCTATTAAATAATTAAAAAAATTACTTAGTTTTAAATAAAATTTGTTAGGGATATTTTGGTAAGTAGCATAGCAGTTGGCAACACTAGAAATTATGCAATTTTGTTTTCTGCGCGACATAGAAATTCCCATTCTTATCTCATACACACAACGCCCGCTAAGCAGCAGGACCTCGTTCAAATTTGCCAGGTGTATTATACGTACTGTTGAAAATTATTATAAATTCAAAGTAGAATGTATGCCAATATATTTGTGACATAAATAATTGCTACTTAATGAATTAAAAACATTGGATCTTTTGGATATTATAACTTATAAGGTAAAGATATATGTATTATTTTATAAAATTTAATTTTATTACGTTAAGTTTATCGTGAGCTATTAATTGCAGATACAAAACACAATGCATCCTTACGATGTCAGTATCAAAATTTACAATTTCGTTAATAATAAAGTAAAAACTGTTACGCCCTTATTAAGACCTTATGTAGCCTGCAATACTAGTTTCGCAAGCGTTGCATTCCAGTTATAAGAGTTCACTGCGTAAATAAGATAAGTTTGACATTCTAAGAACAACTGTCTAACAGTGATATCAACTTTAAAAAATAAAATGTTACTGTTTCCAGTATTCTAAAAAATTTCATTAGGACACGCAAATATAAAAAATATGTTATTCAATTTATCTGGTCAACAACATTTAACTGTTTTGTCAAATAAAAATGTATATAAGAATAATTTTATGCAGAATATAAATCTTAATCGATTAATTGTGTTACTCAATGATTTTGAATAAATAGTCTTTCTTCATGTTTTGCTGATTTTCACGATCCTTCGTCTTAAGCTATTTATCATTTTATCACGAAAATACTGATTAATACTTAGGACTTTCTACAGATCTAGTAATTCCCGGTACTTTTTCTTATTCTACATCAATAACATATCACTATCTGTTTACTAATAACACGATTCTGTACTTATGGGAAACAGCGGTTTGTATTTTAAGTTTCTCATTAATTAAAACTGATATCAAATTACGTCAACATAACTCACTATAATAAAATATAATTTCTTTTTCTACTAACATTTTAAGAAGGTTTTGATTTAGGAAAACTTCGCCTTTATCGCACAGTACGACAAAAAACCAAATATTATTATTATAAAAACTATCTTTATTATAAATATTAATAGTCAATTTCTACAGTTAGTGATATTATGATGAATATAACTCGAAAGATAACTAAGAAAAACTAGGGCTACTTGTATTAGCCCCCTAATTTGGAATCTACTTGAAGTTTGTTTTCTAGTAAGCTCGGTATATCCGTCTGCGACATTTAGTGACTTCCATCCACCATGCCTTTTGAGTTACGTCTATTAAGCAAGACTTCGGAGATATTACATGAAAATTACATAAATTTCGCATGCCACAAACTGCATCCTCAGAATTTCAACAAAGAAAGTTACATAAAGAAATGTAATTTTGTAAGAGATGTACATCTTTTATATATTCTTTTTACATGCCAAATCGATCTACAAAGATCATCAGAAAAGGATGTATTTATTACATCTCACTTATTACGTGCGCGGCGTATTATTATTATTTTGAATGTTTAATACCAACTTATCTCTTTTCAATAAAAGTAAAATACATTCCGCACTGGTATTTGTTGAAAATCTTTTATAATTTTACTAGTATTTAAAAATATATATGATATTTCATATTATGTATTTAGGATTATTGATTTGTGTGTTTTTTATTAGGAATCAACTTTATTTTTCGCTCTATTACATGATATCTATAAGATCTATCTAAAATCTGGGGAGCTTTAAAAAACTATAAAAATCAACACTTAGATCTTCAAAAGCATTTGCCTACATCTGTAGGATTCATGTTTGTTGCAATGAACTAAATTATTTAGAATTTTCAAATATTATGCAAATATTAGCTCAAATTAGTTTATTTAACAAAAAAGTTTCATTTATTGAAATTCGTCGTAAATGACGAGAAGTGTAGATTCTTCTACCTCTTTCCATTGTGCTAATAATCAGATTAAGCGTTTTGTCGCATTTTCATCTTCTGCCACACACTTCTGGCGAAAGTTCGAAGACGCCAAGCAATGCAGCTATCACTTCCGTTTTAATTTGTATACAATACCTCCTGTAAACACTATAATTTGAGTTTAAATATCAGCCAAATAAATAATATAAAAAAACCTACATAATCATTTTTGAAAAAAAATCCCGTAATTTTAGAAATAATGTAATAATTGCTAGTGTAGAACAACAAAATTTATCAATTTTTTTTCTTAATATACCATATTTTAATATACATATTGATAGTTTAAATTTTTAATAAGAAAAATAGAAAGCATCATATTCGGGCGCCATAAATGTTTTATCGTTATAAGCGCTGTACTAGTATACACTTTACAACACTTGATCATAGATTTATTTATATTAAAGACCACTATCATTTATGTTTAAAGGTAGCAAAGCAAACTAAAAAGATATACAAGAACAAACACCACTTACCTTTGTGATCGAAAGAAAATTTGCACCGGCTATGATTTTTAAAATCCAAAGACAAGCTCAGGAAATTTGCATGAGAAAATTTCAGGCGGGTCGCTCTTTGACAAAATAATAAAATATTGTTCAACCTATTCCTGTAAAATTCTGTTAATGGACACAAAACAAAAAGAATGCACAAATAAATCTCGTTTTGAACATTTAAAATATTATTTTATTAATAAACACATAAAAAGAGTGAAAACTGAAAGTTTATGAAAGAGAAACAAAAACAAAAACAATTCTTACTATCTAAAATGGATTCAATTAACAAACTTGGAATAATTAAATTAATTATTGGTGTCAATTGGATTTACCAAAATAAGAATTAAGAGACAATCTAATTCCCTTTGTCTTGAATGATTTTTATTTTATTAATCCCACGATCTTAAATTATAATTAAAGAAAGAAACGAAACAAAATAATGTTAAAGTTTGAAAATAAATTTTTAAATTCAAAAAGTTTGTGCACCACTCGAGAATTTTTACACACCATATTATTTGGCAGTTTTCTGTAATAGTCGGTAAATTACCTGCTTATTTGTTGTGATGGTGAACACACATTTTTAAAGTGATCTTTCCAGTGAAAATTGTATTGTAAATAATTCCCATTATTAAATATTGGACATGTTTTCCCCAAGACGTGAGTACATCAAATCAGTTAGTGATTTCCAACAAGTTTCCATTATATATTGTTTTAAATTCCTTCCATCCAGAAATAAAGTTCTAATACGTTTTACAGAAATTTTCTTCTTATAAATAATTAATCCAAAAACCAAATTAGCACTTTCACTTTCCTTTTTTTATAATTCACGTTATTAATTATATATCGTTATTTAAAATTATTTAACACTTAATAATAAATTTGGATGACATTTGTTGTAACCTCACTATTTTGACATTTCATTGACATAAGATTTAACACACATAACCTCAAAATTTTAACAAATTATTGCATGATCTGACATGGCTTTTGCTTTATATGAAAATCAACAAGCAGGTGACCAGATTTCCGACCTGCTTTTATATTTTTTCAAAAACAAACGACAAACGTCATTTTTCCTCTAACAAAAGCTGGTAAGTTACTAAAACAAATTGAACATCTAACCTAACAAGATTTACATAACCAAATTATTGTTAAAAAATTAAATTAAATGTTTAAACAAATTACATAATCGGAAAGAAGACAATTTTTTCTATATTTTGGTATATTACATGTCTAACAAAAAGCAAATTTAACTCCAGGATTCAATAGCAACCATCTTGAATTTCCTGACAAACATGGTTTTATAAAATTACAGATAATAACATTTTCATACCTTATTACCTCCTTTTCTTATTATTAAATTAATCCTAACATCCTATTTCACAATATTTATATCAATTTTGGCACCAAAACTTTAAATATTAACTAGATTTTACCATTTTAACAGATCAGGTTCAAACGATACAAATTTTAGGCTTCAACAGGCTAAACCTCCTCTATGTAGTGCTGCCCACTTGAAAATCCTATTGATGAAGGTGCACTAGAACCTAATTAGGAGTATTGCAGCAAAACATTTTGGCTGCAAGTGCATAGATTAATGAAAATTATACATGTATCAAGAAATTTGATGAATCGTTAAACCAGCATGGGATTTACTTGAAATTCAACAACAAAGACTGTGAGCATTATGGTGATTGCTTGCATACAGCTTTCCATCTATGCCTTTTATAATTTCCAGGTGAAACTATACCTTACAATGACTTCAATTATGAAAAACCAAGTCCAACGACCTAACGATATGCAAATCGTAACTTGTCAAAATCATTTTTCAGTTTTAAGTGGAAAATCCATTTAATATCTACTTCTTATTATTATCAAGTGATTTAGAGTGTAACCTTTACTTATTCAGTAACAAATTAATTTATTTAATTAAGATTTGTTCAAGTTGAGTCCAAACCCCTAAATATATAGGCAACCCAAATGACTTATAGTTATTCAACTATGAGTGCTGGAATCACAGAACTATATTCTGATTGGTAAAATTTGCCCCCTTTTTCTAAAATATATTTTTTTCAGTCCTATAAATCTTTATATTATTTTGTTTCTGTTTGTTTCTGTTTTTGGGCGACGAATCAGGATGGCGGAGCATTCTTCGTACCTCATGGCACCGATTGCTATGATCATTTGGCCGACCCTACTAGAATTTAGCAGAATCTGGGGGAATTCCACCCCCAGTAGGGATTTTTAACGTGCCAAACATCGCATTGACACGGGTCCTACAGTTTTACTTCCTATCCGAGAAGAAGGCATGTTTTAAATTTTTCTCCGCTATGAAAAATTACCAGCTTTGTCGGGGATCGAACCTGCGATCTTTGGATTATGAAGCAAACATGCAAACCACTAATACACCGAGACTGGCTTTTATATTATTATGACAGTTAAAAATTTATTCATGACCATTTTTTATTTCATGACTAAAAAAATGGTTTTTTTTGCTTGTGATTGTTAATTGAAGCGTAGCAGATTTACCACGTCGAAAACGGACATTTATGAATAACTGACATGTCCGCATTTGTTTCTTAAAACGACTACCTTTATATTTTCGACTTCGTTACTATTGTAACGAATAGTCAACCCACATATGACGTCATCAAACATTCTAGATGTATGAGTCATCAATTGTATGACTCATCAATAACACCTGCAAGTATGACTCATCGACACGTCATCGAACATTCTAGATGTATGCAGTGTATGATGATGTATCGTAGAAGGGGGCAGTTAATGTTTAACCGGCATCGTGTTGAAATGTACTCTGAATAATTAGTTAATACATAAATAGTTTTTATATAAATAGTCCTCAAATAAATTTGTAAATACCTAGCATTTTTAATAGCTTGTTAAATAGTTTATAGTTATAGTGTTTTTAATTAAGTGCATTGTAAATAATCTTTTCTTAATTAATAGACGATTTTAAAGTTTTATTTGGCAAGTTCCACAATTTTGACGCACTCTTGATAAAAATGCAGTATATCTCTAGCAACCGCGATACGCACATCGGATTTTTTATTTGAAAGCGAATTAAAAATCCTATTGTTTAGTTTATTACCAAATTCTTTAGATAACAATAGCTTATTAACACTACGATATTTCGCACGTTAGAAATCCCTACTGAGGGTGGAATTCCCCCAGATTCCCCTAAAGTCTAGTAGAATTATATGATTGTAGTAATCGGGGCCATGAGGTATAAAAATGATCCCTCATCCCGATTCTTCTACCAAAAGTAGCTTGATAGTTCTTAAATTGATTTAAGATTTTATCTTTAACAAATTCAATTCGTACAATTCATCGGAAGATGAATTAGTGTTTGCTTTAATTTTTCAAATTTCAGCTAGGTTCGTAATTAAGGCCCGTTTTGCTCTTAGATACCATTAACATACCTTCTATAAAATAGAATGGCCTTCTTGTTTAATTAAAATATGTTAATAACTAAGATTAGTAGTTGTAATACATGTACAAAGTACTCGCTCAGATCTCTTTTTTAAAAATGACAAAATGTCATCGCCTACGCCTCTGATAAAGGTTTAGCTATCTATCCTTTTCAAAATTGTATTACAATAATAATAATTTATACCTTTATTTAATATACAGTGTGTATTATTATAAATAGCGTATAATAATAAATGCAATCAAAATAAAGTTTAATAGGCAAACAATATAAAAGTTAAAATCAGTGTTACAAGTTGTTATTCATAAACCGATTGTAATTTGATTTTATTTTCAGGTTATGACAATGAGAAGCAAAAATACGTTCGGCATCCACTTCTTGTACATTCTATTATTGGGACAACTTTCTATGGTGTATATGGATCCACGCTGTTATTGGAGATCATCGACTTGCAGCACCTTGAAATGTGTCGAAGCTGATGTAAAGTATTTGGAAGCAACATTACCCAATATGTACCACGAACACGATTATTACGAGGATTACGAATATTCTGATATCAATCTAGAACATACATGTGTAAATTTGGATATTAGTCATTCCAATGTTGATATATTAAAAAATCAGACATTATCTGTTAAGCATCCTCATGAATATAAAGAAATCCGTCTAAGTAATATTAATTTGGAGAACATTGAAGATGTTGTGTTTGAGAAATTTGAAAACCTGCAGAGGTTATTTTTGGAGCGTAATAAACTAGAAGCTATCAGTGTAATAGCTGGTTTAAGAAAACTGCAGACGCTTGATGTAAGCCACAACAAGATTAAAACCATTGGGGAATCCAATCTACCTAAAATTGATACGTTAATAGTTTTGGACTTAAGTTATAATAAGTTAGTAACATTGGGAAAGTTGTTGTGTAATTTTGAAGATTTAGAAGAGTTGAATTTAGAAAGTAATAATTTAACTAAAGTGGAATATTTCTTCAAATGTAACAAAAAATTAAAAACTCTAAACCTGGCTTACAATCAGATTGTAGAAATTAGTACTGAAGTTTTTATGGACTTATTAGAATTGAATACATTGAGATTGAACGACAATCATCTCATAACATTCCATGGAAGTGTATTTAGTACTTTAAGTAAACTTACACATTTATACTTAGAAAACAATAGAATCCAAAGTATAAATGCAACATCATTTACTGGATTGAGTATGCTGAACGATTTCAACTTAGACGACAATAACATAACAAGGATAGAACCAAACTCGTTCGTTGATTTAAAAAGGGTAACGATGTTATCGTTATACAATAATCATTTATATGCAATCAAGTCCCATACGTTCAGTGGATTGGAGCACTTGATGTGGTTAAGTTTGAATGATCATTCTATTCAAAGAATAGAGAGTGAAGCTTTTCTTGGTATGAATTTATTGGGATATTTAGAGTTGGACAATAACAAAATTTGGGAAATTGCTCCGAAAGCATTTGAGGGTTTATCAAAATTAAGATGGTTATCAATGCGGAATAATAATATAAATTTATCAGAGAATTTATTTTTGCCCCTGAAGAATCTTGAATATTTATATCTAACTGGAGATAGTTATTATTACATAAGTGCAAATGCATTTGCTGGTTTAGGAAACTTAGTAGAATTAGACTTGTCGAATTCAACAATTGGTGCAGTTGCAACAGGCGCATTCAATAGACTTACTAAACTTAGAAGTTTATTGCTGGATAGGAATGAAATGGAAATATTATCATCGGACGATTTTGTTGGAATGCCAAACTTAGAAATTTTAAATTTAGATAGCAGCAATATTAAAGAAATTAGAGCCAATGCTTTTTATGAACTTGATAATCTAGCAGAGCTGATATTAACGAACAACAGCATAGGAAGCTTTGGAGCAAACAACTTTAGAGGATTAAAAAGTTTAATTACACTTAACTTAACTAGATTGAGTATTAATTCTCTAGAAGCAAACACTTTTGAAGGTTTACATAACGTGACAGAAATAGATCTTAGTTATAACAAACTTAAAACTATAAAAGAAAAAACCTTTTACGGTTTGCCCAAATTGAAAAATCTAACATTAGAAAGTAATTTGATATCATCCCTAGAAGCAAATGCGTTTCAAGGATTAAATGAGTTGCTATCTCTAAATATATTAAATAATTCAATTGAAATGTTAACTTCGGATAGTTTCAAAGGACTGGGCAATTTAAAGAGTTTGAATTTGTCTGATTTAAATATCAATAGCATCGACGCTGGAACTTTTAACGGTTTAGATAATATAAACACTCTCGATTTAAATAAGAACAAGATTAACATTTTAAAAAGCAAAATCTTCAAAGGACTATTGAATCTTAAGATGCTGTTTTTAAGAGACAATAACATCTCAACAATAGAACTATATGCTTTCGAAGGGATGAATAGGGTTGAGTTTCTTGACATCGCTGGAAATAATATAAAAATTTTAAATAATAATGTCTTTAATGGTTTAAGTGAAATAACCAGTCTTAACTTGACCAATCTCAACATTGACACTATCATATCTGGTGCCTTTAGAGGACTTGATAAAGTAAAAACCGTAGATTTAACAAACAACAAAATACAGCGTGTTGCAGGATACTCGTTCGCAGGCCTGTCAAGTGTAATCCATTTTTATTTAGATGATGGTATAAAAGTAATAAATGAATATGCATTTAGCGACTTAACTAATTTGGTTAAGTTGTTGATCAAGAACGCTGACATATCGGTAATAGATAGCAATGCTTTTAATGGAATGTCTAAACTTCAGTATCTGACTATAACGCAATCTCATATAGGTCTCATAAACTCTAATGCGTTCTACGGCATGAAGAATTTAAAAACTATTTTGTTCATCAATTGCACAATTGATACAATAGGTAGTAATGCTTTTTCAGCCCTAAAAGGCGTAGGGATTAACGATTACTCTTATACTGGACGCTATTCCTTTTCTGGCTTGTCAATTAAGAAGCTAGAAGCAGGAGCATTTATGGATTTTAAGTTCACGCAACAACCCTCGTCTCTGTATCGTGGCTTGGCAATTATGGATTTCTCAAACAATAATCTAACCACTGTATATGCTAATACCTTTCAAGGACTAGAAAAATTGAATAAACTTCTTCTTAATAGAAACAACTTAAGAACCATTGAGAATTCGGCATTTTTACAGTTGAAGTCCTTAA
The DNA here is from genome assembly GCA_929113105.1 of Agrypnus murinus. Taxonomy (NCBI): domain Eukaryota; kingdom Metazoa; phylum Arthropoda; class Insecta; order Coleoptera; family Elateridae; genus Agrypnus; species Agrypnus murinus. The sequence continues at coordinate 66,049,893 of OV816027.1, forward strand.
GGCTCCTAAACTTGACACATAACTACCTAGAAAGTTTTTCATCAAATCAATTTTTAGGTCTATCAGAACTATCGCACTTGGATATTGGTTATAATCAGATAATTGACTTTCAACCAATAACTTTTTCCACAAACCTGGAACGGTTATATATAAGAAACAATAAAATAAACGTCTTATATGAGAACACGTTTAGCAATCAAAACGTCTTATACGATTTAGATCTAAGCAATAATCAGTTAGCAAGTTTGCCGAAAAGTGTCTTCGAAAGTCTTCCTAGTTTGAAATATTTTGATGTTTCTAATAATAGACTTGCAACTTTTGATCCGGTCAAGCTTTCGATTCAGAAGCAGTTACAACGACTCTCAATAGGTGCTAACAGAATATCGAAGTTACAAGCTGATCTACTTATGAAGATGTCGCCTAGTTTAACGTTCATGAACCTTACTGATAATATATTTTCTTGTTCCGACTTGAAAGATATTTTACAAACCTTATATCTAAATAATGTTCATTACGCTAAGCAAAATAATGTTTACAGCATCAACCAAATTAACGGAGTTTCTTGTACAGAATCAGAAACTAACCCACTTCCTGTTGAGCTCGACTTGTTGAAGTTAGAAAATTTTCTTAATGACACCAACGCTAAAATCAATTCAATTGCCAAACTACAGAATAATAGTGTTATACCACATTTGACAATGCATCATTTTACTGAGTTATTAGACAACCTGAACAATATTAATTCTAAAGTCGACTACCATGCCAATTCAACCAAAGACAATTTCAACAATCACCACCAACTTGTTAATCGGTTTCATAGTAAAATGGGTGTATTCCAAATCCTTTTAATTCTTACTGTTGTGGTAATTTGTGTAGGGAAGGTAGTTAGTATAGGTAAATACTTTTATCAGAAGAGAAATAATGGTAACAATAATAATCGAAGACAATCTCATATAGAATTAATAAATGCCAACTCTTTAACCTATCAATAATAATAATTAAACACCAATCTGGCTGTGTTTATAATAAATAGTACAGGTAAAGATTTGCAATTTTGTTGTTATGTATTACTTCTCTTGTTTATTGTTTCCAGCCTTACTTTGTAGAGCTCCATAATCATGAAATCATTAAGAATAGAAAAATTTTCACAGCTTTATTAAAATATAACCTGACAATATTGCTTCGACAGCTATGCTGTCATTATCAAAGGTAAGATAATTATAAACAAACACGTCGCTAGAACATGTTACAAATATCTTTTATACAAAAAACTAAACCAGATTATTAACACGATAGATTACAAATCGAAATACTCTGTTAGAAATTCATTAGAATTAGTAGATAAGCTGCAAAACATACATCTTCCACCACATTCAAAACTTGTTAGTTTTGATATTTGCAACATGTTCTCCAGAATACCCCCAAAGAATGTATTCCTTTATTAGATAGTTTCTTGATCAATAGTAATATAGAATTAGTTAAAAGGTTAGAGTTAATTCAGTTATTTGACCTTTGTATAAGTCAAGATTATTTCACGTTTAATAACATAATTTATTTACAAAAGGATGGTTTACCTATGGGTAATTCTCTAAGTCTTCTATTAGCTAACATATTTATGGACAAGTTCGAAAATCGAATATTTGAATTAAACCTCTCTAAACACATTATCTTCTGGTTTCGTTATGTTGATGACATTTTAGCTTGTTTTGACAGTTCTTTTGAGGTTATCAATGAATTTTTAATTCTTATTAATAGTATCCACCCTAACATAAAATTTACACTAGAAACAGAACAAAACAGGGCTATAAACTTTCTAGACTTAAATATCAAGAATAACGCACACACTCTGTTTGAATTTTCCATATACAGAAAACCAACACAAACAGACATAACAATACCAAATGAATCTTGTCACCATAAAACACAGAAAATAGCAGCCTACAGATCATTAGTACACAGAGCTTTAACTATTCCACTAACAAAACCAGATTTTAGCAAAGATATATCAACCATTAAACAAGCACATGCAAATCATTACAATCCGAACATGATTGACACTTTAATTAAACAAAAAGATTATAGGTTAGCTATCAAAAGAATATATCCCATTGACAATCAAACAGAAGACACAAATTACATATCTATACCATATTTTGGCAAAATATCAGAAAAAATTGCACATATACTAAGAAAAACCAACAATTATAAACTAACATTTAAATCAACACTAACACTTTTTCATTTTTATTTAATGCTAAAGACAGAACACTTGATATCATGAAATCGGGCATTTACCGTTTAAATTGTTCTTTTTGTAGTTCAGTATATATTGGGCAAACACTTCGAAATTTTGACATAAGATATAAAGAACACGTACGTCATTACAAAAATAAACATCCTGAAAAATCGAATTACGCCAAACACCTTTTAGAACAAAATCACACAATGACTCCTCAGAATAATATTAAATTCCTACATTTTTGTAATAACAAACGCAAATTAGACATTTTAGAAGCCTTTGAGATATACAAACACAAACTCAGGGTACCTTTAATGAATGAACAACTTGAGCTCAGTAATTCTCCGTTACTGGAAGTATTAGATATTTAATTCTGATTATTATTATTATTTTATCTAGTTACCTATTTTTGTATCTACCTTAGCGACGTGTTTGTTTATAATTATATTACCTTTGATAATGACAGCGTAGCTGTCTAAACAATATTGTCAGGTTCTATTTTAATAAAACTGTGAAACTTTTACTAATCTTTATTTATTTCATATTACTTCTCTGTTTGATAATGGCCTTAGTGTATGCTGTTTAAATACATAATGTCCTTTAACTTTAATTTTATGTTAGATTTAAAATAAGACAAAATAATGTGACAAAGAACTGAATAGTGCTAAGTAAATTTAAATTGACACCTGAATAACATAACGATGTCGTAAGCACTAATTTCTGAAATAATTGTAAGATTTATGTTTATGGTTAAGTACATAAGTATTTGTCAGTATTAGCATAAATATGAGGAAACCTCTATTGCAGGATAATACACAGTTTTATTATGTTAATTTGTTTTTAGTAGTTGTTTGAGTAGTGTTAAGTGTTTTTATGCATAATTTTGTATATTGATTCTTAGAGTAATAAATATTATTAAAAATTACAAATGTTATAATTTTTATTTAATCGATTCCAACATTTACAACGTGTATTGGTAGTAAAGTAATTAATTGCTGAAAGTTTCTAAACAGTTCGCCCTATACCTATTTTCGTCATATTGGTAGACATTGACGGAATATTGCAGCAGAGATATTAGGTAAAAGTGAAAAGGTGTTGTACAATGACTCGCTAAGTCTCCCGATCATTCTCGCGCGCCTCACATACACCCGCGCTCGTTACTTGCCCATACTTTATCCTATATAATTATTAATTTAAAAACTAATAATATTAATTAAAAAAGTATTATAAATAAATACAGTAACTTTCGTTATATTCTTTACGGCAATTCTGTAATTCGGTAGCACAAGGATCGTTGTATTGGCAACAATGGTGCAGTAAGATGGCCTGTCCGCTCGCTTATTTTAACACCATTAGATTATTTTGTGAGGCCATATTTAAAAGAAAAGGTACTTGAAACCCCTTCCATTAATCGTGCCGGTTTTGAAAATAGCGTTAGAAATTGTATAACAGTATATTCAAGTATTAGTTGCATAAGACACGTTTTTAGCGCTCGCATCCGAGTTTAGAAAACGGCAATTGTTTTTCACATAGCTTCCCATCCTTGTCTGATACACGCAAAGCCCGTTAAGCGGCAGGACCGCGTTCAAATTTGCCAGGTGTATTATTTGTACCATTGAAAATGATTACAAATTTAAAGTAGAATGTATGCCGATATATTTGTGAATTGCTACTTAATCAATTAAAAAATTAGATGAAATAAAAATAGTTATATTCCATTTCATAGAATAAATACCTTATTTGTTAAAGAAATTAATGAGATATAAATGCAATAGTATTTTCAGCAAAGAATGATTTTTGTTAACAAAAATAATTATTCGTAAGATCTTTTGGATATTATAAGGTAAAAATATAAAACTCTACGAAACTAAATTTGGTTACGTTACATTTATCGTGAGCATATTACACTTATACACAACACAATGCATCCCATCATGACAGTATCAAAATTTACAATTTCGTTAATAATAAAGTAAAAGCTGCTATGCCCGTAACGGGGCTACGACCGACGGCGCGCGGCGCCTTTAGTTTTGCTACGTTACATTCCAGTTACAAGAATTCACTACGTAAATAAGATAAGTTTGACATTCTAGAAACAGCTGTCTAACAGTGATATCAACTTTAAAAAATAAAATCTTATTGTTTACAACATTCTAATAAATTTCTTTAGGACACGCAAAATGCGTGTCCTAATGGCTTTGTTAGGGTAACTCACTAGGATAACTTATTGCGTAACTCACATCGCTCCTTCCCCTGTAACATAGAAAGCTACTCTTCTATTTTTTAAAAACAACAATGCTTACGTTATACTTAATTAGGCCTCGACTTAACCTGAATAATAAGCACGGCTAGTCTCTTTTTAAATTAAAGCAGGTTGTAGGTGAATTGGACTAGCTGATTCATAGAGCTATGGAGAAAGGCGCAAGCACGATTGATTTAAACAAATAAATTATTAGCAGTAATGCTTCACAGTAACGGATTTCTAGATCTTAACGTGAATCAGTCTCAATCATGCAAGGACCAAATTCCCCCACTCCGTTATAACACCAGAATATCAAATAACAAAGCACCAAATCTAACGTCCTGCTTTGTCAAGAAATCTTCAATAGGAACATGTTTTAGAAGAGAATCAGATCGCGGGGAGAGTTGTTTTAATAATCATAATAATAATAATAATAATAATAATTTGTTTGCCCAACAGAATAAAGATCCACTAACAGGACTTTGAATCCTCTTAACCATTTTATACAACAATTACTTAAATCTGGATTATGCTAAGTGAAATTTATTGTAAATGAACTTTATAAACTAAAGTACGGTCTTACATAACTGCAGTCGGAAAGGATACGATATGCTGATAATGTTGCCGTAGAAAAGTACCTTTTATTATAATTACCCTGTAGTAGTTATTTTAAAAATAATTTAGGTCTAGCTTATTTCATCAGTTTAAAGAAAATAATCTAGTTTAAACCTTGGCTCTGGTCTTACACTGTTTTACAGTACAATATTTTGTTCTACGATTTGTTCTAACCATAGTGACAATTTCCTCGTCAATATCTGATTTTAGCTTGATTCAACAACTGCAAAGTATACTCAAATTCCTGCAATTCAACTACAGTAACCCAAAATTTTACTCAGTTAATTTATTCCTGAAATTCTTGATTTCGCGAAAATGTCACTAGTTTGTTGACGGTACCTGAAAAGTGGGTAAAGGGAATACATTATGTAAAGTTATTTTATATTTGAAGGGAAGAAATGATATTTTGTATTAATGTTTTTACAAGCTGTTGCATCTAACTTGTTTAAAATTAAGGACCAATTTTTATGACCTGCAATATTTCAACTATGGCATTATAAGTAAGCACGGAAAAAATTTTCTTTTCTTAAATTCTCCTTAAAACTTTGTCAATTTTTAACAACGTTTAAGATTACTGGCCACCATTGTTTATTATATTTTTCAGAACCAAAATAAATATTTTCAAAGAACGCTATGACGTCAAGATCTTTACTTCACGATTTTAAAAGTAGATTAGAATTTTAAGATTTTCCAACATTTCTATATCATTCTCCGGGCTTAAAGCAATTAATTTCTTTTTAAATTGACAATAACAAAAGCATTTCAGCTTATTTAAAATTCAAGACAAATATTTAAAAAACCGTAATACTTGCTCTACAATTTTTTGACAAATTACTTTTCGATCGTTGCGTTGGTGTGAATTGGGAGGCTTACTGGTTTCAGAATCAGCAGGAATAATGGGCCTGAATTACCCTTACCCCAGCTCCACACATGCGTATACGAATATTCGTGTGCAAACGCGAATATTCATGACTGAATGTTCGTTTGCGAATGTATCCGAACAATTCCCTACACACTTCGCATACGGTAACCGAATATTCGCGTATAGTGTATAAGGCAGGCACGTGAGGGTTAAGACGAATGTTTGATCCCTTTGACTCGGCCTAATTTACCGCTACAAGACGGATCGTGCTCGTGTTCGTGGACGAATAGCAAATATTCGTGTACGAATACGAATGTATTATCCACACTTCATGTATTTGTGTACGAATAACAAACATTCGTCAACGAATAACGCATGTGTGGAGCTGGGGTTAAACTAAAATTACATTTTTAGGTAAGTACCGTATAAGAATCTATCACATTTTGCACTTACCTTGAAGTGTTTAGCAGATTTTTGAACTTCGTAGAGCTTAAACAACCATAACTGACTTAAATTAATAAATTTCAGTCGGTACGGTACGAATTTGTTTAAATTTAACAATTATTTAAACTTCAAATACATTTAAACTACCATAACTAACTTAGCACAAACATTCACGTGACACCTTTAACGAGGTGTGAATCGAGATGTGATCGAATTAAGATGTGATCGAACAATCTCCTAGACTCCTCCAGAATCTGTCGCGTTTTCCTTGTTATCAACAAATTGTCTCTTATCCAAAATACCACAAGACAGAATAAACAACGTATCAAAAGGGAAAAGAAAAGTGAGTGTAACGAAAACTTTATATTGATGTTATGATTAACCAATTCCTGAGATCAACAAGATCTGCCTCTATTATTCGATATTTTTCGTATCAGACCTAAGCATTTTTTGTGAGCCTATTGTATTTTTATCACAAAGGTAAACTGAGTAGAAGTTTATTTTTCAAATGAGGTCCTACATAAACTACCCATAATACTACATAAACTACCTATTATAAACTAAATTTAGTTTATTGCAACTAGCATTCATTCAATAAACTGAAGAAAAAATGAAACTTGTCAATCAAGGAACACCGTTATAAAATATCCCCAAAGTGATTGGATGTCTTAGTTCGTTATTAGCTTGTTAACTTTGTGAAGATTCTAAGAATGAAGAAGAAGATGAAATTCTAAGATGAAGAAAATTCAAGTTATATTTGGTACCCCCTCTTCCCCCAATACATATTTTTATAATATCTCTGAGAAGCACAGACATTGATGTTGTCTACACACGAACGGGGATGGTATATAAGACACAACTCACTATTCTCTTACCTTAAATAAAAGAAATTGATCCGGCTAAATTAAATTTGTTGTGAAGAACTCTCCATAAATTGAGACTCTCAGGCAGGTCTTCAATAAGGCACTAAATGAATATATAAATCTAAGAACACAGTAATATACAACAAATATAAAGCAATATTTCATCAATACAACACAAATTTATTTAATAAATTTAACAAAGAACAAAATAAAGAAATAAAAAGAAAATTTAAACTTGAATACCAAAATTCTATTTAATATCAATCCCAAAATAGTCTAATTCTCTTTATGTGGGGAGTAATACCTCTGGCATCAACATATCTCTTACTTACTACTATTAACTATAACTACTGTTGAAAAACTCATATTTAATAGTATTTTGTGTCTCAAGGACAGAAAGTTAGCATTTGGAGCATAAGAGGCTCGCAAAGAAGCCTTAAATGCCCTCAAAACAGGACATTTAAAAAGCACTTTTTGATTAGGTAGGCGAAAAAATATTTAAATCACCATACAGTTGGCAATGCATGGTGATACATTTCCCAGTATCTGCTTTCTGCTTTCATATGGTTGAACAAAGAATCGAAGAAAGTATGTCATTACCTCTTTCAAATATTTCCATAAAATGGCTTTAATAAGTTGAATTCTAAATCCAATTGTTTGTCTCATCGTGGTAAGTCAATTAATTTTATAATTAGAGTCCACATCTATTTATCAAATTCAGTCATAAAGACAATTTTTTGTTATCAAATAAAGAAATTCCATAGAAAAATAAATTGTCACTTGAATAAATTAAAGCACTTGTTATTATTAAAAGAATCACTTTTATTTAATAATCTTTCATAAAACTTTGAACACTTTGACGTTTTACAAATACAATAACTTCAAAGTTTTCTGGTAAACAATTTAACTCTACACTTAATTTTTATTAAAACAAAAGACACTGACGTTTAATTTTTAACATAACCAAATTGCTATATAGAAATTTTAATTAATCCTAAAACTAATTAGTTAATGTTATAGATTATCAAATTCTTAACTTTGGTATTTTCATAACAAACGAAGGCATTCATTGAATATCGATGGAACCTACTTATAATAGAAATATTGATTAACTTATTTACGTAAAAATATCATTTTATACCTTCCTATCTTCACAAATTTAAACCTTATATGCTAAGAAACATTATTTACATAATTTCAGACATTAACAATATGAAAGTTTCAACCAATTACACTATTTGTACGATGCATAACGCAATATAATAATATGTTGTTTAACTGATATAATTTATAAAAAGCAGACCCTACATTTAAGATAGTTTTAATTATGTGATAACAAAACAGTTTTACAATCCTCCACTAAAATGATTTAACCAACAACTGTAGAATTTCGAAATAATAAAAAGTTTAGCTAATAAACGATCTCGTTAATATAGAAACACATTTTTTTTCTTATTAAATGTTCAGGTTAGATAGTAAATACTTTTATACCTCCCCATTACAACACACCTTGACTGTTTTAGGTTAAATCTTGCGTTAATTTTAGCCTAACTTGATATTTTTATTAGAAGAATTAAACTCTTGATTGTTATGCAATCAAAGTTCACATAAAGAGTTCAAACTTTTGATAAAAAAATCAAGTAGCCATGTAACAATTGACTTAGCGTTAAATTTATGACAGTTCTTAAAAGAATTTTTATTGTTTTTATTAAAACTTGGAAATCTTGATTTTTTTAAATTGTATTTAAATGACGGAGAATGCAAACTCCACATAAATGACAGAACCAAGACTGATACTGACAACCAATTTGGACTACGCATGCTCCTCGCGTAAGCGACTGATCGCTTCAAAGTTTGAAATGAATCACTGTTGGAATTTATTAAATATTAAAAATGAACTAAAAATAATGATATTTGTACGAAAATAATATAGATAAATGTTTGTCTTCGCCGCAGTAACGCGCTTTAAACACACTTAGCCTTTGCATTAGCTTTACTGAAACATATACTATTATGGAAAATATAGCACAAACTGAAAAAATTATCTTCGAAATATTGCTAATATTACTTACAATACAAAATGCCGTATCGCAACATTTAGTTTATAATTATGGAAAATAACCGGTAAAATAATAATCTACAAATAAGTCGGTATAAATAACGACAATATGACGGATATGTGTCACTCATTTACTGGACGTCATTATGTCGTCGACTTTGCTCCATGTCATTATGACGTAGCTTTGCTGCTTGGGAAATATCTAAACAATAGATCAACATAAGCTGCTGTAGATCTATTGTTTCTGGTACTGGTGCAACTTACAAGTAGCTGCTCCACAAAATTACATTTCACATAATAAGGCTAAACGTACTACTTTTTATATTATGTAATGCTGTGGATTTCAGTATCCAAAATTTGGTAAATTTCTAAAATATTAAAATCTTTGTTTTGAAATTAACACTCTTGAAATAATTTATCAACTTTTCCAATTAAAATTGAAAATAAGTTATTTAATTGTGTGTCATTGATAATAGAATGAATATATACTCTTTACTAAGGTTAAATAATCCATGTTTTTTATTTATTATCAAACAGTTTACTCACCAAGTTCTTAAGAATACGTAACATCCAGTTGTGTGGAAGTTGTTATTATGTAATTCTTTTATGATTAAGTTCAAATGAGTAATATCGAAGGGCAATGAGATTCTCTAAAGGTTTTCGTTAATATAAATAAATTATTAATATTGCATAAAGTGTTGTATAATATATATGTGTCACTTTTCCAAACAATGTTAATCTGCTATTATGTATTGTATCTAAGTGTATAGTCATTTTATTAGGTCGGTAGGTAACGTAAAATTGAGTAATGTGTTGATGTAAATATTAATATTTAAACTTAGGAAACAATAGTTTTAGGCACTTCATGGTATACGGTGACAGAGTAAAGTCGTAAAAACTAATATAGTAAAAATGTAAATAGTTTAGTCTTGCATAGACAGTCAAGTTGGTTGATTATTTGATGATTAACGGCAAAAGTGTAGAGTCGTTATAAATCTGTAAAAGTGTTTATTTGATTCTAAAGAACCGCCTGCAATATTTAATTTCAATTACTTACTGAAGCAAAGCCAGTGAATAAATCTTCGTAAAAACCATAAGGTGGTGTTTTATTTAAAATTAAACAATTTAGTTATAATTAAACTTAATTAGTGACTTAAATTTAATAGTCATTTCAATTACAATTTGTATTTTATTTTTTTGATCACGAGAATCCACATCGCCCACATGAGTGTTTCATAATAATTTATTTCAGTTATTTTAAGTTACTTAATTGGCGCCAGTAACGTACGTTATAATCACACTATAGATAAGATCATATTACATTTCATGATAAGATTATATCATCTTTCATGAGAACTGCTTAGTATTGCCAGCACACGATATCATATTACATTTTCATGATAAAACTATATTATCTTTCTTGAGAACTGGTTTAGTATTAATTCTCTCATGACCATGAGAATTGTGTAGGCAGATAAGATTGTATCACTGTATAAATACCTCTATTTTAATCTTAAAAAACTCAGACTTTATCTAGCCGTTAACAGTCTTTGGTGAGTCTTTAATTAATCTTTAATAAGTGTCAATCAGTCTCAGATCATCTAGGTGTAGACTTCAAAATTGTCCTACTAGTAAACATAAAGACTTATTCGAGTATTAATTAATTGTGTTTTGTTTAATATCATTTAAATGTTAATTCTAAAATTGTTCTGTTAAGTGTGTTAATTCAAATCTAATTATTTAAACTCGTCTTACTCGTTCAAATAATTACTGACAAAGTAATAACACATTTGTATTGTGAATGTAAAAAGAGATAAAGTTTTCTCTTCATTATAAATATTAAATTATATTCTACGGCTGCAAACGAAATATATAAATTTGATTTATTATATTAAATAAATAAAGTTTTAAAAAAACCTTCGGCCACAGAACATAATGAAACTCGCCCAACTTATCTTACGTAATCTTGAATTAGTTAAGAACTCACGTAACATTTTGATACAACTATCGCATTATTTAAATCTATTAAAAAGTATTTTAAAATCATATAAGAATTTATATAAAAGAGAAGTTGAAAAGTATTTCCAAAGTTCACTGTCATTCTAAATCTCAAATTATTTATAAAAAAACATCTAGGTACGATCTAACGGTAATTATTCCTAATTTTAAAGATATGATGAAATTTAATAAAAATAATTTTATTATTTTTCATTAGCCAATATCACCGCATATATTTATTAGTCTTGTCCCAACGTGGTGCAAAAGTTCAAATTTTTCTTTTTATGCGATATCATCGCAGTATATACACAGCCATGTTAATCATTGCATGATACTGTATTATACGCTTCCGCTTACTAACTGTATAGTTTCATTATGACTATTAGCACTATTATTGTTTCGATAAAAGTATTTCCCTACACAGATTGCTTTCCTCAAGCAAACTAATATCAAAACAATAATCAAAAGTATTTCAAATACTCTCATTCTATTTAGATATTGATCAACATGTTGATGATTTTCAAAATTGTTTCTAGTGGAATTAGCATGGTGGTCTATTTTAGAAGCGATATTTTCCAATTTGCCTATTAATTTTGTAAAATGATGCATGGTTAGATATGTCAGAACACTATTGTTCTGCTGGTCGGCAACATCGTTAAGTCTAGCATTAGTGTCGTTAACGAGTTGTTCTAAATTCGAAAAGTCAAGTTGAATAGGAAACGATTTAGGTTCTGTTTCCGTACATGAGACGCCATTAACTTGACTTGTGCTGTAAATAGCATCTCCTTCCTCTTTAGCATAACGAATTTTATTTCTGTAAAGAGTTTGTAAAATATCTCTCAAGTCTGCACAACTGAAGTTGTTATAGGTTAAATTCAAGAAGTGTAAATTAGGTGCAACTTTAAGTAAAAAATCAGTTTCAAATTTCGAAATCAGATTGGAACCCACTGAGAGCACTTCTAATTGTTGTTGTGCAGAAAATTCTAACACATCAAGAGTTGTGAGTCTATTATTGGAAATATAGAAATATTTTAAACCTGGTAGATCTTTTAAAATTCCTCGGGGCAAACTCGACAGCTGATTGTATGATAAATCTATTGAATTTAAATAGTCTTTTTGTGTGTAAAACGTATATTCAGATAGAACAGTTATTTTATTATGACTAGCATCAAAGTGCTGTAATTTTGGAAAACACCTGATGTAATGAAAATCAACTAGCTGATTATAACTAATATCCAAGTTGGTTACTTCGGACAGACCTTGGAATTTGGCTACTGAAATGTGCTCCAAAGAATTATGTGCCAACTTTAGGAACCTTAACGATTTCAGCTGCAAAAATGCAGATGCTTGAATTCTTTTTATATTATTGTTATTAAGAAAAAGTCTGGTCAGTTTTTCTAGCCCTTCAAAATTATTGGCGTATACAATAGATAGATTGTTGTATGAAAAATACATTGTTTTACGGATACTCGAGTGTTTGAAATCAATAAATGCTCCTGCGTTTAGTCTGTTAATCGACATATGAGAAAAGTCATAGACATGACTGTAACTGTTAGTTCTAACGTCTATGTCTGAAAAAGCCTTTTTTTCTATCGTGTCAATGGTACAGTTGTTAAACCAGACAGTTTGCAAACTTTTCGCACCTTTAAAGGTATCAGAATTGATAAGACTGATACGAGAATCATTAAAAGTTACAGACACAAGTACAGACATTCCAGTAAACGCGTTACTATCTATTTGCAAGGTGTCTGCGTTTGATATGTTCAGATGAGACACATTGCTTAAGTCACTAAATGCATATTCGTCTATTACTTTTATGTCATCATTCAAATGTAAATAGTTTACCTTTGGTAGGCCTAGAAAAGAGTGACTGGCTATAAGTTGTATTTTATTTTTTGTTAAATCTAAAATTTCCACGCAGTCAAGACCCCTAAAGGCACCTGCTTCAATAGCTTCAATGTTGATATTGCTGAGGTTAAGTTTAGTTATCTGATTTAAACCATTAAAAGTGTTGTTTTTTAGAACGGTAATATTATTTCCAGTAATGTCTAGAACTTCAACTTTATTCATTCCTTCGAAAGCAAACGATTCGATTTCAGAAATGCCATTATCTCTTATAAACAATTCCTTAACATTTAATAAACCTTTGAATAATTTGCTTTTTAAAATGTTGATCGTGTTGTTGTTTAAGTCTATAGAATATGCATTATCCAATCCGTTGAATGTCTCAGATTCTATTGTACTGATACGTGAATCAGACAAATTTAAGGCTGTTAATTTGCTTAATCCATTAAAACTGCCCAATAACAATGATTCAACAGGATTATTTAAAATATTTAATGATTCTAACTGATTTAATCCTTCAAATGCATTGGCTTCTATGACCGATATCTGATTAGCTTCCAATGTTAGACTTCTCAATTTAGGTAAGCCATAGAATGTCTTCTCTTTGATCATTTTGATTTTATTATAACTTAAATCTATTTCTGTTACATTATATAAATCTTCAAACGCTTCTGTTTCTAGATATTTAATACTCAACTTGGTTAAATTCAGTGACGTTAAACTTTTCAATCCTTTAAAGTTGTGTGTTACTAAGGTAGTTACATTATTATTCCTTAAAACTAAGCTTTCCAGATTGCACAGCCCATAAAAGGTATTCCCATCAATTTGATTAATTCTACTTCTTTGTAAACTTAGATATTGTAGAACGGTCATTCCTGTAAATACATGTGCTCTCAGAATTGTTATCTGATTGGTGTCCAGATGTAAATCTCTTAAGTTTGTAAGCCCATCAAATGCATCAGTCGATATTGCACCAATTGACGAATTATTTATCTCCAATTCCCTTAAGCTTTCCAAACCAGCAAAAGTATTTGCACCCAAGTAATGGTACCGATTTCCAGATAAGTATAAATGTTTGAGATTCCTTAGTGGTAAGAACAGGTTTGGTAAAGAATATATAAGATTATTACGTAACATTAACCGATTTAATTTTGACAGACCATTAAATGCTTTTAGATTGATTTCCCAAATTCTGTTGTCATCTAAATCTAAATAGTGCAGCATATTCAATCCAACAAAAGCTTCACTTTCTATCTTCACAATAGATTGCTTATTCAAGTATAAGTAAGTCAAGAGTGCTAGACCACTAAACGTATGAGATGCTATAACATGTAGGTGGTTCGCATAGAACCCTAAGTAATGTAATCTATTCAAATCAATAAACGAGCTTGGCTCAATACTTGTTATATTATTTGTTTCTAAGAATAAGTAACTTAACATGCTCAAACCAGTAAACCATGTTGTATTAATACTTTGAATGTTATTATCCTCTAGGTTTAAATATGACAGTTTATTTAAAATAACAAATACACTTCCATGAAGCGTTATGAGATGATTGTTGTTCATTCTCAAGGTATCCAATTCTGATAAATTCTTAAAAGCCTCTGCACCAAGTTCTTTAATCTGATTATAAGCTAAGTTTAGTGTCTTTAATTTTTTGTTACATTTAAAGTAATATTCTACTGTAGTTAAATTGTTAGTTTCGAGATTCAATTCTTCTAAATTTTCAAAATTACATAGCAACTTATCTAATGTTACCAACTTATTATAACTTAAATCCAAAACTGTTAACGTGTCGAGTTTAGGTAGATTTGAATCTCTTATAGTTTTAATATTATTGTTGCTCAAGTCCAAGGTTTCTAATTTTTTCAATCCATCTACTATATTAATCGTTTCAATCATATTATGCTCCAAGTATAATCTACGCAGGTTTTTCAATTTTCCAAAAGCATCTCCAGCAATATTTGCCAAATTCGTACTGCTCACACGTATTTGGTTGTACTCATCTGGATGATAAACAGATAAGGCTTTATTTGTTAAAGTGTCCACATTCGAATGAGTAATTTCCAGATTTACACAAACATTTTCTGCATTTTCGTATTTCGTGTATACATTTGGTGCGTGATGCATATGGGTTAGCGTTGATTCCAAAAAGCTTGTATTTACACCAACACATTTCAATGTTCCGCAAAGCGTCGACTTCCAATAACATCTTGGATCCATATAAACCACATACAGTTGTCCCAATACCAGCATCCACAACGAAGCGTGAACATTAAATATTTTCGTATTTCTCATCGCATCACCTGAAAATTAAAACGAAAAAATTTAGTTTTGTTGAATCTTACTAAGATCTTGTTAAGAATATTATAATACAACTAGGGAAACCCCGTCTACACATGACGGTCAAAAGGCTAATTTATTGAAGGATTTCCTTATATACAACTTTTGTTGTGTAATTACAATTCTCCGGATTTTCATGAATAATTATTCAAATTAATGCATCCAAACATAACCAATTAAAAATGCTAAGCCTAGCATTGCCTAGTACTCCCCTCTCACAGCTTACCCTTCTTTCTCCCTTCAGACTACCCTCTCTGGATTACCCCTTATCTTCAGTTTATCCCCCCCCCCACCGACTTACGCTTCCTATTCTCTGAATTAATATTAATTCATATAGCATCCCAAGCTGCATTTTTAGTCATCGCTACGTACCAGCAACTACTAGTGGAACTATTAAGTTTTTGCCACTAGTCACAAGCACGTAATTGCTACGGTTTCATTCCGTGCCTGGAACCAAAATGGGGAACAATGTTTCGGTAGCAGGTACGTGGCGGCGTAGTAATAGCTACTTTCGTGGATCTTCCTTTCTCTTTGACCATAGGCGCCGACTTTTTAAAATTTTAATGAGGGCTGGCCAATTTAGAGTTTTACCAACCGCACTAAACACGGTCTGCATATATAAATACTTCCAATCGAATTATTAATTAAACTTCTATAGTTATATTTAGGTATGTTTAAAACGGTGTCTCTTAACCATACATGTATTCCATCATGGTGGCCAAGTACTACTCGTGCAACACTACTCGTTTTAAACATACTGTTGTGATAAACCACAGTCCCTACAATCCAATTAATATTCTATATATCTACAATAACAATACAACTTACAGTCTTTAGCAAATGGCTTGTCTTGTCTTGTCTGATAGCGATGGAAGTATCTCAGATGGAGCTACGAGTGGGTGTCTTTTTTCGAGAGTATTCAAATGAATCTTTTTAGTTTTTGCATTTTAAAAATACTACTAAGTAGCGTTGATCTACACAGCGAAAGCGTCAATACAAAAAAAAGAATCCTGTAAATCGACCCAGTAAAACTTTCAAACGAACTGGTAAAGTAGTAAAATAATATAATTAGAACCAAGACCTCCTCGATTCGACGCCGACGTTTGACGTCTTTATGCGGCCTGTTTATTTGCCAGTTTTGGCGCCACGTCCCGGGGGAATGGACGCGTTCAACCGTTCGATTTTATCCGACGCGTTCACACATCCAAATGTACACTTAGCAAAATGCTTGGAATCTTTATAATCTGTGATAATATTTTAAAATAAAATCCGGACTCTTTTGAAGGTTATTGTTAAATATTTGACTATTCTAAACTTTATCCAGTAATTATTCGATATAGCGCTACGGGTTTTCGTTCGAAAAACGTCATAAAAACAGTTAAAAATTATAAAATATTCTTATCAGATGACACAAACACCATTTTTAAGCCATTTTCACGTAAATACAGCCAACTTTTTTACTAACTGTAACCTAACCTAACATTCTAACCTCAAAATAGCCATTTTAACATTGTTTTTCTTATTAATTACCGGCGACCAGCGCGATGTTTTTTCGGATTATTGTTCTCTAAGTTATCCTCTACAACTCAATATAATTGGTTTACCTGGGTTCAGAAGGGTCCGTATATCGAATAATTAATCTTTATTCTACTTTATAACGAATTTAGTGCGTTTGCTTTTGTTTGATAAGTTTTTGATTTAAAAATAGTAATTTTACTGAAAAAAATGCCAATTCACAACAAGAAGTGTCTTCGCATTTTCTTCCAGTATTAGCTTACGAAATAGGTGGATTGAAAATTTACATCTTCCTTCTGGTAGGATTAAAACATATACTTTAGTAAAATGTTCATTTATTTTACTTTATACATTTTCTAAACTACATCGTATTTAGTGCATTGCACAGTAGAAAGGGACAGTCCGGACAGTATAGTTAACGTAGAATTTTAATTTATTTCAGATACGAAAATCCCCGAAAGTACTGTTATCTGTAAATTACACTTTAAACGCAGTTGCTATAAAGACGGATCTTCTGGTTGAAAGTTATTAAAATGTAATGTGGTGCCCTACAGTACATACAGTAATTTCTGAAATATATTTTAAAAAAATCTTTTATCATAACACATTTTAGACATGTTTTTCGAACATTCCTCATGATGTACAGTATGTATTGACCAATTCCTTGAGCAATTGCTCCTCAAATCGCTCTTAGGATTAATCAATCAACAAGATCGTGGAGATTTGAAATGCCCTAGTAAAAATTTCATATTAATAAACCAAATAACAGAACTGGTTTTAAATAGATTTCAATATTTACGTCAAGAATGCAATCATTGCAGTATTTTAGCTGATCTTGACTTCAGAATTCTTTATCTTACAATTCTTCTTTATCTATTCTCAAGATTTACAACAAGGACCTTTGAAGAATAATTTTAAATATACTTCTAAAATCAATATTAACTAACCTTTCCAAGAAAGCACCACCAACATATCTGGAACGCGTTTGTACATTAAACTTCTTTCTAAAAAAGTACTCAAACATTGACAAATAAATACTTTTCATTAAAAAAATGCTTTTTCTTAGAATCACCACTGTCGATGGCATAAATTGTAATTTATTTGAAGTATGTTAACTGTCAAAAGTGTAAAAATTTAAGCTAATTTTCGAACTATTTCAAATTACCGCCGCGGTTCTGATCTCCAATCCCCCGGTAGCTAGCGCCATGCGGAGAACATGTGCATAATGATATTTTTTAAATTTGAACTGGCCGTATTAAGACGTCAAACGTCGAATCGAGGAGGTCGTGAAATTAGAACAATTATAAAAAACAATCTTTGTACTTACAAACTATGTTTTTTTAAATAACAACAATAAATAGCGAATACAGACAAAGAAAATAATTAAGAAATGTGTTCGGTATGTCTTTTCCCGTTTTGTTCGATGCATTTTTGGCACCTTTTTATAACGGATCCATAAATGTAATAAATGTAAGTCAACGTTAGTTGACATATATAAGAAAGTGAAGGCAGTTGTCATTTTTTATTTGGAGCTATACCTGAAAGAAATTATCAATAAAAGAATATTGTAAGAAGGTTTGAATAAAAAATATTAAGTGGTATTTAATAGGTATGTGTTGCAAGTGAGTAATTGAAGTATTAATAAGTTAAGAAATTTAAAAAAGTATTCTTTTTTTATCTTGGGAAAATATAAATTAAAATTATCAATAATTATTATCCCTTATCTAACTTCAGTAAATTCTTACCTGTTCATTTTATCTAGTGGGGCCTACTTTAACCTACCTTAACGCAGACGTTTCTCAAAAAAATATGTAACACTTCACAGATAAGGTTCTCATTATGTCAAATTGTTATTGAATATAATAAGCATTTTTGGAAAATCTCAATTCTCAATAGTTCAAAAACTTCAATGCAAAGAACCCCGCATTGGAATTTTTCCTAATTAGAATATAAAGAGTCTTACGGCTGAATGCAGCATACTCTTACAAAATGTGAAGATACACTTAGTTGAACGTGAACGAACGACGTACCAACAGAAATAACTATATTTGGTTAGTAGCAATCTACCTGGAAGTTTTCCACCAGTTTTACATGTTTCGGTAATTTTTCTCCCGTGCCACAAGACTTTAAAATATTTCTAGACATGAATGCCATTTACGAGTATTTATAGATGAAAACTTACCTTTTAGTGAACTTTTACACGAATACTGCACTCACTATAAAACAGCTTTTATTTAATCATCTTTCATTGTATCAATTTGCGCTTAATAGCACTTCTTAAAACATGTTTACATCTCTAACGTTTTATGTATTATCGTATCACTTTGACAACTGTAAACAATTCGTTTTAATTTTGATCACACAAGATGCAAGAACACCAATAAGTTTAGATTCGAAGTATCGTTTTGGTTTATGAACAAAATTGATCTATTTCGAGATCCCACTCAATTATAAAAAGAACGCCCGTGTGTGTGTACATTGTACAATAAATTGTGTTGAATCGTTTAAATGCAATGACGACATAATGACGTTAAACTCACATTATACTTTAATAAAGCAATCTAATAGAGTCTTCACATTTTGTTAGATTATCTCGAAGAGTTGGAGCTTACAGCCATAAAATTCATCTTTTTATCAGAAAATTAGTTTTAAACGTTTATGTGATATCGTATTATTTATAATGTGGGTACAAAACTTGAAATTAAGTATGCTGTTTTCATATAAAAGAAAGCTGCCTTTATGTCAGGTTTCTTCTTCGCTGGAACTTGAACTTTGCACCGAGCAGTAGCGCCAGCTGTAGGGACCATCTCAAGGTCCGTAGATACAAAGCAAGCTTTAAAATATACGTCATCGCAATGCAGCCATTTTCGCGCTCAGTAAGAGTTGCAATACGGCTGCTATCGAAGCCGACACGATCGTCATATGAGGCGCATGACGTTCTAAAACGTTGAATTAACGCTTAGTACCCAACTGAAAACAAGTCGAGTTGTCGATTATCTATGTTAATCAACATGTTCCGCCATTTTCGCGCTACTACATAGTGGAAGTGTATGAGATGACCTAGATTCCAAAGCTTGCTTTGTATCTACGGACCTTGGGACCACCTAAGTCAGTAGAATACGCCCGGATCTACCGCGTGGAATATCTCCAAAGTAAATAGGGTATAAACCCCGAACAAGCTCGTTATATTATATATGGATGATTTCTTGACATTTTTTTAGATGCTGCTACTATTAATGAACTTATTAATCATAATGATAATAATTACCACTACCCATAACCTGGAAAGCAGGTCCAAGAAACTATGAAGCTTGTGCAGGAGGCAGGGGCGATTATTATCATTATTCTTATTATCTTTATAATAATCAGTGCTGAGTTTATTTGAGAAATAATATTTAATTACAAGAAGAAATTTTTATTTGGATAATGGAACTTTTAACCTTCGTTATAATTTGGATCTTGTAAGGGAATTTACCTTAATCATTAAATGAATTTAGCGCCATATTTCAAGCAAGCAGCTGGATTTTAATTTTATCTATTAATACCATTTATTTGGCAAGACATTGGCGATTCAGACAGAAATCGAAAATATTTAATTTCAAAATATCATTTTTTAACAATAACTCAAAAACTGCTCGGTCAAGTATGCGTAAATGTAATGTTAAGAGTTATGAAATTATTTAATTAACATTACACGATGGATTACGACTATAGACCGCCTCAAAATATTTCGAAAACATTTGTGGAATTTTTCTTTTTTTTATTACAGTTAACTTCCATATAGTAGAACAAACGCACTATACCTTTTTCCGTCTTTATTTATTTAAAAAACTTGTTCATAACACAAACCTGACAAACTTAGATGTGTTTTTCTTTCTTCTATCCTTTCAGATTCAGTCTGCGATGAGTGGTGTAATTGGGTCCCCTTCACTGTCGGTGCTGACATTCTGTAACTCAGCCTTTTGCCTCAATGTCTGGGAGTTGCTGAAACTTATTTTCTTTCTCTCCAGTTTACTGGTAGGTACATGCTGCTCATCGATTCTTGTCTCGATGTCACGCCTTCAACACTTTGGGACTATTGGTATATTTAGAAAGTTTAGGTAATTTTTCTTTTTTATTTTACTTTCTTCTTATATTATGATAATAATTAAAACTCGGAGGCTGTTTATATGATGGTTTAACATGTATTTTAACTTTTTAACAAGTTTTAAATGGATACATAAATTGTACATCTTGAATTCTTTTGTATGATTTTATAATAATTTTTATTTACCTTAGAGATCAATAGAATTTAATTCTCTTCTATTATCTCAATATAAATCAACCTTGGCCATTCTTTGGGTTAAACCCATCGTGTTTATTTTGGCTACATTGAATTTCTTTATTATTTAGTCTCATTATAAGTAATGGTCAAATTTTATCATGGTAACCGTGGTCTAGGATATATTGAGATTATATTGTTCTATGAATTAAATTTTATTTATTGTTATTAAATCATATGTTCCTTGTCTGTTTCTTATTGATAATAATTACAGTTTCTTTTTCATACTTAAACTGCAAATAAACTTCTACTATCTCTAAATAGTTCTTTTATTTAAATTGCAATTTTGTATAAATAGGTTATAAGCACAGCCATGTTGACCATTGAACAATATTATCTATATCATAAGATTGCATTTACTAACTGTATATTATCGTTATTACTAGCGTTATTATTCTTTTGATAAAAGCATTTCCTTATTCTAATGGCCTTTCCCACGCAAACTAATACCACAATAACAATCAAAAGTATTTCAAGCACTTCCATTTTACTTTGGTATTGATCAACAAGTTGGTGATATTTAACATTGTTTTCAGTAGAATTAACGTCATGATCTACCTTAGAATTGATATTTTCCAGATTGTCTATTAATTTTGTAAATTGATGCATGGTTAGATATGACAAAAAACTATTGTTCTGCTGTTTAGAAATCGCATTAGCTCTAACATTAGTGTCGTTAATGAGATACTCTAATTTCAAGAAATCATGCTGTACAGGAAATTGTTTAGATTCTGTTTCCGTACATGAGACACCATTAACTTGGTTTACACTGTGAATAGTCTGTTCTTCTTCTTTAGCGTAATGAATCTTGTTTATATAAAGAGTTTGTAAGATGTCTCTCAGATCTTCACAATTAAAGTTGTTATAGGTTAAATTCAAGAATCTTAATTTAGGTGCGACTTTAAGAAATGAAACAATTTGAAATCTTGAAATCTGGTTGGAGCCCACTGAGAGCGATTCTAACTGTTTTTGTGCAGAAAATTCTAATGAATCGATTGCAGTGAGTCTATTATTGGAAATATTCAAATATTTTAAACCCAGAAGACTTTCTAAAACTCTTTGGGGCAAACTGGACAGCCTATTATAGCTTAAATCCACTGAATATAAATCTCTCTTTATGTAGAACGTGCTTTCATATAGGGCTGTTATTTTATTATGGCTAATAACCAAGCGTTGTAATTTTGGCAAACACCTTATGGTATGAATATCAACTATCTGATTATAACTAATGTCCAACTCGGTTAGTTCGGACAGGCCTTCGAATACGTCTGATGAGATGCTTCCCAAATAATTATGTCTTAAGTTTAGATACTTTAACGACTTTAGTTGCGAAAATGCAGACGTTTCAATAGTTTTTATATTATTGGTATTAAGATCAAGTGCATGCAGTTCTTCCAGTCCTTCAAACGTATTAGCGTATATAATAGATAGATTGTTGTTTGAAAAATCCAAAAATGTGCGGACATGATAAATACGTGATTGCTGATGGAGTTTAAATCCAATAAATGCTCCTGGGTTTAGTTTTTTAATTGACATTCGAGAAAAGTCACAGATACCTAAATAGAGATCATAGTTAATTGCAGTGTCTATTAAGCCCGAAAAAGCCTGTTCTGTTATAGTGCCAATTGTACAATTTCTAAACCATATAGTGCACGCTGTTGTTACACCCTTGAAGGTATCATAACCGATAAAACTAATATCAGAGTCATTAAAAGTTACAGACACAAGTGAATGTAGTCCACTAAAGGCATTCCTGTATATTTGCAAGGTGTTTGCGTTTACTATGTTTAGATAAGTCACAGCAGTTAAATCACTAAACGCATATTCGTCTATTACTTTGATGTCATCATTCAAATGTAAATGGATTAGCTTTGGTAGGCCTAAAAAGGAGTGACTGGCAATAAACTGTATTTTATTTCTTGTTAAATCTAAAATCGCTACCTTCTCAAGACCTCTAAAGGCACCTGATTCGATAGTTTCAGTGTTGAGATTACTGAGATTAAGTTGAGTTACTTGATTTAAACCATTAAATGTGTTGTTTCTCAAAACTGTAATATTGTTTCCAGCAATATCTACAACTTCAACTGTATTCATTCCTTTGAAAGCAAATGCCTTTATTTCAGAAATACCATTGTTTCTCAGAAACAGTTCTTTAAGATTCAATAACCCCGTGAATGTGTTGCTTTCTAAAGTGATTATTTTGTTGTTATTCAAATCCAAAGAGTATACATTATCCAATCCGTTGAATGCCTCAGCTTCTATGGTACCTATACGTAAATCAGACAAATTTAACTTTTTTAACTTACTCAATCCATTGAAACTATTCAATGCCAATGATTCAACAAGATTATTCAAGATATTTAATGATTGTAGCTCCTCTAATCCTTCAAATGCATTGACTTCTATGACTGATATTCGATTAGCTTCTAATGTTAGACTTTTCATTTTAGGTAAGCCATAGAACGTCTTTTCTTTAATTATTTTAATTTTGTTATAACTCAGATCTATTTCTGTTACATTATGTAAATCTAAAAAGGCTTCTGCTTCTAGAGAGTTAATGTTCAATTCAGATAAATTAAGTGTAGGTAAATTCCTCAATCCTGTAAAACTGTGGCTTACTAAAGTAGTTATACTATTATTTGTTAAAGTCAAGGTTTCCAAATTATCAAGCTCATAAAAAGCATTCTTACTTATATGATCAATTCCATTGCTTTCTAAATTTAAAGTACGTAGTTTTGGTAATCCTGTAAACAGATCAGAATGTATGATTGTAATTTCATTCATGCCTAGTGATAAAGTTTCTAAGTTTGTAAGCCCATTAAATGCTCGTGATGATATTGTAGAAATAGAGGAATTTCTCAAATCTAAATCTGTTAAGCTTTCCAAGCCAGGAAAAGTATCTGCAGCCAAATAAAGGTAACGGTTTCCAGATAAGTATAGATATTTGAGATTTCTTAGCGGCAAAAACAGGTTTGGCGTGGAATGTATAAAATTATCACGTAATATTAACCAATTTAATTTTGATAAACCATTAAATGCATTCTGATCGATTATACAAATGTTGTTGTTGTCTAATTCGAGATAGTTTAGCAAATTCATACCAACAAAAGCTTCACTTTCTATCTTCACAATAGCTTGATTCCTTAAGTTTAAGTATCCTAATCGTTCTAGCCCACTGAAGGTATGAGATTTTATAACATGTAAGTGGTTGCCATATAATCCTAAGGATTTTAACCTATTCAAATGAATAAACGAGTTTGGTTCAATACTTGTTATATTATTTCTTTCTAGAGATAAGTCATGCAACATGCTCAAACCAGTAAACGATGTTGTTTCTATACTTTGAATATTATTGTCGTCTAGGATTAAATGTGTAAGTTTATGCAAAGTAACAAATACACTTCCATGAAACGTTATGAGATGATTGCCATTTATTGCCAAGGTATCCAATTCTGATAACTCCATAAAAGCTTCGGCGCCAAGTTCTTTGATCTGATTCTGAGCTAAGTTTAGTGTCTTTAGTTTTTTGTTACATTTAAAGTAATATTCTACTGTAGTTAAATTGTTAGTTTCGAGATTCAATTCTTCTAAATTTTCAAAATTACATAGCAACTTATCTAGTGTTACCAATTTATTATAACTTAAATCCAAAACTGTTAACGTATCGATTTTAGGAAGATTTGAATCTCTTATAGTTTTAATATTATTGTTGCTCAAATCCAAGGTTTCTAACTTTTTCAATCCATCTACTATATTAATCGTTTCAATCATATTACGCTCCAAGTATAATCTGTGCAGGGTTTCAAATTTTCCAAAAGCATATCCATCAATATTTCCCAAATTAGTATTGCTCACGCGTATTTCTTTGTACTCATGGGGATGATTAACAGATAAAGTTTCATTAGTTAAAGTGTCTACATTCGAATGAATGATATCCAAATTTACACACGTATTTTCTGGATCTTCATCTTTGTATTCATAGTCGTATGTATAATTGTGCTTCTGGTACATATCGGGTAGCGTTGATTTCAAATAGATGGAATTTACTTCGACACATTTCAAAGTACTGCAAGAGCTCGACTTCCAATAACATTTTGGATCCATATACACCACAGATAGTTGTCCCAATAGCAGCATCCACCGCAAAGATTGAACAATAATTTTTTTTATGTTACTCATCGCGATTACCTGAAAATCAAAACGAGAAGATTTAGTTTTCTTGGAAACAAGAATCGATATGAAAAAACGACATAGTTTAAACCAGCGGACCTTAGGGCGCCACCCAATTTTGGGTCGCGAAAATTTAAAAATGGGTTGCATAATTATTTATTTTTATTATATCATCATGTTAAGGATATATGCTATAAGAAATGTGGTCCTGTAATTTTAAGTAACCACCCCTATCCCTCTCGAATGGGTCGCCTTATAATTTTATTGATATTTTTCGGTTCTAGATAAAAAAGGTCGCGGAACGCTGGTTTAAACTATTTCAAAATAATAAGAACAAAATACATAAATTGCTGCAGCGAGAGATTTTGAGAAAAAAGGCATAAACATCTGTTTAACAGAAATTGCAAGAACAATAATTTAATAAATAGAATAAAATGTTAGTACAGCGAAAATTTAGGAAAAATGTCCTTAGTAAATGAGGTATGAAACAATCCAAGCTATTATATTTATCCACATTTATTCGTGAATCTTCGGTGCTTTTATTTTAGTCACAAACGAACATACCTGCAAAACAACGTAAAGAGTATTGCGTCTTGTTTTTACTGTTGGTAAAGGGAAAGGGATTTTAGCACGTTAATAATGCATACATAGAGCTCATCTCGTCCACGATAAACATAATATATTTTCTTACGCGTTTTACACATTGCATACCATACACAGTGGCGTATTTATTTATTATTTCTTTCTTAAATTCATACAAGCTAAGATATTTATCAATGAATAAAAGCCGCCCAAGGACATCATCTGTGGTTTCACATACTTAAAATTAGTAAGGTATAGTTGTATTACAGCACTACTTTGTATGTAACCACAAAAAAAATTGCATGTAGTAAGTTAAATATGTTATCTAAGAGACGGCAAAATAAAGAAAATCACATCTTAGATTTAAAATAATTTTTAATAAAATCATGGAAATATTTAGGTGCTTTTACACCTGTCATAGATTTTTTATAAGATCACAATGACAAATCAAACTCAAATTAAAATACATATTGTGCAATTACTTATTAACTATTTGAGAGGTAGAAATTAAGAAAAAACATCATTTTTCTTGTTTTTGTATCCTCCAGGACATTTGCACGTGGCGATGTAATAAAGTTCAGTTTTCATACATGAACACATTTTCATCGAGCACTCTGCAAAAAAAAATTAAATTGCAACTAATTACATAATTAACACCATAAAATCGTTTGAGTACCATTTGATCAAAAATATTTTTGTTAAAATCGCCAATCCCTACATCGCTTAGAATGCTTTTTTTATGTCTACCTGTTAGAAGTAGATTTGCAAGAACGGAAAAGATATATCGCAGTTCATGAAATATGTTTGAAGGACTGTATTAAAAAAGCTTACTTAGCTTCCATGCTATGACGTATTGCGATACTACCAGTCAATTTACTGATATAAGAAAATCAACAGATGATAGTATAATACAGCACTGCAGCATTGTACTCGTAGTACATTTACCAAGCTAAAGAGAGGTTTAATAGTTTATTACCCAAAGCAAATTTGGAAAGCTCTTTAAATTATAGATTATAGGCAAAAAGTGGAAACCAGAATAGTTCCAGTTCTCGTAACACAGGAATTAGTAGGTACCTAAAAAGATCTCTGAATACATGTCATTGTAAGAAAAATATTCAAATGATTTCATGGTCTTATGTAATTAGTTGGAAGTTAATTCTTTGCAGATTACTCGACGAAAAGCAATAACAAGAAAATATATTTTGTTTACTGTGGTCGAGACGTAGCTCTATATATGCAGTATTGGCGTGCTAAAATCTCTTTCCATTTACCAACAGCAAAAACGTAATTTTGTTAAATCTTAAAAGTGCCGTTTCGGGAAAATCGACTTTAAAAGTAGGAGTCCCAGTAAGAAACAATGTAAATTCATATCTTAAATGTTTTTTAAACAACAGAAATATCGATGTAACCATTTGCAGTTTTGTAACAACATAGCGAGTGTTGTCCTGCAACAAATAAAATAAAAACTCAATTTCACCTTTTATTTTATGATGGCAACTTAATTCTGCTAAACTTAGAGATAGAGGTAATTTTTGCATGGTATGCCCAACGAAAATAAAAACTAAGGCACTTTCTGGCTAAATAAAACTGTACTATTATTGTTTGTAGAAAACTGCATTGTTTGATTTACCTGCAGATAAGATTTACTTACAGAATAGAATTACAATAAGTTGTTTATAACTAAAAAACACTTTTTCATAAATATTGTTATCTTATAAAAGAATATTTTAAAGATACTGAAATATTTACAACATCAATTATAAGATTTCAGTTGACACTGGTGGATATAATAGTTATTTATGTATTAAGGGCATAAAGAGGCTTTTATGGCCAGAAGCGTTATTTCTAGCCCGAGGCGTCAGCCGAGGGTTAGGAAAAGGCTGTAGGGCCATAAAAGCAAGTTATGCCCGCTATACATACACTATTTTATGCACCGATTGAGTTTTTATCTCAAATCTATTATTGCGTAAAAAATATAATTAAATGAGTACGTAGGTACTTCAAGCAGCTGTGCATATACTTATGTGCTTATACGAAGTACGTTACTATAGTTACTATTCCAAAATATTTAATTTCAGCTTATTTTCATTGGTGATACGTTTACAAATTATATTAAGAACCAATCAAGTTCTCCAAAAACAGCTCTGACATTTAATTGACGTTTCTTTATTGCGCATCGGACCATAAAGAGGCCCTTGGGCCATAAAGAGACGGTTATGTTTAGATGAGTCTAGCAATAATAGGCTAATTATAATGTATCTGTGCATAAAAATAAAAATGTTGATATTACAAATGAGGAGTTGAACCTTAGTTGGCGTATGGGACGCTAAAATTCTATTTATGCACAGATGCATTATAATTAGACTATTATTGCAAGACTCATCTAAACATAAAAGTCTTTTTATGGCCCAAGGGTCTCTTTATGGTCAGACGGGCAATAACGAAACGTCAATTAAATGTCAGAAGTTTTTTGTAGAACTTGATTGGTTCTTAATATAATTTGTAAACTTATCTCCAATGAAAATAAACTGAAATTAAATATTTTGGATTAGTAACTATAGTAACGTACTTCGTATAATCAGATAAGTATACGCACAGCTGCTTGATGTAGCTACGTACTCATTTAATTATATTTTTACACAATAATAGATTTGACATTAAAAACTTAATCTGTGCATAAAATAGTGTATGTATAGCGGGCATAACTTGCTTTTAGGGCCCTACAGCCTTTTCCTAGCCCTCGGCTGACGCCTTGGGATAGAAATAACGCTTCTGACCATAAAAGCTTCATTATGCCCTAAATACGTAAATAACTATTATGTTTTACTTGCATATTATTCGGTAATTATACCTGTGATAAGAACTATATAAACAACTCCATAACAACCAGGCCACTACAGGCGGGCATTATAGTCTATAACGCCCCCTCATCGTTTACTTTGCAATCGGTGCCGGCGTTACGTTCAATAGTAATTTAGATGATTAGGCCAAAAACCATACTGTACTATGTTTGCGTATGAGTGTGTTGCAACACAACAAATAACGAGTATTTGCAACGTAGTTTTTGGGCGCGTGATCCAGGAATTCTTTTGTACCGACTTCTGCAGAAATTTCTTAACCCTTTCAGTCACCCTGTCCTATAAATAGGACGTCTGTACAAGAATTTTTTTCATGTAAAAAATTGCTAAAAATTTTTATGTGCCGCCATCTATAGTTTAAACACATCACTAGCTTTGTTTCACCACGGCCTACTAGATTTATATAAGCTTCGAAGCTTATATGAATCTAGTAGGCCGTGGTTTCACACCAGTTTCATCACTTTGTTGCGGTAGGTAACGGAACTGTGTTTTTTTAGTTCTCGACTGTCACCATTTTGCGCACGTCTGAATCATTCAAAGACTTCGTTGTTTGTTTTGTGCCTTTGGCGAAGTAGATCCTATTGCAATTTTTTTTATAGTTTTAGTGAATGTTTATCCACAATTTAGAAACAATTGTAAGAGTGTTTGTTGTTTAGTTTGCTATTTATGGACAATTGAAACTTGTACGATTTATAGGACATCGTGAGTCAACGGTTGTAAATGAAAAGGTAAACATAACCAAATTTTTTTACTTCATTTGACTCAATTATTGGTAGTTTGAATTGCGAAATGGATCGGAAAAGGCCATTAACGGAAAAAGAATTGTACGAGATACTTGAAGGCGGTTTGTCCGATGTTGAATACCTGAGTGATGAGGACGATCAGGGTTGGGAACAGCCCCCAGCTTCGCCGCAGGGTAAGTGTATTATCATTTTTAATTGAAATAAAATAATCATTTATCAATCTTCAAGAATGCAGCGAAGAAGAGACCCAGGAAGTAGTTAGAGAGTCCACAATAGAACCTGGTCCCTCTACTGCTTCCGAACCTCCCCATACATCTAATGAACAATGTGTAGATCAAAGACCACGACCTACACAGGCACAAATCAATAATTTTTTTTATGAAAATGAACTTACAAGAAAGGAGAATATTACATGGAAAACAGATGTAGAATTTATAACTCCAGACATTGATTGGGTGACAAAAGATTCAACAGAAGCCAAGACGCTTGAAAGTCCAATAACCTTTTTTATGAGGTACTTTACTGAAGAAATTTTTGAAACAATGGCATACTACACTAACATGTATCATGTGCATAAGCAAACAAAATTCGAGGCTACCAATAAAGATGAAATGAAAACTTTTGTGGGGATACACATTATAATGGGCAATCTCCATTACCCAAGAATGCGTCTTTATTGGCAACCAGAATTCGTTGTCCCTCTAATTGCTAACCATATGCAATTCAACAGATTTTCGAAGTTGAGGACGCACGTCCATTTTGTGGACATCACAAATGAAAACCCAACGGATCGGTTTTGGAAAGTGCGTCCACTTTATGATTGCATAAGGAAAAGATGTAATGCATTGTCACTAGAAACAAAGCTGTCCATTGATGAGCAAATAATTCCGTTCAAAGGTAATTTGAACGTGAAACAATATGTAAAAGGAAAGCCTTGTCCATGGGGCATAAAAGTATTTGCCTTGTGTGGTGCAAGTGGAACGCTTTACGATTTTCTGCTATACCAAGGTTCCACAACAGAGCTACCGCTTCTTGAAGCACACGTACTTGGACAGAGTGCTGCAGTGGTGCTCAAACTGAGTTCCATCATTACAAAGCCAAATCACCAGTTATATTTTGACAACTACTTTTCAAATTACCAATTGCTACAAATTTTACAAAATAGGAATATATATGCCTCATGTACGGCACGGGTAGATAGATTTGGTAAGCCTCCACTGCCGAAAGAATCTGAAATGAAACGAAAAATTAGGGGAGCGTCTGCACAAATTATCAGCGGCGACGGTCAGGTCCTAATGACTAGATGGTATGATAAAAAATTGGTCAATATGGCCTCAAATTTTCAGACCATTGGACATGAGGACCAAAGAGAAAGATGGGACAAAAAAAAACAAAAAATTCGTCACGGTGCGACGGCCTGAAGTTATTCAAAGTTACAATCAGAATATGGGTGGTGTTGACAAATTAGATTTCTTGGTTACGTTGTACCGCACTTTTATTAGATCCAAAAACTGGACTTTGCGTATGTTCACGCACGCAATCGATCTTGCCTGCACAAATTCTTGTCTGGAATATAGAAGCCAAGCTGAAGATCTACAAATTCCAAAAAGCGATGTTATGGATTTATTCCACTTTCGATATTACGTTGCACAATGTCTACTTCTAGTGAACAAAACGCCTTCAAGGAAAAGAGGCAGACCCTCTTCAACACAAACTACCCCGCAGGGATCTCCCCGTTCGTCACCTAGCATGTCACGGTCATCGACACCGACCACGAGTAAAAGAAAAGTGCATGAACATGCACCAATATCAGAAGTGCGACTTGATGGTATTGGCCATTTACCTGAAGTAGATAACAAAACGTCGCAAACCCGCTGCAAACTGCCAAGTTGTAAAGGAAAAACATACATATTTTGTCAAAAATGCAATGTCCATTTATGTATCCAGAAAAACCAAAATTGTTTTTTATTGTACCATAGTAAATTTTAATAAATTACCTAGCTATTTATATTTTGGAGAAACTTTTCTGGTGTTTCGTAATTATGTACTGTTCAACGACCGTTGAGTCACGGTGTCCCATATATCGGACATTTTTTTTGAAAAATATGTATCATTGGCACTAACTAATAATGCGAAAAATTTGTAAAAAAATCGTTTCTTATGGTGACCAATTTTGAAATTTTTTTATAGAAAAACAAAAAATCATGACTGAAAGGGTTAAATAAAATTAACTTATTCTTTACTTAACTTAACTTTTTTGTTTTCACGTTGATAGCAACAACAAACACATTTGAATTTAAACTGACTTTTGTAAATTTAGTAAAAGTTGTTACCACCCGACAAACATGAAAATTCCTAACTTTATAAATATATAACCAACGTCCTTGGTAACGCCAACAATTATAAATTAAAACTAATTTTCTACTTGAACGATACATTCTCGTGAAAAATAAAATTTTGTATACACCACGAGCTTTACTAGATGATAATGCCCATCGGGTGACTTTCATCCCTCGTGCCCTTCAGGACCTCGAGCTGGAACAGCCCTCCTGCAATTATCATCATCCTAACGCCCTTGGTACATAAATAACTATTATAGGTCACCCTACAAGTGTTTTATTGTGAAAACAAATTTGACGCGCTCGGCCGTTTTTTGAAAATTTGCAGTTTAGTGTCTCAAAAAGAGCTCATTTTGTTTTCGGTAGGCCACTCGTATGTATTTAGCGGTAATGGGTCGATGCTACATAGAATTTTTAATGGATTTGACGATAGTTAGCAATTCTTAATGAATAATGATTAATATTAAAAGTGAGTAAAAGTATTTTATTATTCTCAACATCTCAATATCTGAAAAAGTTTAAGGAAGTGGTAGAAGCACGAAAACTAGAAAAAATGAAAAGATAAGTAGCAGTAATAAGATAAGTAGTATAAGTTATCAGCACTAGTGGCACCATCTAGTGGGTAGCGATATTTAGATAAGCAATGACAAAGTGCGATGATTGCTAAATGGTTCGCGATAACTGCTAACATTATCAACGCGAAATTCGCCGCCATATTTAATGGTAAACGGCATTTTGCGAAGCATCGCAATTGTAATGCTACTTTGAACACCTATTGCTCTAAATATTGCATCGTTATCTGCCGGATCGGATTTAGGCAAAAAATTCAAAATTCTAACGATAATATGCAGCTAATGATAAAGATCAAAATAAAACGGTATAGTGATATACAACACAATATACATTATTATTGATACTAAGATATTTAATGATCACTATCGGTAATATCAACATCTACAATCGATAACTTCTTAACGTTTTGTTTTTTAAATTTAATTGAAAATCCCGGAAGAAAATAGCACCCCGAGAACATATTCTGGAACACCGGAACAACTCTATTGTAAATCAGGAAACGCCATGTACATCGAAAAATCCAGGTTTTCACAAGTGGCGAAGAAAGATCTAGACTAGACTGGACTATACTGGAAAACCTCTGCTAGGGTATATAAACATGAAGAGTCGACAATATATCACGTACGACAATATCGACTGTTTGAATTTACCGCGTCGTTAAATTATTGTCACGTTGGCAACATGAATGCTTTTCGGATATTCTTATTCCTCTTTTATTTTACAGTGGCGTCTGAAAAATAATATAGTTTATAAACGTCATTAATTTTAAATAATAAGCTTGCATGATAATAAAATCGTCTAACAAACCGTAGTTCTGAAAAGAACTACGGTCTGAAAAAAGAACTGTTTTGTAAATTAAGAAAACTAGCGAAATAAAGCAAAAATTCAATGAAAATCCAGAACAACGTGGCAAAGCACAACGACGTAAACGAGAAAGTGACGAGTTGCCGCTGTAATTTGACGCAACATATTTCAATAGTGCTACACTAACAACGTGGAATACACTAAAACCTAAGGCGCCAAATTCAAATCGTCCTCACTCAATTTGGATCTCACTGTATAATATGATTGGGTTGTTTGTTTTTTTTGTTCGCGCTGTATCTTGCATATTTTGTGAAATATTGACATGAAACCATTTGTATGTTGCTACTGGTGGTCTGTAAATGTGTAGAAACCAAACAAACTCTCATAGTCGAGTACAACTAGCCCAAAAAGCGTCTAAATAGAAGTTGTTTTTATATGTTTGTTCGTGCTGTATCTTGCATATGATGCAAGATATGGACATGGGACTTTCCGTATGTTGTTACTCGTGATCTGTAAATGTGCATATTGCAAAAAGGTCTTAGCGTAAATCTATACGCTTTTACATTTTTAATGTATAATGCGCTACCGCGAATAAATCAAATATAACTCCGGGACGTGAGTTATACAGAGAAAGGGATGTCTGTAGAATATTCTGGAACTGAATATTCTACTTTTTTCCTCCAAACAAAAACCATGGAGTCTAAGTCAGCAAATGATGTATAATCTGACTAGCAGACGAAACACTATTATTTCATGTCTTCATTTTGGTTTAACTTAACCCAGAACAAAAATGTTTTTTCTTAGGTAATTAATTTTATTTTAGGAGCGAATTTGTTGTAATGAGTTAATTTATTGTAACAGCCAAGAAATAAATCAAAACTATAATGATAGGGGTTTATTTTACGTAAAAATGGCTTTTTAAGGGTCAAGGCCATTCCAAATCGACGGACGCCTTTCGAATTCGGATTCAGCTGGGAAATCTACATAAAAAACCATTTTCAAAACACGTGTGTCATCGAGTCCGGATCAACTCTTTAAATAAACGTTTTTAGGATGGCTGCTCCCCGACCAAACATATGTCGATTTCTAATAAATTGGTTATCGCATGTAGGGATTTGTTCGATTTAATTTATCCAAATTTGGAGTTCTTAAGTTACCTTTCGGCGGTTCTCCAAAAGACAATTTTCTATTTAATATCGAAGTGAAAAGGTCTTTTATTTCTTGTTGTTATACTCGCGCCCTCGCGTAGAACTAGTTGGGACCCGGTTCTGACCAGCGGCTCCTACCGAACCATTCTAACCAAACCTACTCTCAGGTAAATAACTTTTTTGTAGAAAATTTAGTACACTTTATTTTTTATATTACATGGTATTTTTTGCTGGAGTTAAACCGAAATATCCATGAAGATTTATAAAATCAACAAAGGGAATAAAATTTATTCTAGCTTGCTCCCAATTATTTCCTCAATAGCCTTTTTAGAATTCTTTCTCAACTGACCATTAAAATTAAAGTAGTAAACGTGTCACTAAAAATCATATTAAATATTGATTAATTAATCTTTCAAGGGTATTGTTGGTAACTTACCTTTTGATGCAGTTTTACATGAATATGACACTACAGTATTACTTTTACAGCACCAACAGAACATAAACGTCTTATAAATCAGTACTTACTTTTCGACAGTTTATTTATTTTTTTTATTTATTTATTTATTTTTATTTAAGGTTCATGATCCTTACCATCCATTTGCACTTAACAACACTTCCGAAAACAAGTTTACGTTTGATATTTTCAGCATTTTATAAACACTGTAGAATTAGTTTTAATGTTTAGCACACAAGTTGGAAGACGAAGCCAAATTTAATTAGATTCGAATAATCATTTTGATTTCTAAATAAAATTGGCACATTTATAGATATATCCGGCGATTATAAATTTCAAGACCACGCTCGACTATGACAACAAAACGTCTGGGAGTATCTTGTATACAATAAATTGCACATTACTTAAAGGCTGATGATATGATGACGCTAAATTCAGATTATACTTTAATGAAAGGAAACTCAATGTACCGAGAATCTTGCCATTTTGTTAAATTATTTTAAATTGCATAACTGTGTGCGTTTCCGAGAAGCCTTTTAGACGTATAATAAAGTCGTTTCTAAACTTGTAATATTATTAATTATAATAAATACACTATTTTTGTATTATCACTTTATCAGGTCCACTGATGTACGAAAGACAAATCTGGTAACACTGTTTTATTTTATTTTTTTACTCAACCGCACGTGATAACATGCCGCAATGGAAGCAGCAACAACATCTTTCGTGTATTTGTTTTGCCCTTTAATTAATAACGTTTCTACTTATTATTAAAGTTGTTGTCGTACATTTATAGTGTAATGTGTGAATCTACTGCATATAATAATTGTGAGGTTTGTCACAAAGGGTGAGTATAATAATTACTAGTTACAATCAAGGACTGGAACAGGAACCCAAAAGAACCTGAATCGGAACCGGAACCGATTAATTTTATGGAACCGAAACCGGAATCGGAACCCTTACTAAAATCCGTATTAACGTTAAAATGAGAACTCGAACCGTTATAAATTTTCGAAAGAACCGGTATTTTTCGGTTCCACATTTCGGTTCTGGTAAATAAAAAAAATAGTTCAAAATTCTCCCAACAGCGTTACCATAACCATTCTTACTGAGTTGATGTTGATACTAGATCCACTTCCACTGCTAATTGACCAATAGATAGTCTGTAAATTGACTAAAAAGGTGTTACATCACATTTTATATTAGTAGCACCGAATATTCTCAAACATATTTCATCTTGAAAAAAATACAATAGTCGCGTTGGGTATTTCACATCTGTTTACTCCAAGAGCTCAATTTCTATTGTATCCATTGTTGGAAATAATGGTAACTATAACAATAGAGCTTTCAGAGTAAAAATATTTAAATTACCGAACCCAGCAAATATGTTTATCACCAATGTTATAATAGTATATTAAAGTATTAGTTTCATAAGACACCTTTTTAGCGCACGCGTCCGAGTTTAGAAAACGACCCGCGATTTTTGTTAACAAAAATAATTATTTATTGGATCTTTTGTATATTATAACTTATAAGGTAAATATATTTAATTTTGTAAAACTGATTTTGTTACGTTAAGTGTATCGTGAGCATATTGCTCATACACAACACAATGCATCCCATATGATGACAGTATCAAAATCTACAATTTCGTTAATAATAAAGTAAAAACTGTTATGCCAGTAACGGAGCTACGGTCGACGGTACTTGCAATGCTACATAGTTTAGCGAGCGTTGCATTCCAGTTACAAAAGTTCACTGCGTAAATAAGATAAGTTTGACATTCTAAGAACAGCTGTCTAACTGTAATATCAATTTAAAAAAATAAAACGTTACTGTTTCCAGTATTCTAAAAATTGCATTAGGACCCGCAAAATTCGTGTGCTAATGGCATCATTAAGACACGCAAATATAAAAACAATATTTTAACCTAACATGCATCGACTGTCAGTTATCAAGGTCATATTTGTTTGGAAAGATTTGGAGCTAACTAATATCAAATTTGACGTCATTTCACCGGCTGCTCTACTCACTCCGCACGCAAGTAGTCGCTCACGCAGGACAGCTTACGTTGGTGTTCTGTGTTTGTAATTTGTTTGCCTGTTTATTATAAATCAATCCTAGAAATAAAGTGTATGGTACATAAAATAATAACCAAGGGGAGAAATGAAAGACATCCAATTCACGATTACTTGGCTTATGATAAATCAAGAGAGGTACATAGTTATTTGCACAACAATAATTTTATTTTTAAGTTATAAATAAATGTATTTTCCATAACAATTTTTATACATTGTAATATACAAAAAAATAGTTTACCATAAAAAGAGCATTTTGTTTCCGGAACCCTTATGGAACCCAAAAAGATCCTGGAACCGGAACCGGAATCTTAATGTTTAGAAAATTAAAATTGGAACCGAAACCCTTATTTTGAATTTCCAAAAACTGGAACTGGAACCGGAACCTATATTTCTAAAGGGTTTCAGTCCCTGGTCACAATACTACATAACCTATACAATTTTACCCGTTCGGCGATTTTGTGAGATTAGTATTGTTAATTAATACTAATGTAAATGTAAAGGTTGCTTATAGTACTAATATTATTTTTTACTTTAGTATCATCAATTATTTTGCATATTGTTTTAGCAGCTTTTCAGTTAGTAAATTGCTTACTTTTGTTTAATAATTATAAGATTGAGTTAGTAGAAGAGATGTATTTTCTGTTACTGAAGGTTTACTTTTGTTTAATAATTATGTATGACATATATAATAAATGCTATTTCCAATATTCAACTATTTATTTATAATTCCTGTTCTAGTCCTAGTATATAGGATTTTAATAGCGTCATTGAACAACGTTTTATTGACGTCTTATATTGATGTCCTTGGACTGTGACATACTGCT
Organism: Agrypnus murinus; assembly: GCA_929113105.1. NCBI lineage: Eukaryota > Metazoa > Arthropoda > Insecta > Coleoptera > Elateridae > Agrypnus > Agrypnus murinus. The sequence goes on from OV816027.1 coordinate 66,087,815, forward strand.
GTCAGTTTTGCGACAATTTGACATTATTTTAATACATTATTTGACGTCGTTACTGCCGAAAAACGGCGACACTATGACGTCAGTGTGCTGGCTGGGGTATACATCCACTGTGTGTCGAAGATTGCTTGCTTGTAGATTGGCGGGATGTAGGCCACGCAGTGCAGGATTTACGTATAAGCTATAGCTTAGAGCGCCCACTTTCTTGGGGGCCCTCACAAAAATTGTCCAAGTGAGCAATTGTCATATATACCTACTTAAATATACTGCAGCATTATTTGTCTCAATGCCGCAAGTCCGGAATGTCCCATAATCAATCCATACTCATCAAGTCCCATACTCTTCACCCAACTTTTTTAGCGCGTCTTTTCTTAGTTAGAAATTAGAAGCTACAGAAGAAGAGATTCGTGAAGGAGTTAGTGCATTATGCCAAACATATCCTGAAGATGTGGACATGAATCTTGTAGGAGAAGTCAATCATTTTCATCAATATGTTAGACATAGTCAAGCCTATGGTTCAGCGGAACATGATAGTCTGACACATCAGGATCTGTATAGGGTAATATTTAACGATCGTGTCCAATCAGTATTCCCTAATGTAGAAGCAAATTTGAGATTTTTTTTTCTCAGATTTTTCTCAGCTGAAGAGGATAGAAAATGAATTTAGAACAACAATGACTCAAGATAAATTATGTTCACTCAGTCTCATGTGCATAGAAAGTGACAAACTACGCAGTTTATCATTTGATGATGTCATCAGTTACTTTGCTCTGGCAAAGGCAAGAAAGCAGATATTTTAGTTTAATATAATTCCTTAACCTTTATAACATGTTTTAAGAGATTAGATAATAAGCCTTTGTAAAGTGTGCCTTAAAGAACTTTTGTTTCTTTTTACCAGAGTTTGCATTGAGTTGCAAGTGCAAGTTTGTTATGAATAAAAACAATTTTAGGTTAAAGATTTATTATTTCACTATCTATATACTTCTTAATTGTATTTCAGTTTAACCCTCTACGTATGCGAAAATCATATTTGGCACTTATATATAATATCTGGACTTATAAAGGGCCCCACATCAGTAGATAAAAATTGAGAGTTCTGAACCCACCCCCCACTCCTGACATTGACCTTTAACCAATCTCTCTCTAACACATGGTGACCTTGAATCTATCTCTGTCACGTAAACGTGGCAACAAGGTCAACAATATGGCAACAACGCATTCTCAGGGCCATCAATATGGCAACACCGCATCCTCAAGGTCATCAATATGTCAACAACGTATTCTCAAGGCCATCAATATGGCAACAACGCATTCTCAAGGCTATCAATATGGCAACACCGCATTCTCAAAGGCATCAATATGGTAACACCGCATTCTCAAGGCCAACAATATGGCAACAGTGTTTTGACCTTGAACTCAAGACCACTCTTCAAGGTCATCAAACACCATTCAAGGTCAAGCTTTAGATATATATAGCAGGTCACATGTATTGAAAATTCAAAATGTGTGTAGAAGCGAGCTTACAGAATACGTGCTTGACAGAACGAGTGTTAGCATTTCGAAATTGGAAGGGTATACAAACCCCAAAATCTTTAGCTGAGGCCGGATTTGTCTACACGGGACGTGAAGATAGAGTAGAATGTTTTTATTGCCGAGTGAACATTTTCAAATGGGAACCGTCGGATAGTCCAATCGTAGAACACCTGAAATGGTCACCACATTGCGTGTTTGCAAACGTGTTAGCACCCATAAACGTTGAAAGCGGTAGAGAAGTTTGCAGTTAAAAGTAACCAGATAGAACATAGAATATAACACGAGGGAAGATGTTACCAATCAAGGCAGTAATATTATTAGCAACCTTGTACGAGGGCGTAGTGTACGTTGCAAAACTTCCAGACACAACAGCAGCGTTTATTTCATACGACTTCAACACGAGCGTTTGGTTTGGCATGCAACCGGTGACGTTGCAACAAATGGGACTGTTTAAACACGAAATCGGCAATAGATATTAGTCCATTTTAGTCCAATAACCAGAGCAAAAAAAGTAGGTTCGTAATGCAATCTTCTACAGAATTGATTTTCTTGTTGGAAAATGTTCGGGGTGTCCCCTGAATGTAACGTTAAGTTGGCGGGATGGGGACTGTTGAACGTTAGCCACCATCTAGGAAAAGACGTTTTATCAAATATCTCGTGAGCCGTGCATCGTCCGACCAAAATAGTACAGATCGTTTTCGTAGATAATAACATTTTCTACAACTTTTATTCGAAACTTTTTCCTGTATAGTGCATAGGTTTATATTTATAGCGCGCCAAACTTTTTTCAACATGGTTATTGCTAAATATATAGTTAACGGTTGATGATACATTAAAAATTGGTAATAACCAAATTTGTAGAACATAAAATCTCCAATTTTATTTATTGGGCGTTTTTTTCTATAAAATTGATACTTTAAGAGCTGTAGCTGATGAGGACGATCAGGGTTGGGAACAGCCCCCAGCTTCGCCGCAGGGTAAGTGTATTATCATTTTTAATTGAAATAAAATAATCATTTATCAATCTTCAAGAATGCAGCGAAGAAGAGACCCAGGAAGTAGTTAGAGAGTCCACAATAGAACCTGGTCCCTCTACTGCTTCCGAACCTCCCCATACATCTAATGAACAATGTGTAGATCAAAGACCACGACCTACACAGGCACAAATCAATAATTTTTTTTATGAAAATGAACTTACAAGAAAGGAGAATATTACATGGAAAACAGATGTAGAATTTATAACTCCAGACATTGATTGGGTGACAAAAGATTCAACAGAAGCCAAGACGCTTGAAAGTCCAATAACCTTTTTTATGAGGTACTTTACTGAAGAAATTTTTGAAACAATGGCATACTACACTAACATGTATCATGTGCATAAGCAAACAAAATTCGAGGCTACCAATAAAGATGAAATGAAAACTTTTGTGGGGATACACATTATAATGGGCAATCTCCATTACCCAAGAATGCGTCTTTATTGGCAACCAGAATTCGTTGTCCCTCTAATTGCTAACCATATGCAATTCAACAGATTTTCGAAGTTGAGGACGCACGTCCATTTTGTGGACATCACAAATGAAAACCCAACGGATCGGTTTTGGAAAGTGCGTCCACTTTATGATTGCATAAGGAAAAGATGTAATGCATTGTCACTAGAAACAAAGCTGTCCATTGATGAGCAAATAATTCCGTTCAAAGGTAATTTGAACGTGAAACAATATGTAAAAGGAAAGCCTTGTCCATGGGGCATAAAAGTATTTGCCTTGTGTGGTGCAAGTGGAACGCTTTACGATTTTCTGCTATACCAAGGTTCCACAACAGAGCTACCGCTTCTTGAAGCACACGTACTTGGACAGAGTGCTGCAGTGGTGCTCAAACTGAGTTCCATCATTACAAAGCCAAATCACCAGTTATATTTTGACAACTACTTTTCAAATTACCAATTGCTACAAATTTTACAAAATAGGAATATATATGCCTCATGTACGGCACGGGTAGATAGATTTGGTAAGCCTCCACTGCCGAAAGAATCTGAAATGAAACGAAAAATTAGGGGAGCGTCTGCACAAATTATCAGCGGCGACGGTCAGGTCCTAATGACTAGATGGTATGATAAAAAATTGGTCAATATGGCCTCAAATTTTCAGACCATTGGACATGAGGACCAAAGAGAAAGATGGGACAAAAAAAAACAAAAAATTCGTCACGGTGCGACGGCCTGAAGTTATTCAAAGTTACAATCAGAATATGGGTGGTGTTGACAAATTAGATTTCTTGGTTACGTTGTACCGCACTTTTATTAGATCCAAAAACTGGACTTTGCGTATGTTCACGCACGCAATCGATCTTGCCTGCACAAATTCTTGTCTGGAATATAGAAGCCAAGCTGAAGATCTACAAATTCCAAAAAGCGATGTTATGGATTTATTCCACTTTCGATATTACGTTGCACAATGTCTACTTCTAGTGAACAAAACGCCTTCAAGGAAAAGAGGCAGACCCTCTTCAACACAAACTACCCCGCAGGGATCTCCCCGTTCGTCACCTAGCATGTCACGGTCATCGACACCGACCACGAGTAAAAGAAAAGTGCATGAACATGCACCAATATCAGAAGTGCGACTTGATGGTATTGGCCATTTACCTGAAGTAGATAACAAAACGTCGCAAACCCGCTGCAAACTGCCAAGTTGTAAAGGAAAAACATACATATTTTGTCAAAAATGCAATGTCCATTTATGTATCCAGAAAAACCAAAATTGTTTTTTATTGTACCATAGTAAATTTTAATAAATTACCTAGCTATTTATATTTTGGAGAAACTTTTCTGGTGTTTCGTAATTATGTACTGTTCAACGACCGTTGAGTCACGGTGTCCCATATATCGGACATTTTTTTTGAAAAATATGTATCATTGGCACTAACTAATAATGCGAAAAATTTGTAAAAAAATCGTTTCTTATGGTGACCAATTTTGAAATTTTTTTATAGAAAAACAAAAAATCATGACTGAAAGGGTTAAATAAAATTAACTTATTCTTTACTTAACTTAACTTTTTTGTTTTCACGTTGATAGCAACAACAAACACATTTGAATTTAAACTGACTTTTGTAAATTTAGTAAAAGTTGTTACCACCCGACAAACATGAAAATTCCTAACTTTATAAATATATAACCAACGTCCTTGGTAACGCCAACAATTATAAATTAAAACTAATTTTCTACTTGAACGATACATTCTCGTGAAAAATAAAATTTTGTATACACCACGAGCTTTACTAGATGATAATGCCCATCGGGTGACTTTCATCCCTCGTGCCCTTCAGGACCTCGAGCTGGAACAGCCCTCCTGCAATTATCATCATCCTAACGCCCTTGGTACATAAATAACTATTATAGGTCACCCTACAAGTGTTTTATTGTGAAAACAAATTTGACGCGCTCGGCCGTTTTTTGAAAATTTGCAGTTTAGTGTCTCAAAAAGAGCTCATTTTGTTTTCGGTAGGCCACTCGTATGTATTTAGCGGTAATGGGTCGATGCTACATAGAATTTTTAATGGATTTGACGATAGTTAGCAATTCTTAATGAATAATGATTAATATTAAAAGTGAGTAAAAGTATTTTATTATTCTCAACATCTCAATATCTGAAAAAGTTTAAGGAAGTGGTAGAAGCACGAAAACTAGAAAAAATGAAAAGATAAGTAGCAGTAATAAGATAAGTAGTATAAGTTATCAGCACTAGTGGCACCATCTAGTGGGTAGCGATATTTAGATAAGCAATGACAAAGTGCGATGATTGCTAAATGGTTCGCGATAACTGCTAACATTATCAACGCGAAATTCGCCGCCATATTTAATGGTAAACGGCATTTTGCGAAGCATCGCAATTGTAATGCTACTTTGAACACCTATTGCTCTAAATATTGCATCGTTATCTGCCGGATCGGATTTAGGCAAAAAATTCAAAATTCTAACGATAATATGCAGCTAATGATAAAGATCAAAATAAAACGGTATAGTGATATACAACACAATATACATTATTATTGATACTAAGATATTTAATGATCACTATCGGTAATATCAACATCTACAATCGATAACTTCTTAACGTTTTGTTTTTTAAATTTAATTGAAAATCCCGGAAGAAAATAGCACCCCGAGAACATATTCTGGAACACCGGAACAACTCTATTGTAAATCAGGAAACGCCATGTACATCGAAAAATCCAGGTTTTCACAAGCGGCGAAGAAAGATCTAGACTAGACTGGACTATACTGGAAAACCTCTGCTAGGGTATATAAACATGAAGAGTCGACAATATATCACGTACGACAATATCGACTGTTTGAATTTACCGCGTCGTTAAATTATTGTCACGTTGGCAACATGAATGCTTTTCGGATATTCTTATTCCTCTTTTATTTTACAGTGGCGTCTGAAAAATAATATAGTTTATAAACGTCATTAATTTTAAATAATAAGCTTGCATGATAATAAAATCGTCTAACAAACCGTAGTTCTGAAAAGAACTACGGTCTGAAAAAAGAACTGTTTTGTAAATTAAGAAAACTAGCGAAATAAAGCAAAAATTCAATGAAAATCCAGAACAACGTGGCAAAGCACAACGACGTAAACGAGAAAGTGACGAGTTGCCGCTGTAATTTGACGCAACATATTTCAATAGTGCTACACTAACAACGTGGAATACACTAAAACCTAAGGCGCCAAATTCAAATCGTCCTCACTCAATTTGGATCTCACTGTATAATATGATTGGGTTGTTTGTTTTTTTTGTTCGCGCTGTATCTTGCATATTTTGTGAAATATTGACATGAAACCATTTGTATGTTGCTACTGGTGGTCTGTAAATGTGTAGAAACCAAACAAACTCTCATAGTCGAGTACAACTAGCCCAAAAAGCGTCTAAATAGAAGTTGTTTTTATATGTTTGTTCGTGCTGTATCTTGCATATGATGCAAGATATGGACATGGGACTTTCCGTATGTTGTTACTCGTGATCTGTAAATGTGCATATTGCAAAAAGGTCTTAGCGTAAATCTATACGCTTTTACATTTTTAATGTATAATGCGCTACCGCGAATAAATCAAATATAACTCCGGGACGTGAGTTATACAGAGAAAGGGATGTCTGTAGAATATTCTGGAACTGAATATTCTACTTTTTTCCTCCAAACAAAAACCATGGAGTCTAAGTCAGCAAATGATGTATAATCTGACTAGCAGACGAAACACTATTATTTCATGTCTTCATTTTGGTTTAACTTAACCCAGAACAAAAATGTTTTTTCTTAGGTAATTAATTTTATTTTAGGAGCGAATTTGTTGTAATGAGTTAATTTATTGTAACAGCCAAGAAATAAATCAAAACTATAATGATAGGGGTTTATTTTACGTAAAAATGGCTTTTTAAGGGTCAAGGCCATTCCAAATCGACGGACGCCTTTCGAATTCGGATTCAGCTGGGAAATCTACATAAAAAACCATTTTCAAAACACGTGTGTCATCGAGTCCGGATCAACTCTTTAAATAAACGTTTTTAGGATGGCTGCTCCCCGACCAAACATATGTCGATTTCTAATAAATTGGTTATCGCATGTAGGGATTTGTTCGATTTAATTTATCCAAATTTGGAGTTCTTAAGTTACCTTTCGGCGGTTCTCCAAAAGACAATTTTCTATTTAATATCGAAGTGAAAAGGTCTTTTATTTCTTGTTGTTATACTCGCGCCCTCGCGTAGAACTAGTTGGGACCCGGTTCTGACCAGCGGCTCCTACCGAACCATTCTAACCAAACCTACTCTCAGGTAAATAACTTTTTTGTAGAAAATTTAGTACACTTTATTTTTTATATTACATGGTATTTTTTGCTGGAGTTAAACCGAAATATCCATGAAGATTTATAAAATCAACAAAGGGAATAAAATTTATTCTAGCTTGCTCCCAATTATTTCCTCAATAGCCTTTTTAGAATTCTTTCTCAACTGACCATTAAAATTAAAGTAGTAAACGTGTCACTAAAAATCATATTAAATATTGATTAATTAATCTTTCAAGGGTATTGTTGGTAACTTACCTTTTGATGCAGTTTTACATGAATATGACACTACAGTATTACTTTTACAGCACCAACAGAACATAAACGTCTTATAAATCAGTACTTACTTTTCGACAGTTTATTTATTTTTTTTATTTATTTATTTATTTTTATTTAAGGTTCATGATCCTTACCATCCATTTGCACTTAACAACACTTCCGAAAACAAGTTTACGTTTGATATTTTCAGCATTTTATAAACACTGTAGAATTAGTTTTAATGTTTAGCACACAAGTTGGAAGACGAAGCCAAATTTAATTAGATTCGAATAATCATTTTGATTTCTAAATAAAATTGGCACATTTATAGATATATCCGGCGATTATAAATTTCAAGACCACGCTCGACTATGACAACAAAACGTCTGGGAGTATCTTGTATACAATAAATTGCACATTACTTAAAGGCTGATGATATGATGACGCTAAATTCAGATTATACTTTAATGAAAGGAAACTCAATGTACCGAGAATCTTGCCATTTTGTTAAATTATTTTAAATTGCATAACTGTGTGCGTTTCCGAGAAGCCTTTTAGACGTATAATAAAGTCGTTTCTAAACTTGTAATATTATTAATTATAATAAATACACTATTTTTGTATTATCACTTTATCAGGTCCACTGATGTACGAAAGACAAATCTGGTAACACTGTTTTATTTTATTTTTTTACTCAACCGCACGTGATAACATGCCGCAATGGAAGCAGCAACAACATCTTTCGTGTATTTGTTTTGCCCTTTAATTAATAACGTTTCTACTTATTATTAAAGTTGTTGTCGTACATTTATAGTGTAATGTGTGAATCTACTGCATATAATAATTGTGAGGTTTGTCACAAAGGGTGAGTATAATAATTACTAGTTACAATCAAGGACTGGAACAGGAACCCAAAAGAACCTGAATCGGAACCGGAACCGATTAATTTTATGGAACCGAAACCGGAATCGGAACCCTTACTAAAATCCGTATTAACGTTAAAATGAGAACTCGAACCGTTATAAATTTTCGAAAGAACCGGTATTTTTCGGTTCCACATTTCGGTTCTGGTAAATAAAAAAAATAGTTCAAAATTCTCCCAACAGCGTTACCATAACCATTCTTACTGAGTTGATGTTGATACTAGATCCACTTCCACTGCTAATTGACCAATAGATAGTCTGTAAATTGACTAAAAAGGTGTTACATCACATTTTATATTAGTAGCACCGAATATTCTCAAACATATTTCATCTTGAAAAAAATACAATAGTCGCGTTGGGTATTTCACATCTGTTTACTCCAAGAGCTCAATTTCTATTGTATCCATTGTTGGAAATAATGGTAACTATAACAATAGAGCTTTCAGAGTAAAAATATTTAAATTACCGAACCCAGCAAATATGTTTATCACCAATGTTATAATAGTATATTAAAGTATTAGTTTCATAAGACACCTTTTTAGCGCACGCGTCCGAGTTTAGAAAACGACCCGCGATTTTTGTTAACAAAAATAATTATTTATTGGATCTTTTGTATATTATAACTTATAAGGTAAATATATTTAATTTTGTAAAACTGATTTTGTTACGTTAAGTGTATCGTGAGCATATTGCTCATACACAACACAATGCATCCCATATGATGACAGTATCAAAATCTACAATTTCGTTAATAATAAAGTAAAAACTGTTATGCCAGTAACGGAGCTACGGTCGACGGTACTTGCAATGCTACATAGTTTAGCGAGCGTTGCATTCCAGTTACAAAAGTTCACTGCGTAAATAAGATAAGTTTGACATTCTAAGAACAGCTGTCTAACTGTAATATCAATTTAAAAAAATAAAACGTTACTGTTTCCAGTATTCTAAAAATTGCATTAGGACCCGCAAAATTCGTGTGCTAATGGCATCATTAAGACACGCAAATATAAAAACAATATTTTAACCTAACATGCATCGACTGTCAGTTATCAAGGTCATATTTGTTTGGAAAGATTTGGAGCTAACTAATATCAAATTTGACGTCATTTCACCGGCTGCTCTACTCACTCCGCACGCAAGTAGTCGCTCACGCAGGACAGCTTACGTTGGTGTTCTGTGTTTGTAATTTGTTTGCCTGTTTATTATAAATCAATCCTAGAAATAAAGTGTATGGTACATAAAATAATAACCAAGGGGAGAAATGAAAGACATCCAATTCACGATTACTTGGCTTATGATAAATCAAGAGAGGTACATAGTTATTTGCACAACAATAATTTTATTTTTAAGTTATAAATAAATGTATTTTCCATAACAATTTTTATACATTGTAATATACAAAAAAATAGTTTACCATAAAAAGAGCATTTTGTTTCCGGAACCCTTATGGAACCCAAAAAGATCCTGGAACCGGAACCGGAATCTTAATGTTTAGAAAATTAAAATTGGAACCGAAACCCTTATTTTGAATTTCCAAAAACTGGAACTGGAACCGGAACCTATATTTCTAAAGGGTTTCAGTCCCTGGTCACAATACTACATAACCTATACAATTTTACCCGTTCGGCGATTTTGTGAGATTAGTATTGTTAATTAATACTAATGTAAATGTAAAGGTTGCTTATAGTACTAATATTATTTTTTACTTTAGTATCATCAATTATTTTGCATATTGTTTTAGCAGCTTTTCAGTTAGTAAATTGCTTACTTTTGTTTAATAATTATAAGATTGAGTTAGTAGAAGAGATGTATTTTCTGTTACTGAAGGTTTACTTTTGTTTAATAATTATGTATGACATATATAATAAATGCTATTTCCAATATTCAACTATTTATTTATAATTCCTGTTCTAGTCCTAGTATATAGGATTTTAATAGCGTCATTGAACAACGTTTTATTGACGTCTTATATTGATGTCCTTGGACTGTGACATACTGCTGTCAGTTTTGCGACAATTTGACATTATTTTAATACATTATTTGACGTCGTTACTGCCGAAAAACGGCGACACTATGACGTCAGTGTGCTGGCTGGGGTATACATCCACTGTGTGTCGAAGATTGCTTGCTTGTAGATTGGCGGGATGTAGGCCACGCAGTGCAGGATTTACGTATAAGCTATAGCTTAGAGCGCCCACTTTCTTGGGGGCCCTCACAAAAATTGTCCAAGTGAGCAATTGTCATATATACCTACTTAAATATACTGCAGCATTATTTGTCTCAATGCCGCAAGTCCGGAATGTCCCATAATCAATCCATACTCATCAAGTCCCATACTCTTCACCCAACTTTTTTAGCGCGTCTTTTCTTAGTTAGAAATTAGAAGCTACAGAAGAAGAGATTCGTGAAGGAGTTAGTGCATTATGCCAAACATATCCTGAAGATGTGGACATGAATCTTGTAGGAGAAGTCAATCATTTTCATCAATATGTTAGACATAGTCAAGCCTATGGTTCAGCGGAACATGATAGTCTGACACATCAGGATCTGTATAGGGTAATATTTAACGATCGTGTCCAATCAGTATTCCCTAATGTAGAAGCAAATTTGAGATTTTTTTTTCTCAGATTTTTCTCAGCTGAAGAGGATAGAAAATGAATTTAGAACAACAATGACTCAAGATAAATTATGTTCACTCAGTCTCATGTGCATAGAAAGTGACAAACTACGCAGTTTATCATTTGATGATGTCATCAGTTACTTTGCTCTGGCAAAGGCAAGAAAGCAGATATTTTAGTTTAATATAATTCCTTAACCTTTATAACATGTTTTAAGAGATTAGATAATAAGCCTTTGTAAAGTGTGCCTTAAAGAACTTTTGTTTCTTTTTACCAGAGTTTGCATTGAGTTGCAAGTGCAAGTTTGTTATGAATAAAAACAATTTTAGGTTAAAGATTTATTATTTCACTATCTATATACTTCTTAATTGTATTTCAGTTTAACCCTCTACGTATGCGAAAATCATATTTGGCACTTATATATAATATCTGGACTTATAAAGGGCCCCACATCAGTAGATAAAAATTGAGAGTTCTGAACCCACCCCCCACTCCTGACATTGACCTTTAACCAATCTCTCTCTAACACATGGTGACCTTGAATCTATCTCTGTCACGTAAACGTGGCAACAAGGTCAACAATATGGCAACAACGCATTCTCAGGGCCATCAATATGGCAACACCGCATCCTCAAGGTCATCAATATGTCAACAACGTATTCTCAAGGCCATCAATATGGCAACAACGCATTCTCAAGGCTATCAATATGGCAACACCGCATTCTCAAAGGCATCAATATGGTAACACCGCATTCTCAAGGCCAACAATATGGCAACAGTGTTTTGACCTTGAACTCAAGACCACTCTTCAAGGTCATCAAACACCATTCAAGGTCAAGCTTTAGATATATATAGCAGGTCACATGTATTGAAAATTCAAAATGTGTGTAGAAGCGAGCTTACAGAATACGTGCTTGACAGAACGAGTGTTAGCATTTCGAAATTGGAAGGGTATACAAACCCCAAAATCTTTAGCTGAGGCCGGATTTGTCTACACGGGACGTGAAGATAGAGTAGAATGTTTTTATTGCCGAGTGAACATTTTCAAATGGGAACCGTCGGATAGTCCAATCGTAGAACACCTGAAATGGTCACCACATTGCGTGTTTGCAAACGTGTTAGCACCCATAAACGTTGAAAGCGGTAGAGAAGTTTGCAGTTAAAAGTAACCAGATAGAACATAGAATATAACACGAGGGAAGATGTTACCAATCAAGGCAGTAATATTATTAGCAACCTTGTACGAGGGCGTAGTGTACGTTGCAAAACTTCCAGACACAACAGCAGCGTTTATTTCATACGACTTCAACACGAGCGTTTGGTTTGGCATGCAACCGGTGACGTTGCAACAAATGGGACTGTTTAAACACGAAATCGGCAATAGATATTAGTCCATTTTAGTCCAATAACCAGAGCAAAAAAAGTAGGTTCGTAATGCAATCTTCTACAGAATTGATTTTCTTGTTGGAAAATGTTCGGGGTGTCCCCTGAATGTAACGTTAAGTTGGCGGGATGGGGACTGTTGAACGTTAGCCACCATCTAGGAAAAGACGTTTTATCAAATATCTCGTGAGCCGTGCATCGTCCGACCAAAATAGTACAGATCGTTTTCGTAGATAATAACATTTTCTACAACTTTTATTCGAAACTTTTTCCTGTATAGTGCATAGGTTTATATTTATAGCGCGCCAAACTTTTTTCAACATGGTTATTGCTAAATATATAGTTAACGGTTGATGATACATTAAAAATTGGTAATAACCAAATTTGTAGAACATAAAATCTCCAATTTTATTTATTGGGCGTTTTTTTCTATAAAATTGATACTTTAAGAGCTGTAGCTTGGTAAACTATTACACCGCGTGAATTATTAGTGGAAATGTTGCTCGTAATACACGGAAAACATTTCATAACACATAAAACGGCGAAAAGTGTTCAGAAAAATGACAATACTGTGTAGTGAATCTATTAATATTATAAATAGTGTTGAAGAAGTACTCATAAAACTCAAGAGCATTTTGAGGGTTGTTGAAAGGGTATGGGGAGTAATTTTCTGATTTTACTAGATTAGCGATTTTAAGGGCGTTTTTTGATTTTGAAGTTTGTATTGCCACGTATGGTGAGAGAAGCGCTATAAAAAAATTAAATTTCGTTTAAATTCAAATATTTTTACTGGGAAATAGTCTACCAGGGGATTTCTGGGTGCGAGGAATCCGAATCTGAGGTTTATTTTGCCTAATATGAACACTAGGGGCGCTGTCGAAAAAACGTTCCTAATTTTCGTGTATTTTCACTAATATCTACTGATTATTTTTAAAAACGTTTTTAAGGCTGATAAATTAATCTTTATAATTTATTTAGGTGTAAATCATAATTCTGAAGAACATAATTTTTCATTTATACGCACTTCCATACCATTAAGTCAAAAAAGACCCATTTTTCCCCATTAAGTTTTACAATTAAAATACGATTCTTTAACGATAAAAATTTTCGTCTTCATCGTCCTCCTCTATTTCACTGCTATATTGCAACTTACTCTCATCTTCTGTGACTATCTCATCTTCGTCGTAGTCATCCAAATCTTCTTTTGCAACCTTCAACCACCAGCAAATGTCAGCTATCATAGCATTTAATTTTTTTCCTTTATATCTTGTTTCCATTGGTATAGTCTGATGGAAGCGTTTTCCTTGTTCATCAGATTCAGAAAAAAGCTGTTTTAGAAACCAATCAAAATGAGAGTGCATCAAATGAATTTTTAATGACATATTTACACCGATTCTGTCGAACGCTTCCATCAGCTTACGAACAAAAACAGCGGAATTGATATCTCTATTTTTTCCAAGCACTTTTGTTATAACTGCCTTTAAAGCATCCTAAGCGATAGCTGCATTTGCATCTAGTAAGTTGGTGAAATCATCTCTTTTCATCATTTTACGAATATCAGGATCGTTGAAAATTCCTGAAAAGAAATAGATTTTTCCATTTTAATATAAATTAATAGAAGACCTTGCTTTAAGTCGTTTACGAACTCACCAGCTTCTATTTTAGTACTTGTTAATCTCGGAAATAACTTGCTTAAACATGTATGTACAAAATGATTCGTTTTAATGAAAGACTTTATAAAGTTTGTAACAAGTCCCAACTTTATGTGAAGTGGCGGAAACATAATCTTGTCCTTGCTTACGAGTGGAGTATGTCTCTGAGAATTGTTATTTGATTCATGTCCAGATATAAATCTCTTAAGTTTGTAAGCCCATCAAATGCATCAGTCGATATTGCACCAATTGACGAATTATTTATCTCCAATTCCCTTAGGCTTTCCAAACCAGCAAAAGTATTTGCACCCAAGTAATGGTACCGATTTCCAGATAAGTATAAATGTTTGAGATTCCTTAGTGGTGTAGCGATATTAACACTGTGGCGGTGTTAGGGCTACACTTATTAATTCTTATAGAAGGAAATAAAACTCAGGTTTACTTCTATGAATTATTTATTTGACTCTACTAGTTTTATTGATACGCGTTGCCTAGTACCATTTCGTATCTAAGTAAAAATATATGAGTTGTGAGTCGTTCACAACATTACCCCGCCCGGTCTGAAACGTGGGTATTACATACACGAAAAAGAAAAAATACGGAATGGTATTTTGGAGAAAAAATGGAGTATTTTAAAGTAACTTGAACAAAGTTTTAAAATTCCCCAGCTACAAAAACTCCACTAGGTCATATAGGTAGGTACAATAAAAAACTTAAGCTACTTAACACTACGGACTTGCGATGGCAACTCTTGGAACCTGCAAACAGAAAGAAAAAAACAGAAAAGTGTTCAAATTTTCAAAGTCAACAGGTGAAAGGTTTTCAAAAGATGCCTTCGCGTAGCATTTGAAATCAGTTAATTGTTGGCTTAATATTATAAAGTAACTAATCTAAAAAATATGCAGGCTTTAGCCTATCTAAAGAGATAGGGCCAGTGTGATTTTCTAGAGTGGCGTATTTAACTGTCCGTTCTAACACTTTATAGGGGCCTAAATAACTGTCTTTCATGCCCAAGGTGTGCGTGTCATTACGAACGTATACGTGTGTGCAGTTGGTCAAGTAGCTGGGGACGAAGGACTGACTGGAATACGTTTTTGTAAAAAAATGCTTCTGCTTCCTCATACGACGTTTGAGATTGGCTATGAAATTAGGGAGGTTCATGTCGTTAGCCAGTTGTTCTTCTTCGAAGAAATCACCAGGTAGTCGTAAAGGTGTAGCATACAGGATTTCTGCAGGAGAAACATTAACTTGTGATTTCAGGGTTGTACTTAAGCTCAAGAGAATCCAAGGGAGATTCGTTAACCAGGAGGAAGTTCCTGTGGTTTGAATGGATTGTTTGAGTGTCCGATTAAAACGTTCAATAACGCCTTGAGTAATCGGATGGAATGCCGTGCATTTGACGTGTTTAATTCCTAACATGGCCATGAAGTTGATCCATGCATAAGAAAGGAATATTCTTGCATTGTCCGTGGTGAGGTACTTGGGAATTCCAAAGCGTGACACCCACGTGTCGACAAATGCAGTGATTACTGTCTCCATGGAAGAATCCTTCAAAGGAATTGCTTCCGGCCATCGACTGTAGCGGTCAATAATTGTAAGTAAGAATTTATAACCTCCCGAAGAAGGAAGGTGTACTAGGTCGAGATGGACCTTAGTAAAACGTTCATCTGGTTCTACAATAGGTTGTAGAGGGGTTTTCGTATGACGTCGAACTTTATGTTTCTGACATTCAGCACAAGATATGACCCACTTCTGAATATCGTGGTGCATAAATGGCCACAGATATCGCTGAGTAATCAATCTTTTAGTAGCACGGATGCCAGGATGTGCGATGTTGTGTAACTGTTGGAATAAGGGATACCTGAATTTGAGCGGGATATAGGGTCGTGGTTGTCCTGTACTAACATCCACCCAGAGGTTTGATTTGTTGGCAGTTTGAAGGGAAATGAATTGAAAGTTACTACGAGATCGGAGCTGGTTTAACTCGTGATCTTGTTCTTGATATCGAGCGACTTCGTCGTAATTAAGATCAGATCCAGGGACGTTAATAAGATTAACTCTTGTCAGAGCGTCTGCCGGAATATTCTCCTGACCTTTGATATATTGGAGGTCAGTAGTGCATTGAGAAATAAACTCGAGTTGTCGAAACTCACGTGGTAAATATTGATCACCATTATTTTTGATCGCTGTACACAAAGGTTTGTGATCTGGACTTTGGAAGCCATTGGTTTGATACCGCGTGTATTAACGTGATGTCCTAAAAAATCGAGCTCATTTACTCCAAAGAGACACTTTGGTAGGTTGATAATTAGGCCATTGTCTTTTAATCGGGAAAACACTTGGTGTAAATGTTCAATATGTTGCTGCGAATCAGCACTAAAAACTAATATATCATCTAGATAAGAAAAACAAAATGGGAGCCCTGATAATACAGTGTCTATGAAACGACTCCAAGTACTGGCTGTATTCCGTAGTCCGAAACACATCCGTTTGAACTCAAAGAGTCCCAGAGGTGTGATAATAGCAGTCTTGTGAATGTCCTCTGCCGCTATTGGTATTGCGAAGTAGGCCTTTTTGAGGTCTAGCTTCGAGAATATGGTTGCACCAGCAAGTTTTCTTGTAAAGTCCGTTAAAAAAGGAATTGGATAACGGTCTGGTACTGTCACTGCATTAAGTTTTCTATAATCGCCAACCAAACGATAACTGTCTGTTGGGGCGATGGGGGCTGAGATATCTTGGTCGTCACCAGGAGGTAGTGCCTCTACTGTGCCTACTGCTCGCTTTCCGACGATGTGAATTGGCGTGGCATAGCTAGATGATGACCGTTGTACTACGTCAGCGTCCAAGAGCTCATTAAGATGATCTTCTAGAAAAGAAAGATGATTAGGGTTCAGTTTGCGACAGCGTGCTTTAACTGGGGGTCCGATCGTGTCAATGTGATGGACTACAGTATGTTTAACTGGTTGATGGTAGTCGAACTTACGTAAAAGTTCTGGGAAGTGTGTGTTTAGCATCTTGCTATAAACATCAAGATTGCTAGACATGTTGTTAACAGTATCTGAAGAGTGTACGTTAATGTTTGAAGGTAAGGGAAGAAGAGGGGAAGAAATCGCAGGAGTAACGATTGACTCGGAAGGAGGAGTCAAAACATTAGCCTGTGCGGAAAATATTTTTCGTTTAGTGCCAGTCTTAACTTGTTGGGTTGAGGAACCTTGACTGCGAGTTCGAGCGGGCTGGACATCTGCTGTGCAAATGACCCGCTGAGAAGAACAGTCAGTCTTAACTGTGGGGGTTGTAGAACCTCGACTGCGAGTTCGGGCGGGCTGGACATCTGCTGTGCAAATGACCCGCTGAGAAGAGCAGTCAATGCGATGATTCACTGTTGGAGCTGGAAATTGACAACCTTGGCTGCGGTTTCTGGCGAGCTTGGCATCTGTCTTGCAAATGACTCGTCGAGAAAAGCAGTCAATAGTTAGGTTGTGCTGCTGTAAAAAATCCAGGCCTAGAATGGCTGTAGATATGTTAGCAACATAAAATTTCCAGAAGCATGGCGGTAGGCCAGGAATTGGGAAATGTAACCTCAAAGTTATAATACCTGTCACAGGAATTGACGTGTCGTTCACGGCCAAAAATGAAATGTTGGCAGGCGTGATTTTTTTGTTACAGGAAACTGCAACGTTGGTGGGTAGAATAGAGTAATTTGCACCACTGTCAACCACGAAATTAATTTTGTAGGTTAAGTCCTGTAAAAATATTAAATTAGAAGTTGGAGGGATTGAATTAACCCTGCATGGCCCTCCCTGGAGGCCAGGAGAGTGCGAAGTCAGTTTTTTGTTTGGTATGAACAATTTCCCCTACAATTACGTGCATTATTTTGAAAGCGTTTGTGAAAATAACACGGGTAATTAGTATTACCCGAAGGCATGGAACGGTGTTTATTGAAATGCTGAAGATTGTGGGGGTTCGGAGAGATGCTGGAAGCCATAGTGGACTGCCGTTTGTGCATAGTAGAAAGCTCATTGGAAATGATTGTAAGATTGGTCGTCAAACTGTCTAGCTTAGCCTCTAATGTAGAAGTAGTTAAAGGTTGTGGTGCTTGTTGCATAGAATAAATTAAATCTAACTTCTCTACAAAAGATATTAATGGTAAGTCATTAAAGTTGAAAGATTGAATTTTAAGTTCTGTAGGCAGTTTAGCTATCAAAAAATCCTTGGTCAATTCTTCAGTTAGATCAAGATCGATAGCTAACTTCTGAATGTTAAAAAGCAATTCTTTGACACTACCAGAGAATTGAAGAGTCTCCAAAAGATTATTAATGCGAGATTCTCGTGGTCCTAGAATCGATTTTATTACTGCCCGTTTCAATGTAGTATATGGTCTTTGTCTCGGTGGATTTATAGTTAGGTCGCGATGAGCTCCTAAAACGTCGAAAGGTAAGTTTAGGGTTAATAAGTTATATTTAGCTAGTTCATCGTTGATCAGCATACGAGCAAAGTATCGTTCTACCAAAATAAAATATAGGTCGACATCGTTACTCGTAAAAACTGGAAATGGAACTTTGACAGTCGCCATTTTAAATATTAAATATTAAAGTAAATAAAATGATTTGAACTTATCGGATCAGAAAGGAGCACCAGTTCTGGTTCCAACGGTCACTTTCAGCCAGCCACGACAAGTCACTCGAGCGATGCAGTAGCAGGATATCTTACGATGACAGAAGTCGATCGCAGATGACGCAGGGATAACTAGATGTGGTTCACCTGGAGAATTCAATGCAGCAGGTAAAGACCAATACTGCCAAATTCTTCTTCAGGAACGTGGGGTCACCATATGTAGCGATGTTAACACTTGAGCGGTGTTAGGGCTACACTTATTAATTCTTATAGAAGGAAATAAAACTCAGGTTTACTTCTATGAATTATTTATTTGACTCTACTTGTTTATTGATTCGCGTTGCCTAGTACTATTTCGTATCTATGTAAAAAATATGAGTTGTGAGCGGTTCACAACAGTGGTAAGAACAGTTTTGGCAAAGAATATATAAGATTATTACGTAACATTAACCGATTTAATTTTGACAGACCATTAAATGCTTTTAGATTGATTTCCCAAATTCTGTTATCATCTAAATCTAAATAGTGCAGCATATTCAATCCAACAAAAGCTTCACTTTCTATCTTCACAATAGATTGCTTATTCAAGTATAAGTAAGTCAAGAGTGCTAGACCACTAAACGTATGAGATTCTATAACATGTAGGTGGTTCGCATAGAACCCTAAGTGATGTAATCTATGCAAATCAATAAACGAGCTTGGCTCAATACTTGTTATATTATTTGTTTCTAAGAATAAGTAACTTAACATGCTCAAACCAGTAAACCATGTTGTATTAATACTTTGAATGTTATTATCCTCTAGGTTTAAATATGACAGTTTATTCAAAGTAACAAATACACTTCCATGAAGCGTTATGAGATGATTGTTGTTCATTCTCAAGGTATCCAATTCTGATAAATTCTTAAAAGCCTCGGCACCAAGTTCTTTAATCTGATTATAAGCTAAGTTTAGTGTCTTTAATTTTTTGTTACATTTAAAGTAATATTCTACTGTACTTACATTGTTAGTTTCGAGATTCAATTCTTCTAAATTTTCAAAATTACATAGCAACTTATCTAATGTTATCAACTTATTATAACTTAAATCCAAAACTGTTAACGTGTCGAGTTTAGGTAGATTTGAATCTCTTATAGTTTAAAAATATTATTGTTGCTCAAGTCCAAGGTTTCTAATTTTTTCAATCCATGTACTATATTAATCGTTTCAATCCTATTATGCTCCAAGTATAATCTACGCAGGTTTTTCAATTTTCCAAAAGCATCTCCAGCAATATTTGCCAAATTCGTACTACTCACACGGATTTGTTTGTACTCATCTGGATGATAAACAGATAAGGCTTTATTTGTTAAAGTGTCTACATTCTAATGAGTAACTTCCAAATTTACACAAACATTTTCTGGATCTTCCTATTTCGTGTATACATTTTGTGGGTGATGCATATAGGGTAGCGTTGATTCCAAAAAGCTTGTATTTATACCGACACATTTCAATGTTCCGCAAAGCGACGACTTCCAATAACATCTTGGATCCATATAAACCACATACAGTTGTCCCAATACCAGCATCCACAACGAAGCGTGAACATTAAATATTTTCGTATTTCTCATCGCATCACCTGAAAATTAAAACGAAAAAAATTTAGTTTTGTTGAATCTAAGACTATTACAATACAACTAGGGAAACCCCGTCAGGACATGACAGTCATAAGGCTAATTTATTGAAGGATTTTCTTATATACAACTTTCGTTGTGTGATTACAATTCTCGGGATTTTCATGAATGATTAGTCAAATTAATGCACCCAAACATAACCAGTTAAAAATGTTAGCATTGCCTAGTACTCCCCTCTCACAGCTTACCCTTCTTTCTCCCTACATACCACTCTCTCTGGCTTACCCCTCATCTTCAGTTTATTCACCGCCCCCCTCGACTTACGCTCCCTATTCTCTTTGTGAAATTTTTAACCAACAATTCTTAGGTAGCAGCTACGTGGCGGCGTAGTAATTGCTACTTTCGTAGAACTTCTTTCCTCTTTGACACATCCTATCGCGTGGTTACTCTCTCTTACTCTTGCAACTTAACAAATATTCTATCATTTTTTATGCTAATCCTGCAATCGTGTCACAAAATGGATTACTATTTTATTTGTAATACGTACTTAATAATAAAAAGAGCGATGAACTGTTTGATTATTTTGTCATTCCAGAAAACCAAGATTATAAACCATTGCAACTTTTCTATTGAATGTGATGATGATAGGTCGAAAAATAACAACGCGCCTTCTTTAAATATATTTTTTAATAAAAAATGTCTTTAATAAAATATGACTAAAATACTTATAAGTTGATACACATTATAGAAACAATTTTTATATTATTCCTGTTATGTTTTTTTATGTGTTCGAATAAAAGATACTCAATTACTGTCATTAATTAACTGTATTAATATTGAGTGAGCAGGGACCATTACATACACAATGCATACACTGTACGAGATGTGTGTCCTCCAAGCCGACTCAAGTGGTACTGACGGACGAACCAGGATTGGCTAGTTACATCACTACAAATAAATGTTGCCAACTTTAAGATACATACATAACAATTCCTAAGGCACAATTTATCACCAATTTGTTATTTTTATTGAAGGTTATGTAGTAAAAAAAGTATTAACAATCATAACAAATTTCAAATTGATTAATGGCCTCCAACATTTTACAAGTAAATATATGGAGATGGAGTAGTTTACAAAAAATTACTTTAAAGTGATTCTCTTAGGTAGCAAAAAACGTAATTTATTTTCATAACTACTGTAAGGTTCCATAACATTAAAGTACTATAAGCAATTGTTTCAGGCAGGTGACAGAAACTCTCAGTATTACCTTAAAGTTTTAAAAACTTTAAAGTAGCTGCGAGCAAGTTACTGCTACAATCATAATACCACTTTGAAGTTGCAACGACTTTAAAGTAATTATACTAAGTGGCAATAAAGTTTCACATACTTTAAAAGTTATTCAGAAGTAATGGAACTACATAGTGCAAATAAATAGTATAAACAACAACAAAGTTTAAAAACATATAAGTTTAAACCATTTCTTGGGTATAAGCAGCAATTAAAATACTAATCAAAATAATGATTAGAATAATATTTGAGAGATACACACATATATATATATATATATATATATATATATATATATATATATATATATATATATATATATATATATATATATATATGTATTCCAAGCGGTGCTTTTGGATACAAAAATAGTCACGCAGCGGTGGTTTTGGATACATCTGGTGCTTTTGAATACGGTCTTCAAAACCATTTAGCTATAAAGCGGTGTTTTTGAATACCGTATTCAAACCCTCCAATGACTAACATTGGCATGTACGATCAGAGGTGTTTTTGAATACTATCAGACTAACAGTATTACCATGGTATAGATAATGAATTTATATGTAGTATTGAAAAGCACCAATATGCATATATAGAATTATGATACATGTATATTATTCTAATTATATGGAAGTATGAATTGTAATCAATTATTTATTTATTTACAATTATAATTTACAATTAGCACTTTTTATCGCAAAATATTCTTTAATATTTAATATTGTAATTAATTAATTTATAATTATAATTACTAATTATAATTACTAAAAATCTTAATTTAATTTAATTTTTTTTTAATTTAACCAATTTATAAGTTAAAAATTAAATTGTTTATAACAATTGTTTAAACAAATTATAAAAATAAAAATTAGAAAATTTTAATTAAATTTTATTGAATGGAACTATATTAAACCAATTTTAAAGTTAAAAATTAATTTGTTTATAACAATTGTTTAAACAGATTCTATGTAAAATTTAAAAATTTTAGTTATACTTTGTAGAAGGGAACTATATTAAACCAATTTAAAAGTTAAAAATGAATTTGTTTATAACAATTGATTATAACAATTGTTTAAACAGATTCTATCTAAAATTTAAAAAAATTTAATTATACTTTGTAGAAGGGAAACTATATTAAACCAATTTAAAAGTTAAAAATTAATTGGTTTATAACAATTGCTTATAACAATTGTTTAAACCGATTCTATCTAAAATTTAAAAATTATAGTTATACTTTGTAGAAGGGAACTATATTAAACCAATTTAAAAGTTAAAAATTAATTTGTTTATAACAATTGCTTATAACAATTGTTTAAACAGATTCTATCTAAAATTTAAAAATTTTAGTTATACTTTGTAGAAGGGAACTATATTAAACCAATTTAAAAATTAAAAATTAATTGGTTTATAACAATTGCTTATAACAATTGTTTAAACCGATTCTATCTAAAATTTAAAAATTTTAGTTATACTTTGTAGAAGGGAACTATATTAAACCAATTTAAAAGTTAAAAATTAATTTGTTTATAACAATTGTTAACAATTGTTTAAACAGATTTTATTGATTTTTCTATATGAATTGCATTCAAAATGTGATTTAATGTAAAAGCGTTAATTATAAATATTAATTAACCTTTACCTTAAAACTAAAATATACATAAGCTTTATTGAATGTCATTTGTATAGTACACGTCTATCGAATAATGCTGCTAAAACATCTCCAAATTACAAATGAAAGTTAAAATCCAAAACCTAAATTTAATCAATGTTTGTAAATATTGTTTTCATTTTTCTGTTAGTAGTAGTTTTTTAACACCATAATGGTATTTAAGTTTTTAATTGCAATTTTGATTATATCATAAATTATGCATTTGTAAATCCGTCTACTCAGGGAAAATAACTACAAGCCGTCCCTGTAGACGAAGTTATGTTATTTTTACCCCAATTAATTAAAAAATGAAAAATTCTAACTTTTAGTTAGTTGAAATAGTTTAGTGTATTTTTAATAAAATTGCAATATGTGATTAGATTCTAACGGGAAAGAAACTGCAAGTGACGATTTTGATAATAAATAAATAATTCTTTGTGTCTTATTTTCTGTAAGTTAGGATACATCTATTTACCTAAACTTCCAATAATATTAACCCAGTGAGAAAAGTGTCAGACAAAAGGCATTTACCTTTTGTGTCGGCACTGTGGCCGTCGGTAATAAATAAAGACGACATGATTTCACAAAATAACATACAATTTTATCGAAAATAATTACTTTTGTGTTGTTTCGTCGCATCTAATAATTTAGAAAATCAAACAATTATTCACTATACATATATATTATGTACATATTAAAACGATTTGATTAAATGATCTATTTTCAGTCTTTCTAAAATAAATATTCCATTCATTAAATGCAATTTTTGTTGCCTATATATTTTTCTAATCCCCCAAGAGAATTTTTGGCAGCAACGGTTAACCAACGGTACTTTATAAGAAAACTACCCGAAATCAGGTAGGGTCAGTAAGCCAGTAATTGACCATCACCCAGTAGTTGACCAATTTTCACTTTAAAAGAAAAAAATAAGATACCTGTACATCTTTATGAATATTTTATGTTTCACAAGCGATTATTGCACCTCTAATTACTATATAGTGCCACATTGCTGCATTATCTTGGTCAAACGGTTGTCTAAATACATGTGGAATTTGTATTCGTTTATTTGACAGCTAAATTTGTGCTTTTACAGTAAGCATGGAAAGTAAACAACTCTATTGAAATCTGCAATCATCCGGGATTTTAATGAAAATCGTTATATTATACATATTGTGCAAGTAATAGAAAGGTCGAACTAATAAATTTTTGTTATATATATTTTTTTAATTGACACTTCTTTTGCAAAAAATGTGGTGGTCAATTACAGAACTCGAAATCTTATCAGTTTTCCAGTAGTTGACCAACCACTAGTTGTATGCAAAATAAAGAATTTTGTTTTTTTTTGTCACCCCTACAAGATTAGTAAGTTACTCTTGTTCCTGTTTTTCTTAATAAAATTTCAAATAAATAGCTGTTTCCAGTATTTGTTCGCACAAAACTACTGCTCAACTACTGGCTTCGTAAAGTGGCCAACTACTGGTAATTTTCTTTTCCATTTTTGTTTTTATCAAAATGTCATCAAAAATAATATACATATATTTTGATATTTTTTTAAGAATGTTCGTTTTTCTTTATGCAATACATACTATGTGGCTCTATAACAATATATAATAAAATAATAAAAAACTGATGTTTTATTCGTTATGTTATAACACTGGTCAATTACTGGGAAAAATTTGGTAAAACACTGGGTTGTTTGTGGTTAACTACTGGAAAACTCTAACTCTTTTACTCTTATATTTTTTTTCTATGAAACAAAATGTTTTTTAATTTGTGTATTATTAATATTTAGAGTCTTAGACTATAACTGCACTTTATACCATTTTTTATTTTGTTTAAAAAAATATATTACAAAGTTATAAATTTATATTTCTGAAAAATCTCTTAAGTGGTCAATTACTGGCATATTGACCCTATGTAGTTGGAAGCTATTTTTAGAAATTTGGTGTACTTTTAAAAGCATTTGTGGTAAAAACTGGTTTACATTTTAATATAATGAGAAATTCAAGAAATGGAGGTATTACAAAATAAACAACACTAATTGAACAGATAATATTCATCATTACATATTAAGAAAAAAAATTATATAAATAACAAATTAAAAGTGTATCATTTCCATGGTAGAAGCGACTGAATCTTAAGCTATATTCTCGTTAAGTCATAAGTGTCCTTTCTTCGGACAGGTTCACATGTGCAATTTTTCTTAGCAATTACGTAAACAATGTTCCTTGAAAATCAATTCATTAACTGAATAATAAAATCAATAAAATCAATTTATCCACTTTGAATTAAAAATCATATTAATGCAATAGAAAGATTGTTTCTTTGGAACAAAAGGACCCATAACGGAGATATTTTTTTTCATTGTAAATAACAGTGGCGGCTGACTGATTCTTTTACGTCAATCTATAGCACCTCGTAAAACTCAAGCACTAGGACGTTACAAGGAATTAATTACCAAGCAACAAAAAAAAATTTGTATCGTATCTCCCTGTATATCCGAATATTATGTTAAAGAGTGCGGACTTTAAAAACAAAATTGTCCTGTTTTTAGAATTTTTTTAAAAATCAATGCTTTAAGTGTGGTGACTATAGCACTTTTCCCATCTTCATAATAATTTTTCTAAAAAATTTCCTTACATAATAACAAACTTATTACATTACCATGTTGGCAATTGAATAATGTGTCAGAATATGGAATAAAAAATGGAAGGTGCTATTTAAAGAAAAATCCGATGACGATGACGAGTCACCACACTTCAACGCATGGCCCTGTATATCCGAATATTATGTCAAAAAGTGCAGACTTTAAAAACATAATTGACCTGTTTTTGGAATTTTTCTAAAAATTAATACTTTCCCTTTTATCGAATTTATTCCTTACTTTGTAATCGCACTGTATATTAAATAGGGAAATTTAAACACGCATCATAATAAAAGTTTCGCACTAACTTTAAGTTAACTTTTTGCACATTGTCTGTTTGAACATTATTATTTTTTTTTGTTTATTGTTTGCAGCCTTACTTTTTGGAACTCCATAATCAGGAAATGATAATGACAGCTTATAAGTCAGGTTATAATTTAATAAATACTGTGAAAATTTTTACTAATCTTTATTTATTTCGTCATTATTATTTAGATCAAAGGCTCAGATGATACACCGCATTTATTCATTTTAGGACTAAAATATTTTTTCAAGTAACTATAGAACTTTTTCCTAAGAACACGCTGCATATACCAGGTGGCTATAAAAATCTGAATCCTGTTTCAATCTTCATATCTCCGAAAAACATAGCAAAAACATATTACGAGGGCAGGATGATAATTAGGTGACCTAACAATGAAACAATGATTTTATATGTACAAAGATTATTTTATTTTTCAATATAATCTTTTGAACGTTCAATACACTTTTTTCGAAAATATCCCACCGCAGAACGTGTTTCCCCAAGTCCAGAAAAATAGCCGTCTGCGGCGGCTTTGACTTCCCCGTCCACGGAAAACCTCTGTTCAAATTCTAATTCTCGGATCTCAATAGGATAATTAACTCCAGCAATTTTTGTGAGTGATTTCTCTAGTGTTCACTCCAAGCTACTTTTTAAATAACCTTGGTAAAGCTTTCAGCTTCTGTTTCCATTCTTGACCAGTTCTTAATTGCACATTGAGTCTTATGTATCTCATTTTCAAGTTCTGTTCTGAAGCTAGTTAGTTTTATTGACTAATGTTGGTTTTTATTCTTTTTTCATTATTTTCTAACTTGGAGTGAGAATTGCTGTCGAGTGATCAGAGAAATATTCTTGATCCAAGGGTAGGTTATTTCTGAGATACAGAATTAAGTATCGGTAAACAATTGCTTTATTTTAATTGAAAAATCTTAGCATTATTTGGAATGTGTAGTTTATTACTTATTGCGTACTTGAGTTGAATAATCTGTTCTATTTTAAAGCTTTGAAAATTACGGTTATAGGTGTCCTATCTATGGGTATGAATTAGTATATTTATTAAGGGCTTAATTGAGTGTGTCAGCACCCGCAGAGTCAGCTAAGACGATAAAGGGCTCTAAAACACTAATTAAACCCGAAATGCATACGTTAGTTTATGTCCGGCCTAAGTTTAAATTAATATTTAATTTTAAAATAAAGATAATTTGAAAAGTGCAGAATTTCAAGCAGGTAGGTGCAATGATATATATGTAATTACTGTTATTACTATGGAGACGACGTAAACACGGGTAGCTTTTTTCTAGCGGGCTCTAAAGCAGTTTTTAGAGCCCTAAAACTCTAATTTAGCAACTTACGCTCTAAAAACAGTCCGCTAAACAGGTCATAATCGCCCGACCGAACATAAAATATAATTAAAACCTTCTAAAATGATGTCTGAATGATTATTTATTTATACAAAATATTAGGCCCCGCAGCAAAATATACTATTTTATGCGAAGAATCGAGCAAATTTCATTTTTTCTTATGAAAGTACACTTTAGCAAAGCTTTTTCATCACTATTCAGTAAAAAATATGAAAAGCTGTTATTTGCACCTGTAAATATTTTAGAGACGGCTGAAAATGCAAAAAATTGGTATTTACGAGTACAGCGCCACCTGTTGCGAAGATAAAAAAATGTTTCAAAAAGATTATTCATATTTTGATGCGTCGAATCTAAATATGCAATAAAATTTAGGGGTTCCCATTTGAATTTTCAAAGTTGCCCCCTTATCCCCTACAAGGGGAGTCAGGGGGGTTCCTTTTTGGCGTCATTCGATAGAGCACATCGACATTAATAAGATCACCCATCGTCGTGTTAAAAACTTTTATGCACAGATGCATTATAATTAGACTATTATTGCAAGATTCATCTAAACATAAAAGTCTTTTTATGGCCCAAGGGTCTCTTTATGGTCAGACAGGCAATAACGAAACGTCAATTAAATGTCAGAAGTTTTTTTGTAGAACTTGATTGGTTCTTAATATAATTTGTAAACTTATTACCAATGAAAATAAACGGAAACTAAATATTTTGAAATAGTAACTATAGTAACGAACTTCGTATAATCACATAAGTATACGCACAGCTGCTTGATGTACCAACGTACTCATATATTTTTACACAATAATAGATTTGACATTAAAACTTAATCTGTGCATAAAATAGTGTATGTATAGCGGGCATAATTTGCTTTTAGTGCCCTACAGCCTTTTCCTTAGCCCTCGGCTGATGCCTCTGACTAGAAATAACGCTTCTGGCCATAAAAGCTTCATTATGTCCTTAATACATAAATAACTATTGAACCCCCGCATTTTAAAAGGGGTGTATGGGTGGTCTGGACCACCCTGTATATACTATATCTATATGATTAATATATGATTTTATATATGGGTAGTACATACTAAAACACGTATCACAAAAATGTTAGAGCCTTGTTACATATTTTATAATAATTATATTTTAATATTAAGTATTCAACAATACTCATAATTGCACACATGCATGTTAAACAAGCGTTTATTAAATACATTTTTTTGTGACCGTAAATAAGTATAACATGTTGAATGAAGTACAATATCGTAACACAAATGATTAAATAAAAAATGTACATGCAATTTTTCTTAATTATTACGTATTATGTAAACGATGTTTCTTCAAAATGAAGTTATTAACTGAAAAGAATTATTTACTATTGTTTTTTTTTGTTTATTGTTTCCAGCCTTACTTTGTGGCACTCCATAATTATGAAATAAATAAAGATTATTAAAAGTTTCACAGTTTTATTAAAATACAACCTGACAATATTGTTTCGACAGCTATGCTGTCATTATCAAAGGTAATATAATTATAAACAAACACGTCGCTAAGGTAGATACGTAGTTAGGAATAACCTGACGTTTCAGACATTCTTGGTTAAACCAAACATTCTGACTTGCGATTCCGTGTTTGATCATAAGTTTCTTGTATGACTTGGCTTGTTCTTCTAACGAAGACGAAATAATCTTGTTTATTGTTTCTTGTTTATAATTTGTTTATTGTTTATTGTTATTCCTAACTACGTATCTACCTTAGCGACGTGTTTGTTTATAATTATATTATCTTTGATAATGACAGCATAGCTGTCGAAACAATATTGTCAGGTTGTATTTTAATAAAACTGTGAAACTTTTAATAATCTTTATTTATTTCAAGAAATATTGTTGATCCATAAGTAGATTATTTCTGAGATATTAATAATTTGTTCTATATCTATATAAATGATTAAAATTTTCCCTTTTAATATTCTGGTACTATTGAATACAATTGGAATTTTAAATCATTTTTAAAAGCAAAAGCAGATTTTAGTATGGTTTATGTATTATGATTTAGACATGCAATATGCAATTATAGGAATGCTGAAAGAACCAGTTAAAACCGAAAGGGTCCTTTATAATCATTCTTAGTAAAACACGTGGAAACCAAGTGTAAGGTTAATCTATTCTTCAATGGAACTTTCCTCTTTTGGGTCGGCTTTCGGCAGAAAGTTCTGAAAGTATATGACAGGTTCAGAAATCCTATATTACCGCATTGTTTACTTTTATGGTGGTAGCAAACTCCATTGTAGATTTTAGTAATCTTAGAACGAAAGAAACACGTTTCTTTTAAAAGATATTAAGTAATGATAAATTAGATCGATAATAAGAATTTGTTTTATCTGCTACGATAAATAAACAGGTAAGTATGATTGATTGAATGTACGATTAACACCATCGTCAGAAGACTGAACATTTAAAAAATACCGTAATATATACTCAGGTAGTAAACCATTATAACTAAATACAAAACAAGTTCAATACTAAACAGATTTAACGGTAATTTTATTTCCAAAATATCTGAAAGAAGAATATCCGTCTGGTTATTCATAAGTTTCTCATTACGTTTTATTATCCATAAATATTTCAGCCCGATGCATTAGTTGCTTAAAGGCCCTGTTATTAAGTCACGAAACAACTTATTAAAATATGATATAGTCTTTGTCAGTACATTATTGAAACCCGCACTTTTTTATCATGCAAAATAAGGGAGATGTAAGCATTTAAAAAATCTTGATTACGTTATTTCTCCTAATGCAACCGAGGCGGCCGGCGCATTGTGGAGGGCACCTAACTGACCTAACATTGCATCTCAAAAATGGTTTATGCATAAGTTTGGTTTGCCCAATAAAATAAATACGTATCGTTAGCTAAATGGTCAGTGTATTACATTCAAAAATATTTTTGGTTATATTGTAATGTTAAATGTATAGAAAATGCACGTTATTAAAACATATCGCTCATACTTGGTTGCGCTATAAGCTTTTCAATGTCTATTTTCAAAAAGAATTATAAAGCAACTGTATAAATATTATACCATTTTAGAAAGCTTAAACTTTCTGCTTTTACACCATATAATAAAATATTTTGTTACATTTTATTTGACTGAAATAATATAAAGTTTATGGGTACATGCATTTTTTCATGGCCTAATATTTAGTTAAAGCAGAGCCGCCCTTTGGATTTTGAGGCCCCGGGCACAAATATTGAGTGGGGCCTCAAGTAAATAAAAAAGTGTTGATTAAAATAAGGTAGCTGGTTGCAGGGCCCCACTAGCTCCCGGGACCCCGCCCGGCTGATCGACCTTAGAGACTCTTAGATATTAGACCCTTTTATTAGTAATCTCAGAAGGACCTCTAATAAAACAGTCAAATAACTTTCAGAAGAAGCGTAATAGCTACTAGAAGTTTCTATTATTAAATAGAAATATTAGTTTTACTGTTTTAAATTAGAAAAATATTATTTGTTAATGTTAATTTTAGCGGATAATACCGAATTTTTTAATAGAATATACAATTTTATGCATAATAAAATGTATATATCAAACACATATGATTTTAATTGAAACCCCTTATATTTAAGATTACTTATGGAAAATTCCAGGTTTATATCTCAAAAAATGAGAAAGTTATAGATTTTTGATATGAAAAAGGTTAAACTATTCTATAGTGCACCGCCGGCCGCCTCGGCTGTATTAGTAGAAATGACGTCTTCACTCCACAGGTTTCACACTTTACAAGCGTTTTTCTCGGTAACGATAAGTATTTTAAACAAACCGTTTTGACAAATTAATTTCTTTTATTCTTGACTATTAAAATATTGAATAACCCAAATAGACTACAATGACTTAAGAGGGCCTTTAAATATCTATGGATAATCTTGAACAGAAAATTCTAAATTCAGACAGTGGGCCATGTGAATAAAATGTAGCAAATGCTTTTACTACTATTAATAAAATATACCAGATAGGTTTTTCCTCAATCAATAAGATTGAGATAGATGTGTAGTAAAAGCTTTTACTACACATTATTCACATGGCCCAATATTGTAATTAAAAAAAAAACTTGGTTAATTTTTTGATATCGCTATGTTGACGATATCATATGTCTTTTTGTCGGCACTGATAGACAATTATCACAAATAAGATTATTCAATTCATTCAACAAATCAATGCAGTTTACTTTTAATAATAATAATTAGAGAAAACAATCGATTGTCAATAAAACTTTCTAGATATAACTATTATACGTAAAGATAATCAATTCCATAGCATAATACCCAATTGTTCAAATCACTCGGAAAATATTAAAATGCCAGCATTCAATAGTTTCATTCACAGACTTGTCACGATCCATTTTTCCAAAGAAGATTTTTTAGCAGAATTGAACATGATACAACAAACAGCTCTAAACAACGGATACGATGAAAAAACCATAGATCGACGGTTTAACTTTTTAGGTAAAATTAACAGAGATTTGAATAAGAAATTTAGAGATACCAATATTAGACCATGTAATAATAAAAATATATGTAATAATATAAAAACAACAAAATATACAATATAATTTGGACAGACGAATTACGCTCATAGGGAAATATAATGGGCTCGCTGTTGCGTTCAAAAAAGTTCAAATTTTTTATCAAAAAATTTTAACTTTTATTGGATAACAATCAAAGAGTTTCAAATTTTTGATAAAAAAATGAAGGAGCCATGTAACAATTGACTGAGCGTTAAAATTATGACAGTTATCCATAAAATTTTTAAACTTTTTTATTACATTGGAACTCTTGAATTCTGTATTGTTATTCGATTGAATTAATCTTGTTTTTGTTCTAAAACTTAAAACTCGGAAACAAAAGACGATCAACAAATAACAATTACGCTAAAACTCAGTAACTATAGCAAACATTATTAAGACAATGGTCCCCCTAGTTACTCGAGCAATCAGATTAATCTGATGCAATTGCAGAGTTCAGCTTAGAATATGTCTCATTTAAAGATCGAAATCGAAGTGTTCGAGAATTTTTTTGAAAAACAAATAATAAACGATTTATTTCGATAGTTCCAGACTTTATAAACGCACTGTATATAGAAACAATGGAATATAATAATGTTGTAGTAGACCAAGCCTGCGAAATCTTTTTTCGGCCAAAATATAGCGCGTAATAAATCGATGCTATATGGAAAGTTTAAAAGATGCAAGAAGGATATGAATTATAAAATTATTCCACTATATTAGCAAAAATTGAGAAGGTAACTGTCTGTGGAAATGCCTGTTCCTTTATGTACTATTTTAATATTTGGCGTTTTGCTTTACTTTACCCAAATAATTATTTGTTGAAATAATACTTTAAAATTCGTCCTCTTTTTAAAATCGCTTTATCGTTCCCAGCTACAAGCAATACTCAAGAAAACTTTCCACAATTACTTTTACCGTCACTTTTGCAAGATTCAGCATTTACATGCATTGGGACGCGTCAAAGATTGACCTGTAATCTAGCGGAATTTTATTAAATCCAATTATGAGGTAGAATAATAATTGTCAAACTGGAAGGTTTGAATGTTATGTTACAACTAAAGCATGTATTTCACTGGTTGCATACATGGTCACCTACCGCATATCGACGTCATTTTGTTGATGTACAACGCCATCTATATTTATTGGCGTGTCCCATTGAACATAGAGAATTTATAGAAATTGAAATTAAACCAGTTCTAACCAATACATGTTTGGAAAATACTGACTTATTGAAGAAACAATCTGCAAACAAATCATTAAGTAGAACAATACTAAAACTTTAATGTTATATCGCACGTACGTGTTCAACTTACTTTGATAGAATAAAACAAAATAAACTATATATTTATTGACTTTTAATAAAATCTAACATTTCTATTTCTCTAATTCATAGAACATGTGTTCATAGATAACCTTAATTGGTACTGTTCCGTCAAAAAAATTATAAAAATTAAATTATTAGCAGAATAACCGATTACCAGAAAAATGATCGGTACGGCCGTATAATGACGAAGTCGCTATTGATGTAGTTTGCAGTTTCAATTAGTCAGGCCAATGCGTTGCCACAGCGCCCGCCATTTTATATCACAATAGGGTTAATGAGATGGACTTTGATATTTTACTACCAAATAATGTTTTATATACACAACCTACTATTTCGTGTTTTTTAATTGAGTCAAATACCGTTCACATGTATGCCAATATTTTTCTGTACTTTTCAAATTTGGCGCCACGTGTTGTGAAATAAAATGGCTGCCTTGGCGAGACTCTAATTGAAGGGTCTCTACTCAATTCTAGAGTCACTGCATCTAGTCACCTAGGCCAGCTGGTCGATCAGAGTAACGCAAACCGCCGCCATATTGGGGCAGAAAAGGGTGATTTTTAATAGTGGACAAATTAAAACCACGTTTTACGTGTTTGACATATTAGAGATTTGATCTTTCAGAATAAGAAAAGCCTTTTAAAGTATACGTGGATTTGATTAAATACAATACAGAACAATTAATGAACAATTTCGTGCTTCGTTTGCCCCAATATGGCGGCGGTTTGCGGTACTCTGGTCGACCAGCTGGCCTAGGTAACTAGATGCAGTGACTCTACTCAATTCATACTATCAGCGCCATCTCTAGATCAGGCCGAGAAGATTGCGCCCTCGTACTTACTTACGTACTTACGAGTACTTACAATGTACTCGTATGTATTCAAAAACACTAATATATAGAATACATCGTATATATCGTATAATTATTTACTATATTTAATAGGTGGAAAAATATTCATTATCTTCTTTAACAGCATTAATAGTACTTGGGTTGATCAGACACTTTACATAAGATCAGACTCCTATATACAAAAACAGCAGTAAGTACTACATATCCAAGTACGCAAAAACCTGAGTACACAATACGAGGAATTCTACACTTTTTCAAGATAAAATTCAATAACATAATAAAAACCATTGATTATAATAATATTACGTATATTTAAATAATTATAATGTTTCATTTTATATAAGGAAATTCTGCATACAAGTTTTGATAAATATTATTCCTTCACCTTCATAGTTATACTTAGTATATTGTAGCGAGGGTGCAGAGTTTCTTATAATTTTTATGTTAAAAATGTATTTTTATCTACTCGACGCAATTATTATTATCAAAATGAAAACTTTCCCCTTCAAATCAACATAAATGTGTAGTAACTATAATCGAAACTATCGGTATGCAGTTCTGATGTATTCAAAAACAGCATATACCATCATGTACTTAAAAACACCAGTATATGCTGCGATGTATTCAAGCATGTATAATAATGTATAAAAAAAGCATCAATAATGTATAAAGCACTCACATATGCCTACTCCACCTGATTGTCAATTGTTTACGTTGAATTTTAAGACTAAATTTTGACTAGGTTTCCATCGTGAAGTCATTATAAAATAATTTAATTTCTTATTATTCTTTTTGTTTTATTACTCTTATAATGTATTTATATAATTTTTACTTTTGCAGATGTATATTTATTATTATTGTTAAAGTAAAGCACGCATGGACATACACTAATATAAGCACGTACTCAAAAACACCGGTATATGCTTCAAGGTATTCAAAAGCACCCATATATACCTAATGTATTCAAATGCACCCATATATACCTAATGTATTCAAAAGCACCCATATATACCTAATGTATTTAAAAGCACCTATATATGCTACTCCACCTGATTGTCAATTGTTTACTTTGAATTTTAAGACTAAATTTTGACTACCCAATTTTCATCAAGTAGTCATTATAAAATAGTATTACTGTCAATTTTGAACTATATTATATTTAAAAGTGATACAATATTTTGTTTTATTTTGTAAAAATTGGTCAAACAATAGCTTTTAGAAGTCTGAAGAAACAAATGATAATCAGAAGGAGTTATCCAGGTTTTTGATTCAGGCTGCAGTATAATTGTAATGTATACAAGAAAACCGGTATATACAATACCGGAAATAACAAGTTTGTAAATTTGTTTATTAGCTGTATATTTAAATATATTAATTAATAATTTATTATTAATTTAATTTTTTAAGTATAATTATAATTACATTTTTAACTTTTGCTGAAGTATATTTCATATATTTTATGTTATAAATTAATTGCTAAATATTTAGCTTAATTGTTATTGTTAAAGTAAAGCACGCATGGATATACACTAATATAAGCATGTACTCAAAAACTCCGGTATATGCTTCAAGGTATTCAAAAGCACCCATATATACCTAATGTATTCAAATGCACCCATATATACCTAATGTATTCAAAAGCACCCATATACACCTAATGTATTTAAAAGCACCCATATATGCTTACTCCACCTGATTGTCAATTGTTTACTTTGAATTTTAAGACTAAATTTTAACTACCAAATTTTCATCAAGTAGTCATTATAAAATAATATTACTGTCAATATTTTGTTTTATTTTGTAAAACTAGGTCAAACAATAGATTTTAGAAGTCTGAAGAAACAAATTCTGATCAGATGGAGTTATCCAGGTTTTTGATTCAGGCAGCAGTATAGTTGTAATGTATTCAAGAAAACCGTTATCTACAATAAATGAAATAAAAAGTTTGTAAATTATGTTTATTAATTGTATATTTCAATGTATTAATTAATAATTTATTATAATTTAATTTATTAAATATAATTATAATAATTATTTAATTATGATAACTTTGTTTCTTATTATTCTTTTTGTTTCGTTACTCTTATAAGGTATTTTCATAAATTTTAACTTTTGC
Organism: Agrypnus murinus; assembly: GCA_929113105.1. Taxonomy (NCBI): domain Eukaryota; kingdom Metazoa; phylum Arthropoda; class Insecta; order Coleoptera; family Elateridae; genus Agrypnus; species Agrypnus murinus. The sequence continues at coordinate 66,124,329 of OV816027.1, forward strand.
AGAAGTATATTCCTTATATGTTAAATAACTGTTAAAAAATAATATGTTAATTAAATAATATGTTAAAAACTAAATGCTAAAGATTTAGCTTAATTGTTATTGTTAAAGTAAAGCACTCATGGATATAGACTAATATAAACATGTACTTAAAAACACCGGTATATGCTTCATTGTATTCAAAAGCACCCATATATACATAATGTATTCAAAAGCACCCATATATACCTAATGTATTCAAAAGCACCGTTATAAGAAAATTGTTTATATATCATTGTTCCTGTATATATTTAGCTCTAGTATTTTTTTTATAGTGTATATAGGACAGAAGGAGCATTTTGATAAAATTAGAACAAAATATATTTTTGGTATTCAAAAGCACCGCTTGTCAAACATATATATATATATATATATATATATATATATATATATATATATATATATATATATATATATATATATATATATATATATATATATATATATATATATATATATATATATATATATATATATATATATATATATATATATATATATATATATATATATATATATATATATATATATATATATATATATATATATATATATATATATATATATATATATATATATATATATATATATATATATATATATATATATATATATATATATATATATATATATATATATATATATATATATATATATATATATATATATATATATATATATATCTATAGGGCACCACTATGCGTCCCCCCATGTAAAATCTTAGGTTCAAGCAGCGTCCGAAGTCACTCGGCGTCCGGATATACGGACGCTGGGTGACTAGTGCCTCAAATTTGCACCATATGAAGCTTAAAGTGTCTAGATGACGAAAATGTAAAAATTAGCTGTGCGCAGTTTGACACCCATTCCTGATTCGTGTATAAAATCGTAGTTCGAGCGTTTGCCACACGCAGCGCTAATAGCGCGGGATTTGTATACATTTGTATACAAATTTATGGCATAGGTTTACCCTGCGTCCGCATATTTAACAAGAATTGTGTTGGTAACACTGATTGCTTTGTGTCTAGACAGTGACGTCATTTCAACGGGACTTCACTTTATGCATTGTATTTCTGAGTAAAGATTATGTCATTTAAGGTGACAAAAATTCTTACATATTATATTTGTTAAAGCTATTTAATATTATAATTATTATTATTATAATATATTTAATATTATTGATTTAAGTGAAACAAACGTTAACCATTATTATATTATCATTCAGTATTTAATCAATCACTGATGCTGTTAGCTAATAATAAATCTGGCTGTTTAAAATACTATCTTATCCCACATTATATTTTAAGATTTTTAAAACTCATATGTTTGTGAGGCAGACAGTGACATCATTTCAAACGGGACTTCATATGCATTAAAATATTGAAATTAAATAACCTTTATAACTTCTACTTTGTTAGATGACATACAAACTTGAGATTTGGCACAATTATAGGAATTGGGATTCTTGTACAGAGAAAAATAAAAAAATATTTTTATGTCAACCCTCGCACACCCTTTTAGGGGTTGTAAAACTTCTAGATGACTTAGAAACTTGAAATTTGGTGTAATTATAGGATTTAAGATTCTTATAAAGAAAAATATAAAAAAATCTTATGATGTCAACCCCTGCGCCCCGTTCGGGGGTTGTAAAACTTCTAGATGACATACAGACTTGAGATTTGGCACAATTATAGGATTTGGGATTCTTGTACCGAGAAAAATAAAAAAATATTTTTATGTCAACCCTCGCACACCCTTTTAGGGGTTGTAAAACTTCTAGATGACTTAGAAACTTGAAATTTGGTGTAATTATAGGATTTAAGATTCTTATAAAGAAAAATATAAAAAAATATTATGATGTCAACCCCTGCGCCCCGTTCGGGGGTTGTAAAACTTCTAGATGACATACAGACTTGAGATTTGGCACAATTATAGGATTTGGGATTCTTGTACCGAGAAAAATAAAAAAATATTTTTATGTCAACCCTCGCACACCCTTTTAGGGGTTGTAAAACTTCTAGATGACTTAGAAACTTGAAATTTGGTGTAATTATAGGATTTAAGATTCTTATAAAGAAAAATATAAAAAAATGTTATGATATCAACCCCTGCACCCCGTTCGGGGGTTGTAAAACTTCTAGATGACATACAGACTTGAGATTTGGCACAATTATAGGATTTGGGATTCTTGTACCGAGAAAAATAAAAAAATATTTTTATGTCAACCTTCGCACACCCTTTAGGGGTTGTAAAACTTCTAGATGACTTAGAAACTTGAAATTTGGTGTAATTATAGGATTTAAGATTCTTATAAAGAAAAATATAAAAAAATGTTATGATGTCAACCCCTGCGCCCCGTTCGGGGGTTGTAAAACTTCTAGATGACATACAAACTTGAGATTTGGCACAATTATAGGATTTAGGATTCTTGAACCGAGAAAAATAAAAAAATATTTTTATGTCAACCCTCGCACACCCTTTTAGGGGTTGTAAAACTTCTAGATGACTTAGAAACTTGAAATTTGGTGTAATTATAGGATTTAAGATTCTTATAAAGAAAAATATAAAAAAATGTTATGATGTCAACCCCTGCGCCCCGTTCGGGGGTTGTAAAACTTCTAGATGACATACAAACTTGAGATTTGGCACAATTATAGGATTTAGGATTCTTGAACCGAGAAAAATAAAAAAATATTTTTATGTCAACCCTCGCACACCCTTTTAGGGGTTGTAAAACTTCTAGATGACTTAGAAACTTGAAATTTGGTGTAATTATAGGATTTAAGATTCTTATAAAGAAAAATATAAAAAAATGTTATGATGTCAACCCCTGCGCCCCGTTCGGGGGTTGTAAAACTTCTAGATGACATACAAACTTGAGATTTGGCACAATTATAGGATTTAGGATTCTTGTACCGAGAAAAATAAAAAAATATTTTTATGTCAACCCTCGCACACCCTTTTAGGGGTTGTAAAACTTCTAGATGACTTAGAAACTTGAAATTTGGTGTAATTATAGGATTTAAGATTCCTATAAAGAAAAATATAAAAAAATGTTATGATGTCAACCCCTGCACCCCGTTCGGGGGTTGTAAAAATTCTAGATGACGTACAAATTTGAGATTTGGCACAATTATAGGATTTGGGGTTCTTGTACAGAGAAAAGTAAAAAAATATTTTTATGTCAACCCTCGCACCCCATTTTAGGGGTTGTAAAACTACTAGATGACTTAGAAACTTGAAATTTGGTGTAATTATAGGATTTAAAATTCTTATAAAAAAATTTTAAAAAATGTTATGATGTCAACCCCTGCACCCGTTCGGGGGTTGCAAAACTTCTAGATGACATACAAACTTGAGATTTGGCACAATTATAGGATTTGGGATTCTTGTACAGAGAAAAATAAAAAAATATTTTTATGTCAACCCTCGCACACCCTTTTAGGGGTTGTAAAACTTCTAGATGACTTAGAAACTTGAAATTTGGTGTAATTATAGGATTTAAGATTCTTATAAAGAAAAATATAAAAAAATGTTATGATGTCAACCCCTGCGCCCCGTTCGGGGGTTGTAAAACTTCTAGATGACATACAAACTTGAGATTTGGCACAATTATAGGATTTGGGATTCTTGTACAGAGAAAAATAAAAAAATATTTTTATGTCAACCCTCGCACACCCTTTTAGGGGTTGTAAAACTTCTAGATGACTTAGAAACTTGAAATTTGGTGTAATTATAGGATTTAAGATTCCTATAAAGAAAAATATAAAAAAATGTTATGATGTCAACCCCTGCACCCCGTTCGGGGGTTGTAAAAATTCTAGATGACGTACAAACTTGAGATTTGGCACAATTATAGGATTTGGGGTTCTTGTACAGAGAAAAGTAAAAAAATATTTTTATGTCAACCCTCGCACCCCATTTTAGGGGTTGTAAAACTACTAGATGACTTAGAAACTTGAAATTTGGTGTAATTATAGGATTTAGAATTCTTATAAAAAAATTTTAAAAAATGTTATGATGTCAACCCCTGCACCCGTTCGGGGGTTGCAAAACTTCTAGATGACATACAAACTTGAGATTTGGCACAATTATAGGATTTGGGATTCTTGTACAGAGAAAAATAAAAAAATATTTTTATGTCAACCCTCGCACCCCCTTTTAGGGGTTGTAAAACTTCTAGATGACTTAGAAACTTGAAATTTGGTGTAATTATAGGATTTAAGATTCTTATAAAGAAAAATATATAAAAAATGTTATGATGTCAACCCCTGCACCCCGTTCGCGGGTTGTAAAACTTCTAAACGACATACAAACTTGAGATTTGGCGCAATTATAGGAATTGGGATTCTTGTACAGAGAAAAAATATATTTTTATGCCAACCCTCGCACCCCCTTTTAGGGGTTGTAAAACTTCTAGATGACTTAGAAACTTGAAATTTGGTGTAATTATAGGATTTAAGATTCTTATAATGAAAAATATATAAAAAATGTTATGATGTCAACCCCTGCACCCCGTTCGCGGGTTGTAAAACTTCTAAACGACATACAAACTTGAGATTTGGCGCAATTATAGGAATTGGGATTCTTGTACAGAGAAAAAATATATTTTTATGCCAACCCTCGCACCCCCTTTTAGGGGTTGTAAAACTTCTAGATGACTTAGAAACTTGAAATTTGGTGTAATTATAGGATTTAAGATTCTTATAATGAAAAATATAAAAAAAATTATTAAATCAACCCCCGTATTCCATTTGGGAGTTGTAAAACTTCTAGATGACATACAAACTTGAAATTTGGTATAGCATTTAAGAATTAAATATCTTTAAACACTTTAGGTTCACAGAATAGTATGATGAACAATTTGACGTCGCGTCATCAAACATCGTATCAAATATCATGTTACTGAAGATTTTAGTTGCCCATGCAAATTAAAATCTTTCTTAAAGTGCTTTTAGACTTGTACACTTTTGTTACGCCATTTTCCGTGGCGCAACTACAAAATTGCACGTTGTGTTCACACATAACCAAAAATAAGTCCAAGGTTACGCCAGAAATGAATGGCGCAACTTAAAAGTGTCAACGGCAATTTTTAAAAGTGGCAAGGGATTCACACAATGTTCCTCTTTTGTTGCGCCACTCTTCATAAACTCAAGCTGCAACTTTTAATACAGGGCTACAATTTTACTGTTTAGTTCTTGGTTTACTGCGAATACGATAAAAAGGCCGTTCTTCATTTTGATTTAAATACCACAAGATTATAATGTAGATAATCAAATTTTTCTTATTACTTAAAAGTAAAAATACATACTATCCTTTTTTTTCTAGAGTCCTCTGACTTTGAAAGCGTATTGCTCGAGAACTAATAAACCAAATTTAATAGTTTAAAAACGAGCAAATAGTAAATTTATTTCTACATACAACAGTAAAATATTATATTTCTAACTGGTATACTTTTGTTTTTATCGGACGATACGCAATAAAAGGTACCCATTTTTAGGGGCAATTGCAATGAGAGTAAGTTAAATATTTTTTTTTCTCGGAAAGTATGTGTCATATATCTGAGATTTTTGTAGGGGTTAAAAAGAAACCTTCCGGTTGTTATCCAATTAATTTTCGGACGAAAAAGTGTTTTATTTAAGATTTATATGAAAAAATAGCGAACTATGCGTTCTTGTTTATTAATGGAAATAGCGTAAAATTTTTTTCGCTTAATTAACACTTTTCATATATAGACATTATTTTTTTTAAAGAAATATTCCGAATTTTAACAATAAAAGTGCAATAACAAAAAAACTGTTTTTTGTCGAAACCGCTCGTCATCAAAAATCGTTTTTTGTTTCCGCATTCTTATTATTAAAATTAGGAACATTTTTTTGAAAAAATAATGTCTACATATGAAAAGTGTTGATTTAGCGAAAAAATCTTGACGCTATCTCTATTAATAAATAAGAACGCATAGTTCGCTATTTTTTCGCATAATTCTTGAATAAAACGCTTTTTTGTCTGAAAATTAATAACATAAGAACCACAAGGTTTCTTTCTAACCCCTACAAAAATTTCATAGATATACGACATATACTTTCTGAGAAAAAAATTAGTTAACTTACTTTCAATGAAATTGTTCCTAAAAATGGATACCTATTATTGCGTATCGTCCGATAAAAACAAAATTATACCATGAAATAAATAAAGATTATTAAAAGTTTCACAGTTTTATTAAAATATACCTGACAATATTGTTTCGACAGCTATGCTGTCATTATCAAAGGTAATATAATTATAAACAAACACGTCGCTAAGGTAGATACAAAATAGGTAACTAGATAAAATAATAATAATAATAATAAAAATTAATAATAAAAATCATAATTAAACATCTAATACTTCCAGTAACGGAGAATTACTGAGCTCAAGTTGTTCATTCATTAAAGGTACCCTGAGTTTGTGTTTGTATATCTCAAAGGCTTCTAAAATGTCTAATTTGCGTTTGTTATTACAAAAATGTAGGAATTCAATATTATTTTGAGGAGTCATTGTGTGATTTTGTTCTAAAAGGTGTTTGGCGTAATTCGATTTTTCAGGATGTTTATTTTTGTAATGACGTACGTGTTCTTTATATCTTATGTCAAAATTTCGAAGTGTTTGTCCAATATATACCGAACTACAAAAAGAACAATTTAAACGGTAAATGCCCGATTTCATGATATCATGTGTTCTGTCTTTAGCATTAAATAAAAATGAAAAAGTGTTAGTGTTGGTTTTAAATGTTATTTTATAATTGTTGATTTTTCTTAGTATATGTGCAATTTTTTCTGATATTTTGCCAAAATATGGTATAGATATGTAATTTGTGTCTTCTGTTTTATTGTCAATGGGATATATTCTTTTGATAGCTAACCTATAATCTTTTTGTTTAATTAAAGTATCAATCATGTTCGGATTATAATGATTTGCATGTGCTAGTTGTTTAATGGTTGATATCTCTTTGCTAAAATCTGATTTTGTTAGTGGAATAGTTAAAGCTCTGTGTACTAATAAAACTGTGAAACTTTTAATAATCTTTATTTATTTCATGATTATGGAGTTCCACAAAATAAGGCTGGAAACAATAAAAAAGTATACCAGTTAGAAATATAATATTTTACTGTTGTATGTATAAATAAATTTACTATTTGCTCGTTTTTAAAATATTTAATTTGGTTCATTAGTTCCTGAGCAATACGCTTTCAAAATCAGAAGACTCTAGAAAAAAATGGATCGTAGTTATGTATACTATATTTTCCATTTATTTTAGTTAATTCATTTTATCATTTACTAATTTATTTTAATCAATTCTAATGTTTTTTTAGGAGGTACACGCTGAAGAGTTTTTATTTGTTTATAATTAAATTTCCATTACAATTTAAACTTGAGAGAAATAGCTGTCATTTTTGTAAAGGCGCATTTTAAAAGAAATTCTAAAGATTAACCATTTGCGTATAATTCTTATTATTTTTAATAATACAAGTCGACATTATTTTAAAATGATAATCACAAACCAGTTAATTAAAACGCAAAACACCTAATGAGAAGAACGCCAGTTTCACAACAGTCACGTACGTAGTATTATTTTACTCTTCACAATTTTTATTATTGAAATCCAAGACGCGCTGAAGTTGAAGGTAACTTTAATGAAACAATTCATTTTTGTCTAGGTAGCACATAAGTTGAAAATGACAAAATTGATTGGCAAGGTTTATTGTATAAATATTATACCCAAATAATATTTTAAATTCTTAAATAATTTCTCGGAATATTTAGTCTATTGAAAAAAAACACTGTTGTGCTACGTACATTTAATAATATTATGTAATAATAATTACTTAATAATACAAAATAAATATGCAATAAAATAAAATCAAAAAATAAATCAAATTTACACTTTTGTTATTCATATAAGAATCTATGTAATAGATGCGCAGCATCGTTTTTGTTAGTTTATACACATGTAAGAGCATTATAGATTTAACTGGAGAACTGTAAGACACAAGCCAAGCTTAGGCAACAGATCCCTTATTATTACTAATCTACTGTTGTTATAATTTCACCCTTTGTTGATTTAGATTTATAAAGTATTTACTTATATATAAATTTTCTATAGTCTTAGTCTTTTTTTTCGCATATTCTGTTTCCCTGAACAGAATGTGCGAAAAAAAGTCAATTATTTGGTAATGTTGTGATATTGTTAATCTTTAACGAATTTAATTTTTATTATTAATAATTAATTAGTTACTATTATTAGATTGTAGATTGATGATTTATAATATTTCTATCCTTTTATTTAAACATATTTTATATTTTTTATATTTCTAATTACATAAATTGATTTATTTACATAAAATTAACATTAACAGTTAACATTATTATTTGTACTGAAATTTACATTTATATTTTATTTGTAGTGAAAATTTTCTTTCTTATTAAAATTATTATTATTATTATTATTAAAACAGATACTAATCGAAACCAAATTAATTGTAATGCAATAAATTGTAATGTAATAACTAGAACAATATACAGGGTGTATTTTCGGTTTTCTTCCATAAGTAGGCAAATAGCATGTGCACAGACACTTTCTCAGATATTGGCTCCCCTAATTATTTGAGATGAAAAGTTGCAAATCCCTTTGAGTACTATTCACCACCCCCTACCCCACTTTAACATTTCTTTAACTAAAATTTTTAAACAGCTTCCATGATATAAGCGATTTTTTGGCATAGGAAAATAAAATTGTAAATGGGAAATTTGCTTATTAGCAAATTTCCAATTTACAATCATTTTATTTTCCTATACTATAACATCGCTTGCATCTTGGAAGCTATTTAACACAGAATGGTAAAGAAGACTGTTTTGAATAGTAGTCAATAAGATCTAGAACTTCTCTGTAGTGACTTTTCCTCTAAACTACACTGTACAACAGTGAAAATTATTCATTTGAAAGTGGGTGCATTTGTATTTTGGAATGCTGTCTTCAGAAGTGCAATTGAATCGGTGAGTCCAAGAACAGTACAAGTCCACAAAATGGCGTTTTGACTTGAGATAGCCAAAGTGTTTAAAATTCGAAGATCCATGCGTTGCGCTCAAAAACATTACAACCTTCAAGACTAATCCGGTCTTACGCGCCACCTATTTACGGCGTTGCGATGAAAAACATTACCAGTCCAGGACATGTACTGTTTTTATCTCACTGATGTCATGGTTGCACGTGCGGTTGATGTAATAAAGTGAGGGCATTTTATTCTTATTAAGCTGCCAAAACACTACCTTTGCTGTGTTTATTAGGAAGTTAAAAGCAGTAGTTTTTGAGTAGTTATAATGTATATTAGTGGCAGTAGTGATAATCTGACAATAGTGTTGAGGGTCTTTATGGTAGCCATAAGTGCAAACGGGATCCGAAAACTTGGAAAGACAGTAAAAGGAAAACTGCTGCTCTTAAAGGTGAAGCTTATGTTTCTACATCCGGAAGAATGGTTGCAGCAAAAACGTTTATCTTTTTATAAAAGATAATCCTGAATTGTAACATAACGTTAAATATGAATTCTATTTATAATACTTCTGGCAAAGCTATGCACTCACATTTGGAAGACCACAGGTGGACGTTTGTTCCGAATGTGAAAGATTAGGTGCCAAAATAAAGAGTAAAAATTTGAATGACACTGCCAAACGAGCCTCCGCAGAATAACTGATGGTCCACCAGCTACGTGCCAAAAAAGCTGCTTCTTCGATCCCCAAACCTGGTGATAGTACGGAAACATTTACTATTTCAAAGTATGGGCAGTTAGTTTATGATAGTTCATCCCCAGGATACGTTAGAACCTATGAATATATAGATGGTTTAGGTTCTTATACATTTAAGCTCTTCAAACAAAACAAACCAAGTCCTGCTTTGCCAGAAATACGCGCATATCAAGAACCGCTTCCTATCAATGATAAGAAGATCGCTGATGTTAAAACAGTCATGCAGTATATTAACGATGAAACACTAGAGTTCTACTATCATCTTACTTCTTGGAAACAAAGTAACGCAGATGAAGATCCTGATAAATAAGTTGGCAATATAATGTACTTTTAATTGACATTTTTATATAAATTTACTTAATAAAACATTTGTTGCATGTTTAGTACTTTCCATTATAGTTTTCAAAGAACCTATCCTACACTAAAACTCAAAAAGTAAACAAAAAAAAAGACTGAGTCCAAGAGCAGTACAAGTGCATGTTTTTTTTCTCTCTATAGCTTGGAAGGGGGTGATTTTTTTGGATTTTTTATGTTCAATTATCATTTGTCTAAAGACTTATCACAACTGTTATATGAAGACCAACACGGTGACTACTCATTGTGGAGCTATTATGTTTTTTCATTTTTTCTCAAAATTATCTTTTTGGACTTGTACTGTTCTTGGACTCATCGATTCAATTAGAGTTGTTGTAGCACCCTCCGTTTTTGAAATAGTATGTCAGTTCTGATACTTGCGTATATTTTAAACCACTGTTGTCGGTACACTTAAAGTTATTTATTTAGTTCTAAAGTTTATAAAGTTAGTTCTCTTTTATTACTCCCATTTTCATTTATTTTGAAGATATATATGACGCAGTCGCTTATTTGGGAATTTTCTTTTGGCGGGGGCTACTCTATATAAATTCCGAATCAAAATACTTAGATTTTGACATAAATAACCTGAACTATTAAAAGAAATTCGGGGGGGCCTGCCCGTTGCCCCCCCTCCCAAATACGCCACTGATATGACGATTTATAAGTCTTTTATGTCCCCTTTACCCCAAATTTGTCGTTCGCAAAACTATAAACTATGGAAGCAGAATTAAAAATTTACAACATCTATGCTCGATTCTAGATCTAGATCAGACTAGTGTTGGCAATTGTTAGACATTGATTACGGATACCTCCAGCGACTATAAAAGACAAAGTAAAAGAAAAAGTCTGTAAGTTTTTGTGAATATTGTTAATTTATTTTGTATAGAATTCGATTAAAATGCTCTCCATCATCATAATTTTTTTAACCAAGGGTACTAGACAAAATCTAATTCCAGATTTAAGTGCTCCATATTAGAGTATCTATAACGTACACCATAATTCTTTTCAAAAAATTTTAAGGACCTCAAATGTGTTGTTCAGTGTAAAATTAGGGGAGCCAATATTTAGAAACTGGGTTTTTACATGCTATTCGCGTATGCAACAAAACCGACAATACACTTTGTATGTAGTAGTTGAAACTCTGATATACTACATATACATTTTTAAATTTAGCGTTTTCTAACCGGATTTCTAATTTTTAGGCCTTTTGTATGGCAGGGGTCCACCAATTCTGGAAGCATACAAATGTTGTAAAATTGAATTAACTTTGGAAGCATTTCTACATTCCAGAATGCCTCGTCTCTTTTTATGGTTTCTATAAAAAATCCAAAAGGATTGTTTATAGATTCTTGCCATACACAAGAATAGCACGTATTTCTTTTTGTTATTGCCAGTTGCCCTTGTACTTGATAAAAATACTCGTCATTTCTTTTGAGGGATATCTTGCCATCGTTATCTCGGTGCATAAAGGCAATTTTTCTGCTCTCTATTACTTCCCCAAGAGGTATCTTCTCTATAACTAGTGGACATTTAACTTCTATAATGGCATCTTCATTAACAAGTCCATCGGGGCTTGCCGCCAGAAATGGGTGTTCTTGATCAATAAATAATCCACATTCTTTTACTTCCAAGTTGTATTCACTTTCAAATTCTTTTATGGCAATTGGCTCATGTTCCAAGCCATAATGCGTTGCTCTATTTCCTGTAAATGTTGAGTACAGTATTTCCTTAACTGTGTTCACGCAAGATGTTTTGGCTTGCAATTTGCAGACTCTTCCGAAGTGAGATGTAGTCAATCTCAATGATCTTTCTTGTTTCCAGAGAGGATTCCTTGACTGACCGACAGTATTTCGTTCTAGATGGGTAATCTCTTCTTTGGACTTTTTCAAGGTGTTACGGAACTCGATTTCTTGAATTTTATACTCTGCAGGTGATAACAGCTCAGCCTTTTCTGTGACACCATAATCTGTGTCTGGAAGTGCAGCAGTTTTCGTTTTGCGGTAAATTTGCCCCTTTTCCTTCTTGTTCTTTTCTAGCATTTGGCGTTTCCTTTTCAATTTTAGAGCATATCTTTTTGTAAATACACTTTGATCTTCTTGTAATAGTTCGTGGTACTCTGCCCAGCATTAAATAATATACTAGCAGCTTCACATCTTGTTTGATAGGAACCTCGAAGGGAATAATTTACCCTTTTCCCCCCTACAAATTTACACACTAACGAATTGTAATGTTCTGCCAAATTGTTATTCATGTTTAACAGCAAACTATTAACATTTAAAGTTAACCTGTAAAGAGTTGCTTCAATATCTTGATATAGGCCACATTTCTTCATATCAGGAACGAAGTTTTGTTCTCCTTTTTTGTACAAAAAAAATACCCTATTTCTTGACATTTTGCATGCTCGCCAAAAACGTGCGAGGGGGCATTTAAAATGTCAGCAGTAAGCAGCTGCATTTTCTCAGCATCAGTTTTGCCTTCTCTTATTCTATGACGTGCAGCTTTTGAAATAGATATTCTGAGGCGATACGCATTTTTCTTTAATTCTTGTCTGAGAGCTGGAGGTACTGGCTTATTTTCAGATTTACTTGTGGTTCTGGTGACAATATCTCGTAGTTTGGAAGAGAAATTTCGCAGCAAATGATTCCTGCATTCTACTTTTTCGACTAACATGTTTCCATATGGTTTCATTTCTAATAGTTTTTTATGCACCGAACTGTCTCCGTCGCCAACCATGCGAATATATCTAACTCCATAAAGTTCCAAACTTGATTTAAATCCTTCAAGAATGATGTCGGTTTCCATTCCCGTAGAACTTTTCTGCCAATTCTTAAAACACTGATGTTTAGGTATTTAAGTTTGTTTTGTTTCGGCCCTAGCGCATACAGTGCAATACTTATTTCGTACTCCTAAATATAATAACTTTCCTGTTCGATAACCGATTATACAGCCAACCTCAGATAAAGCATCATAGTTGACATTGTACGATCTTTTGCACCAAGCCCCATCAGTCACGACTGTTACGTACGGTATGTTATCTTTGCTAACTTCTCCAAGATCTCTGGCCAGCTTTGCTTCTTCTTTACCGGCTTCCTCCATCACAGCCGAAGCTTTGTGGCGTACGAGTTCGCTAACTATTTCGTGACATTTTAAATATGTTTTGTTTGACATCATGGGCATGTTCACGGTAGCAGCAATTTCATCCAGTTGGGCATAACCAATTCCAGTTGAAACAGCAGCTAATGTTACAGCTGTGTTGGTATCTAGAACATTATTCCCCGGGGTACCTTTGGAACTTATGTCGTCGATAAGACCGCACATTTTTCATTTAAATGAAAAAATACTCTTAAGTCCTCTTCTGGTCTCTTGAAGAAATTCCATGTTTGTTATGTTGCAGTCGAACTTATGTTTTAAATGGTTTGAGAAGATTTGATCAAAGAATTGTTTTATATCAACAATTCTTCTGCCGGTTACACGTTTTGTGTCTGCTTCCCTTTTTGTTACACCTCCCATGGTCATGGTGTAACAAAATGTTGTATGTAAACTTCCCCAATTAGTTAGTAATTATTAATTACTATTAATTACTTATTAATTAATATTTAAGATTAATTACTTATTAATTAACCTTCTGGATTTAGCAGATAAAATAAAATTTCTACCTATTTAAAAAATTCAATTCCCAGTTAAGATATTATTAATTCAACTACAACAATAATATGTAAAATGTATTATATCTGCAACATGTAGTATATGTAATATATCCTCTTTTAGCTTAGCAAATCTTTCATAAAATAATAAAGTATTAAGTTTCATTCTTGATCATAATTACAACTCTGGTCTGGTTCCAGGTAATAATTTGTTCGTTATCGTCCCATGGACCGCTCGATATTATTATCGGACAAAGACAAGTTCTGAGAGATAAAAATATATTTTAAATTATTTTGTTTAAATTGAATTAGTCGATTTGTGGAGTTATGCTTAATTTATCATAAGTACGTACCTTTTTTTTCTATGTAACTATTAATTAAGTTTGCAGGAAAGTCATTTTTATTAGGAAAATATTTTCATTTCAAAAAATAAAAATATTAGATTTGTTTTTTAAATTTCTAATTAACTTTCCTGCATTCTTAAAATATATTTTAGTAGGATGCTAAATTCATGATTACAAAAAATGGTTGGGTTAAGCGAAAAACGTAGATTTGCAAACAGTATATTCCAGAGTGCTTTGCTGCCAGATTTTAAATTTTTCTTTATATTCTTGAATCTGGAAATTTTTTTCTTGAAAACAACGGCTTGAAAATACTTTAATAAATAAAATAAATAAAAATACAGTGTTGTAGGTTACATCAGTTATAAATTGGAGTTTAAAGTTGATTGACGCGTGTAAACCCCGTTTATTATAAAAAATGTAAAATTAAATGCAAATGTTTACACTTGAAACCACCAAAACAAATTTTGGTTAAAAAGCCTTGAATAATTATTGTTTTAAATGCGTTACTAGGATTGAATTAAGATTATTATTTTTTGTTTAAAAGAGTGACATGGAATTATAAATTATAGGACCTTCGTCCAGCTTCAAGCAATCATTGTAGTATAAAATGTACCATCGTGCATAATATTTTCTATCAAAGAAGAAGGAAAGTGGCAAACACTCTCTTATACAGCATGCACGCAGGCCCCAGTTTTCTCCAGCCTGTCATTTTCTATGAGTTTCTCAAAATATTCTTTTATGTCACTATATGTAGTTTTATAGCAATTTAACTTTATCCAACAAGCGTTGATCTTCGTACACTGGTATAACACCGTAAGCCTTTCAAAATAGAAAACAGCATTCCAATTATACTGTCTCAACAAGAATTTTCGAAGCTCCACTGTCTTTGAGGTACAGCCCAATGCATGACAGTACCACTTTTAGGAGATGAATCCAGTGTTGTAACAGATACATTATTTTGTGTATCTAGATACAGATACTATCAGAAAAAGGTACCTAGATACAGATACAGGTACTTTTACAGTGAAGTATCTAGATCCAAATACAAAGCTTAACATAATGTATCTAGATACATTTGTAGATACTTGTTTTTCACCCGGAATATAAGAACTTCCTAGTCAATTTTTCGTACCGAAAATAGTCATTTAACTAAGTATCAATTCCAGGGCTAGTCTAGGACAGCAATTTTTTTTTAAATTTATACATATTAAAAATTGTTAAGCAGAAACCAGTATCTAAAGATAAGTACAGCATGGCATTTGTGTAGATCTTTTATCTTCAGTTTTGGTGCTGTGCAGAATATTAATGATTTGAATAAACTCCTATAGTCTTCATTGTTTGAAAACCTAGAAAATGTTTTACCACTTTAACAGAAACCATCATAGCCTAGATATTATTTCTGATAACCTAGCTTCAAAGTATGTGTTGGTACGATTCACACTATAACAATTTGCTATTAGTTCGTAGTACTATTACACCCAAAATTCGCTAAATCTGGTTGCTTTTAGTTACCCTTGGTGTAACGGAATATATTATAATTATTTGCTCTTCAACATATTTTCAAGCGCACTACATTAAGATAGTTCTTACTTTGAAAGTTCTCAAATTGACTGTTGACAGAAAAAATAGGAGTGTGTAACAAAATCCGTATAGTGCCTTTACGGTGCTCGAAGACTCACCAGTGGCTTGTCGTACCTAGTACTTATCTACAAGTCCAGTAAAATAACCATTCCAGACTTGTTATGTAAATGTTAAATATAATAACATTACTACAACTATTACATGTAATATAGAATGAATTCTCTTCATATCTGAAATTATGGTACACTTTTATCTAATTGTTGTTGATTGGTACAATCAGTAAATTATGGTACAAGTACCATAATTATGGTACAGTTGGTAACACTGCCCTGGACGGACAAGAATGCTTCTTCCTCACACAATCGGTAATATCGTAATTCTGTAACAATATCCATTGTTTATAGAGTTTCTACATCTAGTCAGCCAGACTATACTGGCGGATCAGAGTAGCGCAAACAACCCCATTTTGTGGCGAGAAAAGCCCGAAATTGTTAATTATTATTATCCCCATTGAATTTAATTAAATCCATGTTTAGTTTAAAAGGCTTTTCTACATAGTTTTCATTCTGACAGCCCCAAATTGTAATATGCCAAATACGTAAGATGCGATTTTAATTTACGAATTACTATATTTTACACTTCTTTTATCTCAATATGGCGTCGATAGCGAAACTCTGATACGCCAAGTTGACCTGGCTGACTAGATGTAGTGACTCAATTGTTTAACGAGGTGACATATTTGATTTCATGATTTCAAAGCAATTTCATATTAAAAATTAGTTTTATTATGTTCGGCGGTTTATTTCAAATTTAAGATTCTACACATCATTTATGACAATTTTTGTATTATAAAATCATTAAATTATGAAAATAGTATCTGCACAATACAGATACTCAGATACTACAGAAAATGTACCTAGATCCAAATACAGCTACAAAATTTGAAAAGTATCTAGATATGTATCTAGGTACCATAAAAGTATTTAGATATTGTATCTAGATACTTGTATGTTATCTAGATACATTACAACACTGGATGAATCCCTCCAAGACCAATCAATAGGTTGGGATTTTTTTTAGACACACTGAATTTCTTTGAGCATGTGATGTACTTCTTCATTGCATCACAATGAACCGTTTAGTTCAGTTACATTTGATTTTCTAAGAAATAGAGAGACCATACAAGATCGTTGGGAAGGTTTTTACTTTATTTTCTTCGTTAACGTCACTATTTCCTTTTGTTTTGATAGTACAGTAGCTTTTGAGCAATACAGTAGTTTTTTCTTTTCCTTTGCGTCATAAATTTTTTGCAGTTTTCAATGGTCCAACACCATAGTGTGTGCTTGTCGAATAATTTATATGAAGAAAAGAAGTTGTCTAGGAAAATATTATGATTATGGTTATTCTCTACAATAGATAGTAGATAAAAAACAAAGTCACCTCCCAACCCAAGTCTTGATTTTTTATTATTTGGAGGATAACTTGTATAAGTACCCTTCATCTGAACAGATATACCATAATTTGAAACCGAATCTTACCGGTTTTACTTTTAGAAGCATTTTGTTGCGAGTGCCGTCCAAAATATGGAACTATCTGTTCATCTAGTGATAGAAGTTGCACGAGAATACTCCATACTGCATGAGTTTTTCATTCATGATGTAAAAATTACCTACTAAGATTTACCAAAAAGAATGAAGTGAATATAATCATGGGACTTCAACGGAAAGATAGGTAAAGGGAGAGTTCAATATATTGTTGGAGACCATGGTATTTGCAAACGGCACGATAGGGGGGATATCTGGTACAGTTCTCTAATGAAGAAAACTTAATGGTAGCAAACACCTGGTTCCAACTTCCACAGAGGCGATTGTACACTTAGAAGTGTACTTAGGACCAGGAGACAATGAAGTAAATATCATAAAAAATCAAATAGATTACATACTGATTGATAAACGATATAGAAACGGAATTAAAGGTGTAAGAACTTCTCCTGGATCAGACATACGAGGGTAGATTGAAAAGTTTCCGGAATGGGCAAGAAAACGCAGTAATTGAACAGGTTTTTGTTTTTATTTTTCAACATAATATCCTTGCAGGGCGATACACTTTTCCCAGCGGTGCTCCAACTTTTTTAAGCCTTCAGAAAAATATGATTTCGGGAACTCTGCAAAATAAGCTTTAGTGGCGGCGATGACCTCCTCATTTGACGTAAAGCGCTTGCCTCCGAGCCAAGTCTTCATGTTTGTGAACAAAAAGAAGTCGCACGGGGCCAGGTCTGGAGAGTACGGGGGATGCGGCACCACCTCGTAGCCCAATTCAACCAATTTAGCATTGGCGATTCGGGATGAATGGGCCGGCGCGTTGTCGTGATGGAAGAGCACTTTTTTTCGCTGCAAATGAGGCCGTTTCTCCTTCAAAATGCCGTTGAATTGATCCAATAAATCGCTGTAGTATTGTCCCGTGATAGTTCTTCCCTTCTGCAAAAAGTCGATGTGTATCACACCTTGCGAATCCCAAAAAACGGTGGCCATGACCTTTCCAGCAGATGGGACAGTCTTTGCCTTCTTCGGAGCAGATTCGCCTGGAGAAATCCACTGTTTCGACTGCTGCTTGGTTTCTGGTGTGTAGTGGTGGATCCATGTTTCGTCCACGGTCACGAATCGGCGAAAAAAATCCGTTGGATTACGATTTAACAAGGCCAAACACTCTTTCGAAGTGGTCACACGATTTCGCTTGTTGTCCATAGTCAGCAAACGCGGCACCCATCGCGCCGAGAGCTTCCTCATGCCCAAATGTTCGTGCACGATATTTTGCACACGTTCATATGAGATGCCCGTGGTCTCTACTATTTCGCGCAACTTCACTCGTCGATCGGCTAACACGAGATCATGGACTTTATCGACCATTTCTTCATTTGTGGCCGTTTTTGGACGTCCACTGCGTGGTTCATCCTTGGTGCTCGTACGGCCACGTTTGAACTCGCTCACCCAGAAACTAATAGTCGAAAATGAAGGTGTGGATGTGCCATGAACTTTCTGCAAAATATCTCGTATCTCCGTCGCCGTTTTCCCGTCCATCCAGAAATGTTTGATGACTGCACGAAATTCGTTTTTATCCATTTTTGCAAAAGTGCCTGAATTGCTTCACAAGATATCCTAGTAAACATAAACGGAACGACGCACGTGTCTGAAAATTTGACAGCTTTCCTAAAATAGGTTAGCCTTGACAACCATCATAACAATTTCACGATACGCGCGCCATCTCTTGCCCATTCCGGAAACTTTTCAATCTACCCTCGTATGATCTGATCAGAACCCCGTAGCTGAAAAACGTGAGATTAAATTGAAGAAAATCCGGAAGAGAAATAAAACAAGACCTAACTTTGAGAAACTGGGGGAACCACAAATAAAAGAGGAAATAACACGAGTTTTGAATAGTAAGTTTAGGGAAACGGTATAATTGGAAACAGAAACAATGGAAAACTTTTGGCAGTCTATTAAAAATGTAAACATGAAGTACAAGAAAATGAATTGGAAAACCAAGAGCAGAGAGCAAAACAGAGATGGATGACGGAAGAAATCCTTTTATTGATGAACGAAAGAAGGAAGTACAAACATAAAGACTATAATAAATATAAAGAAATCCATAAAAAGATTACAAGGCTTATAAGAGAGGCAAAGGAGACCTGGATGGAGAAACGTTGTCAAGTACTCGAAGAGCTGCCAAGAAAGCATGATTTCTTTAACACACAAAAAAGAAGATAAAAGAAATAACTGGAAATAAAACCCATCAACACGATATCTTAGTCACAGATAGTAACAAAAAAACAATAGACCCAAACGAGATAGAAGAGATTTTGACAAGCTATATACAAGAGCTTTTTGATGATATCAGAATGTAACCAGAACCAAGAGAAATAGATCAAGAAGATTAGCCATTGAAAATTATTATAGCAGAAGTGAAACACGCAATAAAACTATCAAAACACGTAGAGTCTCAGGTGAAGATAACATCTATACTGAGATGCGTAAAGTATTAGACGATGAAAGCCTCAACATCTTAACATCTTTCTTAAATAGAATATACTATACAGGAATCGTACCACACGACTGGACCCAACTTACTTTTATTCCGATACCTAAAAAGAGCGGAGTAAAACAGTGCTCACAGTACCGATTGATTAGCCTGATGAGCCATGTACAGTAGATAATGCTAAGAACATGCATCAACGAGTACACACAAAATGCGGACAATATGTAGGAGAAGAACAATTTGGTTTTCGCTTAGGCATTGGAACTAGAGAAGCAGTTCAAGGTCCTAGGACTAGCAGAAATACATAAAACAAAATTAAAGCTTATCGGTATCTCCAGCGTAAGTGACTCCTGCGTACAATGTTGCTTCCTCACGGCTTGCTCCAAAATTATAAGTCTGGATTTCTTCAGCTAGTTTGCAAGCATAATTTTCAGAGAAGTCTATATGTAGTAACCCTTCATTCTTACTAAGACTGTTTTTCAGTGTGTTCTAAGCAGCATTTTCATTTTTAATGTTAAATTTATATTTATTTTTAAAGTTTTCATTTCTTCTTGAACCTCTCCCTGCAACTCTCGGGCAGGTTTAGTAACATTGCAATCTTAACATTAAATTGAACCTTTTCTTCATTTTATTTTGACATTTCAGAGGCCTGCCATACATATGCAATGCGGAAGCCTTACTACATGTTACAGGAGTTCATATGAATTTTCATTATCTACAAGTTTTAGTGGCTTTAGTTTTTGTGGTTTGAAGCTTATGTTTGCACGTTGCTTGTACAAACAGGTAGCTCTGTTTATTTCATTAGGTTTGCATACATAATATAGACGGTAATAACATAGGGATGGCATCGAGAGAATGTACTGTAGGATATTTTTGTTTTGTGTGCAAGGCCAATTGTTTTATTTGCTAAACTATAAAGACGATAGTGTCGAATATCAATGGACATCAACAAAGCACTTAAAAATCTTTTCCGTTGGTTTTTTGACCTCCAGAAACTCTCCAAGGTTTCACCAGCGAGTCATGCAGAACTAGAGTACGGATTGCTTATTTCTCATTGCTTTTCCCTTTTCCAGGTCCAAGTCCAACAAAACGTTTCCGTGCAGTTTTTTTTTATTCAGAGATGGGCATTAGTTTTTCTTCAGGTGTTTTCATAACTGTATTGTTTTCAGTTTTTTTCTACTTAAATGCTTTTTTCTTATTTTCACATTCTCAAGTTTGCTCAAAACAAATAACCAGAAACCCAAGTACAGAGAGGTTTCTTTTTGTATCTGAACTTGCCCGACGAAGAGAACACAAAAAAATTGAACAGCTAAAAAATCATGTGGCAGGTCAATCACCTCTGGATATTTTTCTAAAACTCTTTGATGATATAGTAGTAGTTCAAGATATAGTATTGCGATATTTTGTAAAGTAGGCTCATGATAAATAATACACACGATTTTATATTTACAAGGGAAAAACTTTTCAGTTTTATTGGCATCCTGTTTTTATTAGGCTATCATACGTTGCCCCAAGCTAATTTGTATTGGTATGTCGAAGAAGGCAAAAGAGTCGATATTGTATAGAACTGCATGAGTAAAAACAAATTCAGAAATATTCAGTAAGGTCGATAAAACTGTTATATTTTCTAACTTTGCAGCCTTTTTTACATCTTCTTTTTCTTAAGGTGCTGTCTTCTTATAGAAGGTTAGCAACAACTTCGGAAAATCGTTCACTATCTTTTGCTATTCTTAGTAATAACTGTGAGTTTAGGCCAGTGCAGTCTCTCACATTTCTCAACCATGAGCCTTGTCTCCTGCCAGTTCTCTTCTACCCTCAATCTTGCCCTCCATTATCAGTCTTAGGTATGGTTCAGCAGAAGTTCAAGAGTTGCAGGGAGAGGTTCAAGAAGAAATGAAAACTTTAAAAATAAATATAAATTTAACATTAGAAATAAAAATGCTGCTTACAACACACTGAAAAAGAGTCTTAGTAAGAGTGAAGGGTTACTCCATATAGTCTTCTCTGAAAATTATCCTTGCAAACTAGCTGAAGAAATCCAGACTTATCATTTTGGAGCAAGCCGTGAAGAAGCAGTCATTTACGTTGGAAATACCGATAAATTATTTAATTTTGTTCTATGTATTTCTGCTAGTCCAGATCATGTCCTGCAGCTATTTGGGCACACTTAATCCTGTCTTTACCTTTCTGTGGCAACAATTGCCAAGAATCCAAACAGTTTATTTGTTTTCAGATAGACTATCCATTCTTTAATAAGGTAATTAGTTATCTTTAAACTTTGATGCATTGAGTATTCCTTAACTATCTTTGTAACATAAACGGTTTTTGTATTTAGTCAAAGTAAAACTTCTAACCGAGAAACAAGAACAACGACGAGTGACATGGACTAAATATGTAGTTGTCCTAGACAATGTTCCAGAGAATGACTGGTATAAGGTCATATTCAGCGACTAGTCAAAGTCTGGTGTTTTCGTTGGTTACTCTCGCAAAAGAGTGATCGGAGCTAAACATGAAGCATTCCATAAGTACTGCTTAAAACGTACGGTTAGGTTTCCTCAAGGTGCAATAGTTTAGAGCTATATGTCAGCTGGAGGGTTAGAATGATTTCAGTCCATAGACGGCACAGTTAATGTTGAAAAGTATCAGCAAATTCTTAACGCTAACTTGTTACCAATCGTTAAAAATCGATCTTGACCGCGATTTAATCTTTCAACAAGATGGTGCTTCTTACCACACATCAAAAACGACCAAAAAATGGTTTGAAAATCATAATTTCAAAGTTATTGAATTATCCTCAAGCAGTTCGGATCTTTAGTGTTATTGAATTTGAAATTATCAGCAAGTGGGGCATTATCCAATTTAGATAATTGTAATCCCCAAGTTAGAAGTATGTCAGCCGAAATTTAAGCGGCGAATAAAGCAAAGCGAGATGTTAAATCTTATTGAATTGTATTTATAAACTGCTATCTGAATATTTAGTTGTCAGCGAGTTTTGTTGAATGCAGCTGCTTACTGCTGACATTTTAAATGCCCCCTCGCACGTTTTTGGCGAGCATGCAAAATGTCAAGAAATAGGGTATTTTTTTGTACAAAAAAGGAGAGCAAAACTTCGTTCCTGATATGAAGAAATGTGGCCTATATCAAGATATTGAAGCAACTCTTTACAGGTTAACTTTAAATGTTAATAGTTTGCTGTTAAACATGAATAACAATTTGGCAGAAGATTACAATTCGTTAGTGTGTAAATTTGTAGGGGGGGAAAGGGTAAATTATTCCCTTCGAGGTTCCTATCAAACAAGATGTGAAGCTGCTAGTATATTATTTAATGCTGGGACAGACTACCACGAACTATTACAAGAAGATCAAAGTGTATTTACAAAAAGATATGCTCTAAAATTGAAAAGGAAACGCCAAATGCTAGAAAAGAACAAGAGGAAAAGGGGCAAATTTACCGCAAAACGAAAACTACTGCACTTCCAGACACAGATTATGGTGTCACAGAAAAGGCTGAGCTGTTATCACCTGAAGAGTATAAAATTCAAGAAATCGAGTTCCGTAACACCTTGAAAAAGTCCAAAAAAGAGATTACCCATCTAGAACGAAATACTGTCGGTCAGTCAAGGAACCCTCTCTGGAAACAAGAAAGATCATTGAGATTGACTGCATCTCACTTCGGAAGAGTCTGCAAATTGCAAGCCAAAACATCTTGCGTGAACACAGTTAAGGAAATACTGTACTCAACATTTACAGGAAATAGAGCAACGCATTATGGCTTGGAACATGAGCCAATTGCCATAAAAGAATTTGAAAGTGAATACAACTTGGAAGTAAGAGAATGTGGATTATTTATTGATCAAGAACACCCATTTCTGGCGGCAAGCCCCGATGAACCTGTTAATGAAGATGCCATTATAGAAGTTAAATGTCCACTAGTCAAGAATTCTAAACACTATAACTATGTCAAAATCTCAAGTTTGTACGTCATCTAGAAGTTTTATAACTCAAAAGGGGGTGGGAGGGCTGACATGTTAATATTTTTGATTTTTCTCTTTAGGAAAATTTTAAATACTATAACTATACCAAATTTCAAGTTTGTATATCATATATAAGTTTTACAACGACCAATGTGGGTGGGGGGTAGAAATTTTACAATTGTTTATTTTTCTTTTGACAAGAATTCTAAACTCTATAACTATGTCAAAATCTCAAGTTTGTACGTCATCTAGAAGTTTTATAACTCAAAAGGGGGTGGGAGGGTTGACATTTTAATATTTTTGATTTTTCTCTTTAGGAAAATTTTAAACACTATAACTATACTAAATTTCAAGTTTGTATGTCATATAGAAGTTTTACAACCCCCAATGTGGATGGAGGGTAGAAATTTTTCCATTGTTTATTTTTCTTTTGACAAGAATTTTAAAGTCTATAACTATGTCAAAATCTCAAGTTTGTACGTCATCTAGAAGTTTTATAACTCAAAAGGGGGTTGGAGGGTTGAGATTTTAGTATTTTTGATTTTTCTCTTTAGGAAAATTTTAAATACTATAACTATACCAAATTTCAAGTTTGTATGTCATATAGAAGTTTTACAACCCCCAATGTGGATGGGGGGTAGAAATTTTACCATTGTTTATTTTTCTTTTGACAAGAATTCTAAACTCTATAAATATGTCAAAATCTCAAGTTTGTACGTCATCTAGAAGTTTTATACCTCAAAAGGGGGTTTGAGGGTTGACATTTTAATATTTTTGATTTTTCTCTTTAGGAAAATTTTAAATACTATAACTATACCAAATTTCAAGTTTGTATATCATATAGAAGTTTTACAACCATCAATGTGGGTGGGGGGTAGAAATTTTACAATTGTTTATTTTCTTTTGACAAGAATTCTAAACTCTATAACTATGTCAAAATCTCAAGTTTGTACGTCATCTAGAAGTTTTATAACTCAAAAGGGGGTGGGAGGGTTGACATTTTAATATTTTTGATTTTTCTGTTTAGGAAAATTTTAAATACTATAACTATACCAAATTTCAAGTTTGTATGTCATATAGAAGTTTTACAACCCCCAATGTGGATGGGGGGTAGAAATTTTACCATTGTTTATTTTTCTTTTGACAAGAATTCTAAACTCTATAAATATGTCAAAATCTCAAGTTTGTACGTCATCTAGAAGTATTATAACTCAAAAGGGGGTGGGAGGGTTGACATTTTAATATTTCTGATTTTTCTCTTTAGGAAAATTTTAAATACTATAACTATACCAAATTTCAAGTTTGTATATCATATAGAAGTTTTACAACCATCAATGTGGGTGGGGGGTAGAAATTTTACAATTGTTTATTTTCTTTTGACAAGAATTCTAAACTCTATAACTATGTCAAAATCTCAAGTTTGTACGTCATCTAGAAGTTTTATAACTCAAAAGGGGGTGGGAGGGTTGACATTTTAATATTTTTGATTTTTCTGTTTAGGAAAATTTTAAATACTATAACTATACCAAATTTCAAGTTTGTATGTCATATAGAAGTTTTACAACCCCCAATGTGAGTGGGGGGTATAAATTTTACCATTGTTTATTTTTCTTTTGACAAGAATTTTAAACTTTATATCTATGTCAAAATCTCAAGTTTCTACGTCATCTAGAAGTTTTACAACTCGAAAGGGGGTGGGAGGGTTGACATTTTAATATTTTTGATTTTTCTCTTTAGGAAAATTTTAAATACTATAACTATACTAAATTTCAAGTTTGTATGTCATATAGAAGTTTTACAACCACCAATGTGGGTGGGGGGTAGAAATTTTACCAATGTTTATTTTTCTTTTGACAAGAATTCTAAACACTATAACTATGTCAAAATCTCAAGTTTGTATGTCATCTAGAAGTATTATAACTCAAAATGGGGTGGGAGGGTTGACATTTTAATATTTTTGATTTTTCTCTTTAGGAAAACTTTAAATACTATAACTATACCAAATTTCAAGTTTGTATGTCATATAGAAGTTTTACAACCCCCAATGTGAGTGGGGGGTAGAAATTTTACCATTGTTTATTTTTCTTTTGACAAGAATTCTAAACTCTATAACTATGTCAAATTTCAAGTTTGTATGTCATCTAGAAGTTTTACAACCCTCAAATGCAGTGCGGGGGTTGACCTAATAATTTTCTTTACGAGAGTCCTAAATCCTATCACTATCTCAAATTTCAAGTTTGAATGTCATCCAGAATTTTTACAACCCCCAAATAAAGTGCAGGGGTTGACTTAATAAAAAAAAATTATATTTTTCTTTACGACAGTCTTAAACCCTATAACTATATCAAATTTCAAGTTCCTGTGTCATCTGCAAGTTTTACAATCCCATAAGAGGGTGCGGGGGATAATATAACGTCATTTTTTTATATATTTTCTTTACAATAACCTTAAACTATAATTGTACCAAATTTCAAGTTTCTGTGTCATCTAGAAGCTTTATAAACCCTAAAGGGGTTGCGGAGGGTTAACATAATAACATTTTTCTATATCATTCTTTACGAGAACCCTAAACCCTATAACTAAACCAAATTTCAAGTTTTTATGTCATCTAGAAGTCTTACAACCCCCGAACGGGATGCAGAGGTTGACATAACATTTTTTAAATATTTTTCTTTACAAGAATCTTAAATCCTATAATTACACCAATTTTCAAGTTTCTAAGTCATCTAAAAGCTTTACAACCCCTAAAAGGGGGTACGGGGGTTGTCATAATAACATTGGTTTATTTTTTCTTTACAAGAATCCTAATTCCTATAACTGTGCCAAATCTCAAGTATAATCGTCATATTGTAAATCTTAACGTCGAACTCGATATCAGCGACCTTAGAAACCCCTTTGTACAAAATCTCATACAAATCCAATAAAATTTCTAATTTTACGAAATTTTTATGTTTATGGTACCTTAAAACTTATTTAAAACATTTTAAATAAAATTCAGACACCGATGAATGGAAGTAAAAGATTTATTAAGTAGCTGTAATAAAATATAATTATTCTTGTCGCTTTAAATGACGCAATCCTTACTGAGAAATACACATAGTACTTTGGCAACGCAGAGAGCTATATCATACCCGCTATTTCGAATATACTCACAGATGTTAAGTTTTATGCAAATAAATCAAATTTTAATTATTATGGCCGCCATATTTCATCCGCCCTTTAAAATTTGCAAACGTTGACATCAAATTTGAAATCAGCGACCTGAAAAACCCCTTTGTAGAAAATTTCATACAAATCCAATAATATTTCAAGTTTTATGATGTTTTTATGCATATAATATTTTAAATCTGAAAGCCTTTTAAATAAAATTCATACACATACAGAAACGAAACTAAAAGTATTTATTACATAGCGTTAATAAAATAGAATTATTTTTGCCAGTTTAAATGACGCAATCTTTACTCAGAAATGCAGAGAGTAACTCGACACCGCAGACAGGCAAAGGAATTCAAGCAGGCTGGCCAATACTGAAAAAATAAATGGACGCTGTATAAACCTATAGCTTGCATAAAATAAACAGACGCTGAATAAACCTATAGCTTGCAAAAGACGCTGACTGATACCATCATTTATATACACTTATATACGCCGGACGCTGGGCGCTACGCTTTTGGTCCGGACGCATGGTAGGCCTCTATAGATATATATATATATATATATATATATATATATATATATATATATATATATATATATATATATATATATATATATATATATATATATATATATATATATATATATATATATATATATATATATATATATATATATATATATATATATATATATATATATATATATATATATATAAATTTTCTTATTCTTTAACCTTATATATAGATATAAAATATATTTGATTCTTGGGTATAGGTTATTTTAAAATAATTAACACAGTTTTATATGGTTATGTCGACGTTTCGCTCACACATTGGGAGCATTTTCAAGATTCTTTTATTGTTTATTGCCTTGAAACAGTATGTTTGAATTTACATTTTGGTTTTTCCATTATTGTTTTTTATTACAGTGGTTGGTATGCTGATTACACAGATTTAGATTATTACTTTCTTTTTTGTTTATAATGTATAGAACTAGGAATATGTGTGTAGTTTGAACAAATTCTTTTTGGGAACTTCCCAAATTACCGTCGTCATATCATCCCCCGCACCCTCTTATGGGATTGTAAAACTTGCAGATGACACAGGAACTTGAAATTTGATATAGATATAGGGTTTAAGACTGTCGTAAAGAAAAATATAATTTTTTTTATTAAGCCAACCCCTGCACTTTATTTGGGGGTTGTAAAAATTCTGGATGACATTCAAACTTGAAATTTGAGATAGTGATAGGATTTAGGACTCTCGTAAAGAAAATTATTAGGTCAACCCCCGCACTCCATTTGAGGGTTGTAAAACTTCTAGATGACATACAAACTTGAAATTTGACATAGTTATAGAGTTTAGAATTCTTGTCAAAAGAAAAATAAACAATGGTAAAATTTCTACCCCCCACTCACATTGGGGGTTGTAAAACTTCTATATGACATACAAACTTGAAATTTGGTATAGTTATAGTATTTAAAATTTTCCTAAAGAGAAAAATCAAAAATATTAAAATGTCAACCCTCCCTCCCCCTTTTGAGTTATAAAACTTCTAGATGACGTACAAACTTGAGATTTTGACATAGTTATAGAGTTTAGAATTCTTGTCAAAAGAAAAATAAACAATGGTAAAATTTCTACCCTCCACCCACATTGGTGGTTGTAAAACTTCTATATGATATACAAACTTGAAATTTGGTATAGTTATAGTATTTAAAATTTTCCTAAAGAGAAAAATCAAAAATATTAAAATGTCAACCCTCCCACCCCCTTTTGAGTTATAAAACTTCTAGATGACGTACAAACTTGAGATTTTGACATAGTTATAGTGTTTAGAATTCTTGTCAAAAGAAAAATAAACAATTGTAAAATTTCTACCCCCCACCCACATTGGTGGTTGTAAAACTTCTATATGATATACAAACTTGAAATTTGGTATAGTTATAGTATTTAAAATTTTCCTAAAGAGAAAAATCAAAAATATTAAAATGTCAACCCTCCCACCCCCTTTTGAGTTATCAAAACTTCTAGATGACGTACAAACTTTAGATTTTGACATAGTTATAGAGTTTAGAATTCTGGTCAAAAGAAAAATAAACAATGGTAAAATTTCTACCCCCCACTCACATTGGGGGTTGCAAAACTTCTATATGATATACAAACTTGAAATTTGGTATAGTTATAGTATTTAAAATTTTCCTAAAGACAAAAATCAAAAATACTAAAATCTCAACCCTCCCACCCCCTTTTGAGTTATAATACTTCTAGATGACGTACAAACTTTAGATTTTGACATAGTTATAGTGTATAGAATTCTTGTCAAAAGAAAAATAAACAATTGTAAAATTTCTACCCCCCACCCACATTGGTAGTTGTAAAACTTCTATATGATATACAAACTTGAAATTTGGTATAGTTATAGTATTTAAAATTTTCCTAAAGAGAAAAATCAAAAATATTAAAATGTCAACCCTCCCACCCCCTTTTGAGTTATCAAAACTTCTAGATGACGTACAAACTTTAGATTTTGACATAGTTATAGACTTTAAAATTCTTGTCAAAAGAAAAATAAACAATGGTAAAATTTCTACATCCCACTCACATTGGGGGTTGTAAAACTTCTATATGACATACAAACTTGAAATTTGGTATAGTTATAGTATTTAAAATTTTCCTAAAGAGAAAAATCAAAAATATTAAAATGTCAACCCTCCCACCCCCTTTTGAGTTATAAAACTTCTAGATGACATATAAACTTGAGATTTTGACATAGTTATAGTGTTTAGAATTCTTGTCAAAAGAAAAATAAACAATTGTAAAATTTCTACCCCCCACCCACATTGGTGGTTGTAAAACTTCTATATGATATACAAACTTGAAATTTGGTATAGTTATAGTATTTAAAATTTTCCTAAAGAGAAAAATCAAAAATATTAAAATGTCAACCCTCCCACCCCCTTTTGAGTTATCAAAACTTCTAGATGACGTACAAACTTTAGATTTTGACATAGTTATAGAGTTTAGAATTCTGGTCAAAAGAAAAATAAACAATGGTAAAATTTCTACCCCCCACTCACATTGGGGGTTGCAAAACTTCTATATGATATACAAACTTGAAATTTGGTATAGTTATAGTATTTAAAATTTTCCTAAAGACAAAAATCAAAAATACTAAAATCTCAACCCTCCCACCCCCTTTTGAGTTATAATACTTCTAGATGACGTACAAACTTGAGATTTTGACATAGTTATAGTGTATAGAATTCTTGTCAAAAGAAAAATAAACAATTGTAAAATTTCTACCCCCCACCCACATTGGTGGTTGTAAAACTTCTATATGATATACAAACTTGAAATTTGGTATAGTTATAGTATTTAAAATTTTCCTAAAGAGAAAAATCAAAAATATTAAAATGTCAACCCTCCCACCCTCTTTTGAGTTATCAAAACTTCTAGATGACGTACAAACTTTAGATTTTGACATAGTTATAGACTTTAAAATTCTTGTCAAAAGAAAAATAAACAATGGTAAAATTTCTACATCCCACTCACATTGGGGGTTGTAAAACTTCTATATGACATACAAACTTGAAATTTGGTATAGTTATAGTATTTAAAATTTTCCTAAAGAGAAAAATCAAAAATATTAAAATGTCAACCCTCCCACCCCCTTTTGAGTTATCAAAACTTCTAGATGACGTACAAACTTTAGATTTTGACATAGTTATAGACTTTAAAATTCTTGTCAAAAGAAAAATAAACAATGATAAAATTTCTACATCCCACTCACATTGGGGGTTGTAAAACTTCTATATGACATACAAACTTGAAATTTGGTATAGTTATAGTATTTAAAATTTTCCTAAAGAGAAAAATCAAAAATATTAAAATGTCAACCCTCCCACCCTCTTTTGAGTTATAAAACTTCTAGATGACGTACAAACTTGAGATTTTGACATAGTTATAAAGTTTAGAATTCTTGTCAAAAGAAAAATAAACATTGGTAAGATTTCCAACCCCCAGCCACATTGGGGGTTGTAAAACTTCTATATGACATACAAACTTGAAATTTTCTATAGTTGTAGTGTTTAAATTTTTCCTCAAGAGAAAAGAGTTATTATGTCAACCTCTGCATCCCGTTCGGAGGTTGTAAGACTTCTAGATGACATAAAAACTTGAAATTTGGTTTAGTTATAGGGTTTAGGGTTCTCGTAAAGAATGATATAGAAAAATGTTATTATGTTAACCCTCCGCAACCCCTTTAGGGTTTATAAAGCTTCTAGATCAAAAATATTAAAATGTCAACCCTCCCACCCCCTTTTGAGTTATAAAACTTCTAGATGACGTACGAACTTGAGATTTTGACATAGTTATAGAGTTTAGAATTCTTGTCAAAAAAAAATAAACAATTGTAAAATTTCTACCCCCCACCCACATTGGTGGTTGTAAAACTTCTATATAATATACAAACTTGAAATTTGGTATAGTTATAGTATTTAAAATTTTCCTAAAGAGAAAAATCAAAAATATTAACATGTCAGCCATCCCACCCCCTTTTGAGTTATAAAACTTCTAGATGACGTACAAACTTGAGATTTTGACATAGTTATAGTGTTTAGAATTCTTGACTAGTGGACATTTAACTTCTATAATGGCATCTTCATTAACAGGTTCATTTCAAGCTGAAACCTTAGAACGTATTTCCAGCAATCTTATTACACCAAATTATTATATAAGCAATTTAGTGCAGACTAAAATTTCAATATAACCAATTAGCTCTATAAGTTGCCATAATATATTATTTCTAAAACTTTAAACTTAATAAAGAAATCACATGTGTTACTTGGGAAATCACCTCCGCCAGGAAATCGCACGTAAGCGAACAATCGATTTCGAGCGTATAGAAAATGATAAATTAAAAATCTATACCGTAAAACCTTTAACTTAGAATTGCGTAGATCGGGTCAGTAGAACTTTCAAACAAAGCGTAACAAAAATAAGTCTTGCGTTTTAAATAAAGTTATAAAGTATTTTAAAGAAGGGTATCGTTTTCTGGGTTTCATGATCCTGGTGATAAAACTTTGCACACTTATTATACATATTTCAATAATTATTAATCTCTCAGAATTCTAGCTCTTAAACCATTTCGCAAAATTACATTATTTTAGTGGTGGATTTTTGTAGAGCCAAAATATACATTTTAACAGCAGAGTTTATATACTTCCCAGCCGTTATTTTTAAGTGAGTATTGGTCGGTGACGTCATATGACTAATAAATGATATCCATAAGACGTCATTTTATGGGACGTACGTAGACGTCTTCAAAACGACGTCTTTTAAACGTACAATAAGGTCGTTTTTAGACTTCTAATATTATTAATTATGATCTGTCTAGGTAACCAAAAAGTGTTATATTCTATAAAATATTCTTTATTTTTACATTTGC
Source organism: Agrypnus murinus (assembly GCA_929113105.1). NCBI lineage: Eukaryota > Metazoa > Arthropoda > Insecta > Coleoptera > Elateridae > Agrypnus > Agrypnus murinus. Next base: position 66,156,678 of record OV816027.1, read on the forward strand.
AGAATTACATTTACATTTGTCCCCCAATGTGGGCGACATTGGGCATTGGTATGAATCAAATACAAAACATTTTACGTCAACAGTTAGAAGTGAGAAAACTTTGTTGTCGATGGAGTTTATGTGAAACCTAACTCTCGATCAAAAAGGACAAAGCCTTGAATGGCGCAGAAAAAAATCTGGAAAAATTCCAAGGCGGCACTTCAAATTTGGTTTGGAATATCATCACTGGTGACGAATCTTGGATTTATTGTTATGATCCTCAAAAGAAAAGTCAATCGGCTCAATGGGTCTTTCGAACCGAACCTAAGCCTACAAAAGTTCGAAGAATTCGCAGTGGTGGTAAGAAGATGATTGCTAGTTTTTTTTTTCTAAAACGGGTCATATTGCTACTATAGCATTAGAAAATAGACGTTCCGTTACTGCTGATTGGTACACAAATGTCTGTTTACCACAAATCTTTGAAAAAATTCGTAAAAAACGCCCCAAAGGAAAAATAATCTTACATTATGACAACGCATCGTCGCATAAAGCAAAAGTAACAACTGAGTATTTGGCTACCCTAAAAGTCAGCACCATGGACTCTCCACAGTACAGCCCTGACCTAGCACCTTGCGATTTCTTTTTGTTTCCTAAAATTAAAGATAAAATTCGTGGAATCACTATTTCGTCATCAGATGAAGCAGTGGAACATTACAAAAACCTGGTTTCTGAAGTGTCTCAGGAAGTGTGGCATCATTGCTTTAAGGACTGGTTTCATCGAATGCAAAAATGTACTGATGTTAAAGGGAATATTTTGAAAAACAATAAAATCATTTAAACTTTTTTAAAACTAATCCTTGTTTGATTTTCTAAGAATTCTTAGTGTCGCCCTCGTATTATTTTAGTATCATCAATTATTCTGCATTTTATCAGCTTTTCAGTTAGTAAATGTTTACTTTTGTTTAATAATTATGAGATGTTAACTTAATAGAAGAGATGTATGTTCTGTTATTGAATGTGTAATGATATTTTGACCAAGTTCAAGTTAATAAAAGTTCATTATTGTTTTAAAATTGCTTGATGAACAGAAAAGAGGTAGTTGTGATGTTGAACATTCATAACATTGACTTTCATATAAAATCATTAATGAAAACAGAGTTCAAGTTTAAAGGCATCTATCGGCTTTATATGATATTTCGGCCCCCTCATAACTCTTCATTGCAGTACATTTTGAAAAAAACCTTTTTGATCCCTTGTAGGAAACACTACAAGCTTTCTAATACAACTTACCAATTTTGTGTAAGATTTTTTATTTTTAACAAGAAGACTTTTTGATCAGTATGGAAAACTATAGAGAAATTGAAAGAAAAGCTCGTATCTACGTCTTGCAGTAGGTTACAACAGCCAGGTTCATCATTTACGATACGTATGACAATTATCTACAATTACCTTATTTGTACATTTGCGTAAGATTTTTTTTTAAGAAAAAAAGGATCTTATTTGAGTTACCTTAGAAGTGGACCATTTTCAATTCAACCAATTTGAAGATTAGGCCATTTTCTTTATTTAAGAATAGAAATATATGAAGTTTATTGTTGACATTCAACAATAATTACTAAAACGGAGATGTAATAGCATCATTGCTTTCTTTTAAAGCTGCAAGTATCTTTTTATCTGCGCGCTACCCCTGAATGTTTTCGTATAGGCAACACATCTAACCGTAGTATGAAAATAAGGTAAAATGAGAATTAGGTAGAATAAAAATAAGGTAAAAAAACGCATGTCATAAAGCTGAACTTAGGTTAACAGCTTACTATAACCTAAAAAAGTAGTATCGATAGAAAGCCATAGATACAGTACTACCAATATAAGGTAAATAAATATCGGTTCCATATTTTGTATCATAATTAAATGTCGAAAAGTCGATTTTTCAATGTGTGCTATACCTCTGGTTAGGGCTAAGTGGAAATTAGTAGTTGCGGGTACAATTATATTGATAAAGTATCTTATAACGATTGACCTCCAGTTAATGTTAACCAAAGATTGAAAAACCAGTCCTCAATAAAATAGGAATTCAATCCAACGCGTTCCGTACTATACCAGACCCGTACACTGGGGTTACAAACTATCTATAATTGTATATGTTTGATATCTATTAAACTACGAAGGCAGGCCATTATTTAATTTCGCAGGATATACTATGACCAAAGATTTAATAATTCTTAACACAAAAATTGTGACTCAAACGAGCTCAATCTAACGGTTCAATGTGAAGGAAAACATCTTTAGGATTTAGGAATGGGGAATAGATTAAATTAAAGTAGGTGTTCTTGGGATTTATGGCAGCAACATCCTAGTTTTCAGCCTTTTATTACAGTCTTTAAGCTGAAGCAGCTTTGGGTACTTCCGTCAGGATTGGAACGGTACTGTGAATTACGCTAGAATAACCAACCAAAGCTGATTAAAACTTTAAACCAGTGCAGTGGTCCTCCATGCTTCTTATGTAGTAGAATACTTATGTTAAATTAGCTTCTTTTTTTAATTCGAACTATTCAACAAATGCGTACTCTCTTGTTTCTCTAAAGGCAGTAAAACCACATTTCTTCTTTCTAAAGAACGAAAAATGTTTTGAATACGATAATACTCATTGCACCTTAGAATATAAAACTGTAGGAAGGAGCGTAACTACTCTACACAATGAGCTTTAAAAGCGACGGATATTACGTCACACTGGCCACCATTAGACACCACCTAAATCTCCTTTTCTCTTAAACTCTGACAAATACGAAGAAGGGAATAACATATCATAAGTAAGTATTCGTTTGTTTAAAATATTAAATATAAAATTTATATTCTAAGATTAATTTCAAACCACTATGTTTTAAAATTGAGGTTATGTAGTTTACGTGCGCATTTCGAGACAGTGAGAACCGCCAATAGAAATATCTAATTACAAAACCGGAGACACGTACTCCGCCATATTGAGACCCCATCCTGGTCGTATGTGGTAGATAATTATGTTCCTTCCTACAGTTTTATATTCTAAGCATTGCACACATATTCTACAGTGACGTGAGTAGTATGTCCTTCAGATTACCAACTTTGTGTGTTAGTGTATACTGTACACTGTTCGTGGCTCAGTAGAAGTCTGTATTATACACTCAAAATAAACGCATTATATGTAGTATTGAAGAAGAAAACCTGGAACTGAAAAGAATGATATGGAAGCTTGCAGATCAGAATGATATTCTGGAATTCCCCAATCTCACAGAAGAATTAAAGTTTTTGACGGTTGGTTCTTATCAAATCAAAATGAATCAACTGTACCTTTAAGAATAAAATAACATAGAGTCATAAAAATAATTTATTGACCACAATACATATTTTGTACATTAAAAACACAGTTTTGGTATATATTTGTATAAATGTTGCATTGTTGTGTTGAGTGTTCTCATTATTTCTGCACAACCGTTGTCTCCCATTGAGGTGCTAAATTCTTCGTGCTGATTCAGTTGCATTTACTAGTATGGTTGAACAGAATTCGAATTCGTGTGTCCAATTATTTTTAGTAATTGTTGTTGGAACATTAGCGTTTGCAAGGAGTGATACTGCAGTAGATCTGTTATTATGATTTGTGGATTACTTTGCGGTTTATTCCAACTGAATTATTTCAATACTTTCCTTTGTCCATGCTGCATGATGATAGTTTATTTATTTCAATGTGGTCATTCATGAACTAGCTTGAATTATGTAGATGTAGACACCAAATTAGATTCGCAGTTAGGAAATACCATCAATTATTACAATTCTGGGATAACTTTCCATAGTTTTTTTTTATAGAGACGAATTGGACAAATATATTGATCTGAATCTTAAATCATCTATTTACTACTGCTACAAAACTTAGTACCTCTATGGTTTATCTTGAAGAATATTGGTATTGGATTACATTATATGCAGTCTGTTGATATTACACAAATGGATGCTTCAATTTGTAAGTGATGCAATATTTGCATAGACAGCTTTGTTACCTCTTCTTTGTAATCAGTTAAATGCGCAATCTTTCAAGATTAAAGCTAGTTCAGGAGTTATATTCCCGTCAAATGTATAATTTCTTTATTTACAGAAATTCATATTGCCGCTACTAGAATGTCTTGTTGCTACATAAGTGTATTTTTCTAACGAATTGAGTGACTCATCATTTATTTCACCTTCATAGGCGTCTTCCCATCGATTAATAAACATTTTTTCTGTATTTTTGTTAAATTACATTTTATGGTAATTACGTCAATACACGAATAACTTTCGAAGTTGGACAATTGAATTATATTCTTAGAAAGAGACCAACATAAGGTAATATGATCACTTGTTTTTTATTATTGCTGTGATAGCTTTGTAACTAAGCAAATTAACTCTCATTAGATCTAATTAACTCTCATTGGCTGAATTTAACATTACGTGACATATAAATTATCAGATAGATACTAGATGGTGTCAAAAACATCGAATTTATTTTCTACATACGAAAGTCACTCTGTTGACAATATTAGTATAATATGTCATTTTTGACATTTTATATGTCAGATTGACAAATGTAAAAGTGACATTAGCAATCAAATTGTCAATGGATGGGTATTTCTTATGTAAAAGAATGATCTAAGTGCCATTAACTCCATCTAGTATCCGAATAATTAAAGTCTTTAAAATTGATATGTTTTTCACCATTTATGATAAGAAAATAAGAAATAACTAAAAATTAACGAAAATGCTGTAAGAAACTCAATATTAGTGCTAAATATCATAATTTGCATACATTCCCAGCCTGAAAACGGGGCCGAGAAATTTTAATGCAAATACTATAGAAACTATAGCAACCGGGGCCGAGATTTGGATGAAAGCCGATAGTATCCTTTATCTATTTAGTTTATTGTTGTTACATAAAAGAAGTATTTGGGCTATATAGGTTATCACATCTGAAGCTCAAACCTGAAAAGAAAATTGTTATTAGGATTAAGGAAAAGTTGTAAAATAGCTTTTTTCTACGACCCTTTATGAAAAGATGATTTTCGTCACCGAATACTCCAGCGAAAACTTGATTTCCGTCACTAGTGAGAGAAAACGCCATAACGTTAACTTTCGTCTCTAGTGACGAAAATTAGTTGATTAATTTCTAATTTCATCTAGTTATCTACTGTCGTTGTATCGCGTCATTAATAAAATGTCAGTTTGTGCTGTTCACATGTAGTGTATGTAGTTTCATCATGAATTTTGATTCTGAAAGTGATTTAGATCTTCCTAATACTCCACCTGACATAATAAATCAAGCTGAGAAAACCTGTGCAGATTTATTGCCAGAGAAATCAAAAAAGAGGTATGAAGAAACCTATGCAAAATTCATGGAATGGAAGGTTGATAACCACATAAATTCATATTCGGAAACTGTGCTCCTTGCATATTTTTCAAAATTATCCGAAAATTTAAAACCATCGACCTTATGGTCTATATATTCGATGTTAAGAACTACATTATCATTAAAAAATGATATCGATATTAGTAAATATCCCAAGTTGCGTTCTTTTCTGAAACGAAAATCGGATGGTTTTAAAAGTAAGAAATCTAAAACTTTTTCTGCTGAAGAAATAAACACGTTTTTAACAAATGCACCCGATTCAAAATATTTAATGGTTAAAGTAAGGTAATCGTGTATTTTTTTAACAAATAATTAATGGTGCTACTGATTTTAGGTTGCCTTAGTTTTTGGAATTTCTGGCGCTTGCCGCTGCCACGAATTAAAAGATTTGACAACAAATGATGTAAAGGATTCTGGAAGTACACTTCTTGTTGAAATACGTAACACAAAGACAAAGGTATCACGTTCGTTTCATATTTCTGGATACTTTTATGAAATTTCTAAGAAATATATGAATCTTCGTCCGCTAAATATGGATCAAAGTAATGCAAGATTTTTTATTAACTATCAGAATGGAAAGTGTAGTAGACAAGTCGTCGGAATTAACAAATTCAGTAAACTTCCTATAGAAATAGCTCACTATTTAAATTTGCCGTTTCCTCAACAATATACCGGCCATAGCTTCCGCAGAACTACGGCTACGCTACTAGTGGATGCAGGAGGCGATCTGCTTCAGCTAAAAAGACACGGCGGGTGGAAATCTAGTAACGTTGCGGAGGGATATGTGGATGCATCAACTAGTAATAAAAATCAAATACAAGCCAAACTTTTACAAACCATACAAAAACAGTTACGATGGAATCCAGTAACAACGCATCTTCATCTGGAATAACACTACTTGATAACAGAACAGCTGTGGCCTCAACTACTTCAATACATAAAAAATTTGATAGTCACCCATAATTTTGAATAATTGCTCAAATCTAACAATTAATCAATATTTCAATCACAAGTAATTTAAATATGTTCTATAGTTAGGTTGTGTTGTTATTTTTAATTGAAAATAAACTATTCGTTTAAATTTGTTATTTAGATTATAAAAAAGGTCGTAGAAAAAGTATAGTGTTTAACTCGTCGAAATAATTTTTTTAAGCTCGCGAACATTACCAAACTTGGCTTCGCCTCGTTTGGTAAACTGTTCTCTCGCTTAAAAAAATGCTACTTTCGTCACTCGTTGAACAATATACTATTAGTACATTTAAAAATAGTTTCAATATACATTAAAAAATAGCATTCCATTTTAAATATCAATCAAAATTTATCCATAACAACCATTCTTCAATAATAATGCATGGTTGCAATGGAGATATATAAATAATGAGAAACTAAATAATCATCTAAGAAAAGTTAATTTTGTATTTTAAATTATGAAACAAAGAAAGAAAAATATGAAGGTAATAAGAATGGTGGTTTCTAGGGAGGTTGTTAGAAAAAACATTTTGTAAGATTGATATAATAATTCTTGTAAAGGGAAGATGTAATAATTTTTGTTATTGAAAAATAAAGATTAAAAACCAGTTTAAAATATAGTAAAGGTGTTATTTATTTAACCAACGAATACCAGAAGCAGTTTATAGAAAAAGAAGTTTTAAAACATGGAAAAATACTTACTACCAAAAGATGTCCGAACTGAATACAGGCGCAAGACCTTCAAAGTTTTACTTTGATCCTAGAAGAAGAGAATAATTATTTCAATTATAAAGGTAACAACAAACAGGTACTTTTGACCTACAACATTTTTAGCTGTCTGGAAATTCTACGTATCCTGAGTTACGCAAGTTCCTGAATCCAGGGCAGTTCAAGAGAGCGAGCGGCGTGCCGGTTCCTGAAGAAGGGCTACAAGAAGGGAGAAGCATTATTAACTACATAACAAAAAAGGTTTGTGAAAGTGTGATTAAAAAGCAGAGCATTAGTGTCATACAAGAAGGTTAATAAAGTGCAATTTTATCATTTAATTCAGAGGTTAAATCAACGTACCTTTATTATTGTAAAAAAAGGCTTCAAGCAGATGATGCCCATAACCTATAAAGTAATAAAGAATTTAATTAGATTATTTAACTAAAATATTGATCAAACTTACCTCATTTCATAAAGTTGCAGTTCATAAGTGTGGTTATGACGAAACGTCAGAATATTAATTTTTCAAGGTTAAGCAAAGTTTCCCATTAAATAAATTTCCCAATAGTTAAAGATTACTTAAAATTCCATTGTTCTATAATATTTTTAGTTAAAGTTTTAAAATTTTCAAGGAAAGGAACCCATACTTGAAAATTCAATTATAATTATTTTAATCTCATTATGTAGATAAAATATATTAAAGGAAAATAAAAGTTAGTTAAAGTTGCAAAGTTGTTTTATTTTATTTGTTTTTTTTGTGCCTTGTTTGTAAAAAAATATTTCAGCAAATATGGAGGGAGATCGAAGAAGAAAAACAAGAGCAGGAAGAAGACAGGAAGAGCGAATCAGTCAAGAACGTGAAGAGGTTGAAGGTACAGAAAAAGAGACCACGTCAATAGAACAAGCAGGGAACAGCGAAGAAGAAGTAACACCAATAATGGTATTTGAAGAACAAGAAACGTTACAAGCAGTTGAAGAAGATAAAGAAAAATCAGAAGTAACACTCAACGATCTGATGAGAATATTATTAGAAAGCAACAAAGATATGGCAAAGTTAAGTGGAAAATTAGAAGAAAACAAGAAAAGTTTACTAAACACTTTAGAAACATACAGGCAAGAACTTACCCAAAGAATGGATGAAGAAATGAGAAAAACAGCTGAGAAGATGGAGAAGAAGACGAATGAGGAGATACAGAAGACGGCTGAAGGGCTGAACAGAAGTTTGGGGGAAGAAATAAATAAACGGGTTAACAACACGGAGATGAAAATTCAAGAGACCATCAATGTGCGAATGGATCTTGAAAAGGATATAACAGAAATGCAGGAAGAGATACAAACAAGAATTACAAGTACGATGGAGACTAACCATGAAAATAGTCAGAAGATCATATACATTAACGATAAAACTGACAAGATCATCGTAGAAGTGGAGAAAATAAAAGGTAATGTCGAGAGCAGAGATGGTGAAGGTTGCTGCAGGAATAACATGAATAGCAACAGGGCTGACATGATACCATATTTCGATGGACGCAAATATGAAGCACCGATGGTATTTTTAACGAAATTGGATGATGTAATGAAGAATATAAATAATCCAAATAACCAATTTCAAATTATCAATCAAGCACTCAGAGGGAATGCAGACGTATGGCACAGCATAGTTAAAAATCAATATCATAGTTACCGGGAGTTCAAGAAATTATTCCAAGAACAATATTGGAGTAACTCACACCAAGCCAAGGTAAGGACATTACTAACTACGGGAAACTACGATAAGAACAAGAATTCACGAGAAATGTACGTCATGCATTTGTATAACCAAGCACAATATCTAACGCCCATCATGTTAGAAGAAGAAATCGTGCAACATATATCGAGACATATGGAGACCGAGATAACCAGAGCTGTAGCAGTTCAAAGTGTCAAGACGGTGAAAGATTTACTGGAGATCGTTAGAAATTATGACATGGCCACGAACAACTTTGAAAACAAAAAGAACAGGAAAGGAAGAGAACGAACTATGACACGACAAACTACTTTAGACAAAGAGGGAGGTTTGAAGAGAATAGAAAAGAAGAGAGTAGAAAAAGAAATCCAAATTGGTATCAAGAGACAAGAAACAGGACAAGAGACGAAAATAGAAATGAACAGCAGCCGAGACCCAATTATAATTATTATCCTCAGAACAGGAATAATTATTATGGCAATAATGATCGGTATAACAATAATAGATTTGGAAACAATGCAAGATATGGTAATAGATCGAACTTTAATAACCAATATTACAACCGAAACAATAATAACAACGGGTATTTCCAAAAGAATCAACAAAATCAAGAGCAACAAGAGAAAAAACCAGAAAACGACAGACTTATAAATACCATGGAGATAACACGAAGAGATGGTAGGAATAAATGGAACCATGATGGAATAGAAGTGGTGGAATTACATGAAGAACCGTCACTCGGTGAAAAAAAAACTTCGAAGTAACCAGTAACATAACCATTCTTCATTTAGGTACACTTGATATCGGGGATCCAGCAGAATTTTTACTAGATGAAGAGGAAGAAGAAAAAGGATCAACATTACCATTTTTAAAGCTAAAGTTCAATGGAGAAGAATATTTTGGGTTAGTTGATACAGGTTCAGAAGCATCCTTAGTGAAGAAAGATATAGTTGAGAAACATATGGATATTTTAAAAAATAGAATTTGTAAGATAAATAAAGTTAATTTAAGGTCAGCTGTTAATAAGAAGATTTCGTGCATAAATAGTATGGTGAATATTCGAGTTCAAATTGGAGAAGAAAATATAGAAGTAAGTTTTTTAATCGTAGATGGTTTGCAGATAGATTTTGTGTGTGGAGTAGATTTCATTGAAGATTGTCAAGTGGTGATTGATGGGAAGATGAAGAGTATAAGAGTTAGGAATTTAATTAAACCTTGGATTGACCCAAAAGAGGCAAACAAGGAAATTGATAAGAAGCATGTTGAGCAAAATAGTAGCCATCATGTGGATAATATAGATTTATGCATGAACCTAAATAAAGGCGTGCAAGAAATAGAAAAAGAAGAGGAGATAATGTTGAATTATGTTATGAAGAGAATGTTTAGAGAAGATCAAATAGGTGAGAAGAAAGAAAAGTATGCAAACCGATTAAATGAAATAATTATGGAAAATATAAGTTTATTCAATTAAGAACATGGACAAGCATGTACGTATGAGCACAAGCTGGAAGTAGAAGAAACGGTTGGTTTTAATACAAAAATATATCCAATTCCATATGCACATCGACCAAAAGTCAAGCAAGAAATAAAGAAGATGCTAGAAAATGGTATAATAGAATCGTCTAGTACAAATTATGTTAATCCGCTGGTGGTGGTACCAAAGAAGAATGGGGAGATACGTCTTTGTTTAAAATATGAAAGAAAGTATTTTTCAAAATTCACAATTATTTTTCGAACAATTATTTAATAATTATAAAATTTATTATTTTTGATCAAATGGATGATATTTAATTATGTTTACTAATATAAATTTTAATATTTTAGGAACGGTAAAAATTTTGAAATTGTAAAATGTAAAAATGTAAACGATGTTTGAAAAGGTAACCTAGAAAAAAATTAAGTTATAACCTACAAAGATGTTAATTTTGACATAATTCAAGTTAATAGTTTCAAATATTTTGAAAACTAACCTATGAAATTTTATGACAGGTCAATGATGACAGAATAACCTAAAAATGTGATTGTGTAAATATGTAAATATGCCTACTTATAAAATTTTGAGAAAAAAAGTAATTTAAATATTGATTACGATTTAGAAAGGTAAATCGGAAGAAAATAAAATAAATCGGAAAAAAATGAATTTATGTTATATAAAGTTAATAATTGATGCAAATGAAAATAAAATGATGATTAATTAATAAAATGAGAATAAAATAAATAATAATGAATAATAATAATTAATAAAAATGATGAAAGGATTATAATACAATGGTATGAAACCAAAATAATTAAATATAAATGAGAATATAATGATATAATAAAATAATAATATGATATATGATTATTGATAAAATAAAATGATAATAGAATAAATAAACTAATGAATCATAAATAATAGAGTAAACGTTAAAATTTTATTAATCGTTAAAGTTTTATAATGTTGTTAATAGTTAAAGTTTTGTAAATATTGTTTATGTTTTCGATTCCAAAAAAATAATCGATCGCATAAATGTTGTGTTAAAGTTTGTTTAGTTTATAATTATTTTATTTTGAATCGAAACTGGGGCTTAATTATGTAATGATATTTTGACAAAGTTCAAGTTAATAAAAGTTCATTATTGTTTTAAAATTGCTTGATGAACAGAGAAGAGGTAGTTGTGATGTTGAACATTCATAACATTGACTTTCATATAAAATCATTAATGAAAACAGAGTTCAAGTTTAAATTTATCTATTTAGTTTATTGTCGTTACATAAAAGAAGTATTTGGGCTATATAGGTTATCACATCTGAAGCTCAAACCTGAAAAGAAAATTGTTATTAGGATTAAGGAAAAGTTGTAAAATAGCTTTTAGTACATTTAAAAATAGTACAAACATAGCATTCCATTTTAAATATCAATCAAAATTTATCCATAACAACCATTCTTCAATAATAATGCATAGTTGCAATGGAGATATATAAATAATGAGAAACTAAATAATCATCTAAGAAAAGTTAATTTTGTATTGTAAATTATGAAACAAAGAAAGAAAAATATGAAGGTAATAAGAATGGTGGTTTCTAGGGAGATTGTTAGAAAAAACATTTTGTAAGATTGATATAATAATTCTTGTAAAGGGAAGATGTAACAATTTTTGTTATTGAAAAATAAAGATTAAAAACCAGTTTTAAAATATAGTAAAGGTGTTATTTATTTAACCAACGAATACCAGAAGCAGTTTATAGAAAAAGAAGTTTTAAAACATGGAAAAATACTTACTACCAAAAGATGTCCGAACTGAATACAGGCGCAAGACCTTCAAAGTTTTACTTTGATCCTAGAAGAAGAGAATAATTATTTCAATTATAAAGGTAACAACAAACAGGTACTTTTGACCTACAACATTTTTAGCTGTCTGGAAATTCTACGTATCCTGAGTTACGCAAGTTCCTGAATCCAGGGCAGTTCGAGAGAGCGAGCGGCGTGCCGGTTCCTGAAGAAGGGCTACAAGAAGGGAGAAGCATTATTAACTACATAACAAAAAAGGTTTGTGAAAGTGTGATTAAAAAGCAGAGCATTAGTGTCATACAAGAAGGTTAATAAAGTGCAATTTTATAATTTAATTCAAAGGTTAAATCAACGTACATTTATTATTGTAAAAAAAGGCTTCAAGCAGATGATGCCCATAACCTATAAAGTAATAAAGAATTTAATTATATTATTTAACTAAAATATTGATCAAACTTACCTCATTTCATAAAGTTGCAGTTCATAAGTGTGGTTATGACGAAACGTCAGAATATTAATTTTTCAAGGTTAAGCAAAGTTTCCCATTAAATAAATTTCCCAATAGTTAAAGATTATTTAAAATTCCATTGTTCTATAATATTTTTAGTTAAAGTTTTAAAATTTTCAAGGAAAGGAACCCATACTTGAAAATTCAATTATAATTATTTTAATCTCATTATGTAGATAAAATATATTAAAGGAAAATAAAAATTAGTGAAGGCGACCCTGAGAGATAACAATCTAGCGAGTGCAGTTCATAATTAAATTAAAACATAAAGGCATTCTATTTGCATAGCTGCATAACATCGCAAATGTTTACTTTTGTTTAGTAATTACGTATCAAATAATATATCGTATATATAATAAATATTATTTCGAATATTCAATTATTTATATTTCCTGTCCTAGTCCTAGTATAGGACGTCTTAATGGCGTCATTTAACAACGTTTTAATGACGTCGATGAACTACGTTTTAATGACGTCTTAGATTGACGTCCTTGGGCTGTTACATAACGCTGTCAGTTTTACGACAATTTGACGTCATTTTAATACGTCATTTGACGTCGCTACTGCCGAGAAAACGACGACATTATGACGTCCGTGTGCTGGCTGGGTTTCGACGTAACGTATATAATAAATATAAAACACAATACTAAAAATAATCTCATTAAAAACTAAAACCAGTATTTTATTATTGCTACTTTCATTTAAATGATTCCAGACAATAAGTGCCCAAAATCCCGTATCATAACTAAAAGAATGTGTTAGATAAATAAAAATCGATTGAATTAAAAAAAATTGTGTCTAACTTCAACAATAATATTAAATGAAATCTGCAGTTTTTGGCATGTCCCAGTACGTAACCTATGAGACATTAAACGTAACGCCTTCAAGATCTAAATTGATCATTAAGGATATCTTAAAACGAAACCGTAGGTATGGCATTATTTTTCGTTTGTTCTCTAATATTGTAGGTATAAATAATCAACTTGTAAGTTTTTTACGAAAAGTTTGAAGAACTTTTGAAAACCTATATTACCTAGTATTCCAGTCTCCATTCTGTCACTTGTACGTAACGCACGTTTTAGCTTAATCTGCTTGTAAACAACATCAGATATAAAAAAACAAATGTATTTTTATTAAGAACAAAAAATGCACCAAATTAAAAGTTTAGTGGAAATATTATTTTATAAATACGTTTATTGTAGTTTAGTTATTTATGTAAAGTGCACTAACCTAAAAATTAAACATTCTTGTTTTAGATTTTGTATAACTTCACAATTTCAGAAAAAATAATTCTTATTCGTTTTATCATTCATGTGGTAATCTTATTAAAATTTTATGTTACATCCACATTCGTGATAAAAATTTTCGATTGATTTTTGTCTACTATTTTTGAGTAATATTATAAATTTATAAGATAACTACTGAAATATAAAACATCAACTGCATATCATATTGACGGCTTGAACCCCTAGACGCTAGTGATAGCGATGGAAGTATCTCAGATGGAGCTGCGAGTGGGTGTCTTTTTTCGAGCGTATTCAAATGAATTTTTTTAGTTTTTGCATTTTAAAAATACTACTAAGTAGCGTTGATCTACACAGCGAAAGCGTCAATACAAAAAAAAGAATCCTGTAAATCGACCCAGTAAAACTCTCATACAACTCGAATACAGACAAAGAAAATAATTAAGAAATGTGTTCGGTATGTCTTTTCCCGTTTTGTTCGATGCATTTTTGGCACCTTTTTATAACGGATCCATAAATGTAATAAATGTAAGTCAACGTTAGTTGACATATATAAGAAAGTGAAGGCAGTTGTCATTTTTTATTTGGAGCTATACCTGAAAGAAATTATCAATAAAAGGATATTGTAAGAAGGTTTGAATAAAAAATATTAAGTGGTATTTAAAAGGTATGCAGTAGATAGACAACAAGAGTTCTAGCGCAAAATCCCATGTTATTTCTTATGAAGGTCCGATTTAGCGAAAAGATCACAAATCCAAGATGGCGTCGGCTCGCGTCTCGAGGTCACCCGCTACTCGGTCCGGCGCATAACAACACCGTGTACACCTGTATAAGATCTTGACATCTACGCGATTTCATGTTAAGACAAGCTTGTAGAGCTATTATAAATACAGCAAACGTAGGGGGATTTGTAACATTGTTATTTTAAACTTCAAACGTGTCTAAATTGTATTGAAATTGTTTATATTATTAACAAAGTGAAAAGTGTATATATTGTTTCTAAGTGTTAACAACAAATCAAGGTAACCTTTATCATTAGTTTTATAACTTTCTTTTCCAAATACTATTGCATAACTATTATAAATATTATAAACATTATTAGAAACATAGATCCGAAATATCAAATTAGAGAATTATATTAGTTGAAGCCTCTGTAATATTACGTTTTCAATAAATACTAGATATAATTAATCAACTTCATTATAAATTTAATAGAAAGCATTATATTTTTTTTTCAAGTCAATTCTTTTTATGAAAAACAGTTCATAATAGAGTTTACTTTAAGGATACCTTATACCTACGCTTATCGAAAACAAATAATAGACAAGCAGGTGACATTTTAAGAATTTTGATCTAATAAGGTACTAAACTGATTAGGACTCCTTTACAAATTTATCAGGCTGAATGTAATTAGAAAATATATTCCATCGCTTACTAGTTAGATTATTATATATGATGTTAACATATAATAAAGACACTAAAGTACTTTAAATAGTATATAAAATTCGAAAAAAATGAAATGAATTGTATTGGGCAAACATGAATCACTAGGAAAACGTTTAAGAAATCCCTTTTTCAACTTTTGCAATGTAAAAGCATGCCTTCAAAGCAATAAATAATCTTTCTTTTAAAATAAATTAAAAAATAAAAACCATGTAAATATATCCTAAAATGTTTCAGATGATATGATTAATCAAAACATTCAAGTTTCATCACGTCTATAAGACATGTGGTCATATGACGTAAGATCATGCTATTAGATATACGTTAGATAGCTTAAATATGAGAGTTTTAGAAGAATATTTCGAATATCGAAACAATTCTCAGATAGATTAGCATTTACCTGTAGAATTTGCCTGTCAGAACAAGATATCATTAGGTAGGTCATTAACGCAGTTGTGTATCTAGCATGCCATAATATTATAACAATCTTTTTAATAAATAACACAACACGGGATAGATGTATTCAAATATGACCTCCCTTACTGATGAGTCTAGGTGAAGACGAAACAAATTTATCCATGTTAAAACGTCAAAATTGAATAAGAAATAATAAATTATCCGTAATGCATTTTAAAAAGGATAACCTAATTTTAATACATATCAACTCATTTTATTATTTTAATTATGAATGCAGATCATTGATACATAGTAGATGTTTTTAAATATATAATAGAATCATTAATTTTATTTTAACGGAAAAAATCATCATAATAATTCTTCCATAATACCTTCTTGTATATAGTAAAACCGTTTAGAGATTTTAACACATCCAGTAATTAAGCCTTATCCACAATTAGTTTGTAACAGCTGATACACTATCCATCTTGAAATTTAATATCCTTACATTTAAAAGATTCAACATTTAAAAGTATACAAAATCAGAATCTATTAGTCATTTCATTTAAATCTACAGCATAATAAACAGCAAGCCTGTTCGCAATTTCTATTCAATTTTACATCGTAATTTAGAGATGTAACATCTACCCGTTTTCTAGGCAATCGAATTTGAACAGATCTATAACACGTTTTCTCATTTAAACATAATTAGGGACGACTTGAATAGCAAAATAGTAACGATAAAAGCATAATATAAATGTTAAATGATCAAAACCCGTATACTGGCCAGGTATAGAAGCCTTTTGCGACTATAGACTATATCCCCTTCAAACCTTTATCTTTTCCCCATCTTTTAAATTCATAAAAAGGTGTTAAAATAAGGTTTCCGCATAGCATTTTAATATATGAACTGAACTGATTTATGTATCGTATTATTTAAATTCCACCTTATTACATCCAGTAACTCGGTAATTTTTCTCAGCTGTCACCACCAGCCACCAGCTCCAGAACGCCAGCAGCCTGCAATTGGAGAATCCGGCCGACCAACCACGATGCAGCACCAGCTTGGAGGAGGGACCGACATCCTAACATATAAGCGCTTCTCGCGGGACACTCTGTCTCATTGTTTTTCCGATTTTTGCCATAACCACTATCATATTTTATTATTGTATATATTTGGATGAATATATGACTTTATTTTGTGTTATAATACTGCCGTATTATTGCGTTAACCTTTCTTTCCTTTTACTAGATTTATTTGGTAACTCTGAATAACTACGAGCCGTTCAACGGTAACACAGCTTTCAGCTGTTTTCTCGGCAGTACATGTAAACGGGATATAGAACGAAGTTCTAACTCTAGATTTCAGTCTCAGTGCAGCAACTGAACGCGTAACACTTACCTCTCGTCGCATCCATATTTAAACGTCTACAAGAAAACAAAACTTGTCATTCGCAACTCAGCTTATTGATAACCTAAGGGATCTTGCATACAACCCGCAGCTACAAGGTAATGCTCGAGCCATTTAGATTGCTTTAAAACAATGTACCTCAGCTATATGGAGAATTAATAAAGCACTGGAAAAAGAAACATCTATAGGGGTTAAGAATCATCTATGAACCCGTCTGGCCCAAGCGAGATCATATAGGGAGATTATTAAAACCTTAAAAACTGTAGGTGGAAGCAATAGTCAGCGAAAAGAGACAGCTCGCGATTGCGTGAAGTGGGCTGATATGAAATCAGCACTTAAGGGGCGCATGCGAACTGCTGTAATCACCAACTTCAGGCATATTGATACGAAGGCATTCATGGAAGACTGTTTAGTCATTTTTCAGAGACGTATGCTGAATGCGTTGAAGAAGGATGCGGCGTTAAAGGTGAACACGACTTTAACAGGCATGTTTGAAGTCAAAAAAGGGGACACTATTATAGAAGAAGTAAAGTATATCAACACCAAAAATGCAGCCATATTTCAAGACAGTAATTTAGCCCAATGGTTCAAGATAAATATTCAAGATCCTATCCTTAAGGATCTCGAAGAGTTTCAAGTAAGTATAGAAATTGTAGAAAGTTAGAAATAAACTAACACGCGCATATTTCTTTATCTAGCAAAAAGATAGCGGGTGGACGCTTAAATCAATCGTTAATCTCCAGCTCAATATCAATAAGTTTGCCCAGCAGCTCGGCTCCTCCTATTAAATCTGAAGCTCAACATAAATCACATAATACAGCGAGTGTAGTTGAGGTCCTCTACTAGCGTCCGAAGAGATTGACGAAGAGATACAAAACTTGTTTAAAAGTGTTTAAAATGTATATAATTTAGATAATTGGTCTCATATTTAACCTGTGTTAATAAAACTCAACAAATGTTTTATTGTCTTTTATTTTATTTTTATGTTTTATTTTGTAAGTTACTACAAGTCTACGGGTAATCAACTTATGCATAGCATTCGATGACCTAGTGCTACAAACTAATCTGATAGAATTCCATCCGGAATATAAAAACAATAGGGCTCGCCCAGGATTTGAATCCGGGACCTCTCGCACCCAAAGCGATAATCATACCTCTAGACCAACGAGCCAGTTATATATGGAAAAATTTTGCTTCGAGAAGATTAGTATGTTTCTCATTACATCTGAATAATATAAAATATAGAACCGATCTTGGTACAAGCATTTTCAAAATTTGACGTAATATTTTAGCTAAAATTATAGCTCGCTTTGCCCTTATACACAACATTATTAACAGATTTATTTATTATACGATCTACTTCGAGTAATGCAATTACGTGAGTACCCAGCGTGAAAGTAAATATTGCGATTATGTATTATACAATGTTACAGTGTTGAATAGAATATTTGGCAAAACAAACCTTACAAGGCATTCAATCGGCTGATCGAAGAACAATCTGACAGTTACTAATACATTCTTGCAGACAATGCAACGTATTTCGCAAGCTAACCCTCAAGTGGAAGATTTATACCAGAGGTATTAAGATTTCTTCGAATAATATTAAAACACATACGATAAACAGATATCGAACATACATCAGTTAACATTCTGAATATACTAAAATTATATGGCGTATATAATAAATTAAAACTTATTATTATAAACTTAAAGAGCGCGATATATTTTTCAAATTCTATTCTCTCTATAAAACAACCCGGCTATTGGATACATAAATCACTCTAAAATATTATTATTAAAAATTAAGAAATGTATTGCTTGTTATAATTCGCGCGCGGAAGGGTATTCTACCCAAAACTCTGCAGGTCCACCTCTTCTAAAAATATTTAAATTAATCAATCGCTTTATAAAATCCATAGAGAATTATGCAATCTTATTAAATAAGTATAGAAACAGATTTATACCAGAACGTTTACTGAGGCAGAGAGAGGTTGAGAAATAAGAAGCTTTTATAGAATGTATTTCGTTTATTTTGTCAGAAAAATACTATTACAATACCACTATATTACATAGTACAACTAGAAATTAAATATTTACTTATTCTATAATTTTTCTCGCTTTAAGCTCTGTGATGACTGAAATTATTTCGTTTTCGTTTTCGAGACTGCTGCTAAGAGCTTTCTTTACAGCATACAACAGACGAAGTCGGTCCACTAGTTGATCAGGTGTACTCCGACGTATCCAATCCGGTTTCATCTTGTTTAACTTTTTGGGAAGACTAATCCCAAAGTCTGTTATTCTATACAAATTAGGCTTTATTATGTTTTCGTATTTCCAATGTTTAACGCTTATTAGCCGAGCGTTGTGTCTATAGTCTTTCTTATGAGCATTAGTAAGTGATATTATTTTCATATAGTTGTCGATATCTTCCTCTGTTGGACTAGGAGAGCTTATTCGTTTAAGCGTTAGTAAATTAAACAGGCCGGATGTTCCATTGAAAAGTTTGTTTTTAATTAAAATATCTTTTCCCTGAAACTGTACTCGCGAACAACCAAATCGCCACTCATCGATGTCGTTATATATAGCTTACCTAGTTTTGTCTACGTTTTTGTTTTCTCCGCTAGCTAATAATGCTCTATAATAGTTAGAGAATTCGTGATAATCTTTTAAGCTAGAATCGCATTCTTCTTCTTCCTCATCAGCAGAGGTAACGGGAGATGATTGTTCAACCTCTGGTGAGAGATTAATAGCAACGGTCTCCGATCGCGCTATAACACGATTATCATGAGGTTCTGCTTTATCACGTGAAAGTAGGCTAATTTCTTACGTATAGCATTACGAGCGTTTATTATTTCATCATCATTCTCATCGTCCTTGCATCTTATTTCTTTATTGGCCTCAATAGCACAGGATTCATTGGTGTGCATACGTTTCAGATTCACGTCTTTAAATAATACATTATTTCTAGGTGATGTCTTATTGGCAACAACTATGGTATTATGAACTGTTTTCAAATGACTTCTATAGTTATCGAGGCGTTAGTTAAATACACTTTAAACATATAGAACACTGAACTTTATACCCCTGGTGTATCTTCAAATGACGAGCAAACCCTGATCGTAAAACGCTCATGCAACATACGTCACACTCGCGTCGCCGGTCCATATCGACTAATAATTGATCATGAACTCCTATCTATATAACATGTTCTTCAGGTCACTCTTAATTAACCCTGGCGCTACGTCTATCATCACCCTGTCGATCTCCCTGCATCATTAATTAACCCTGGCTAGACTTCCTTCAGCATGAATCCATCATGGCACGACACGCCTTCATCATTAATTAACCCTAGCACTACGTCTATCATCATCTTATCGATCATCCTTAATTAACCCTGGCTAGATACCCGTGATCTTATCGATCATCCTTAATTCACCCTTGACTAACCCTGGCTAGACGTCCTTCAGCATGAATTCATCATGGTACAACACACCTTCATCATTAATTAACCCTAGCACTACGTTTATCATCATCTTATCGATCATCCTTAATTAACCCTGGCTAGATACCCGTGATCTTATCGATCATCCTTAATTCACCCTTGACTAACCCTGGCTAGACATCCTTCAGCATGAATCCATCATGGCACGACACGCCTTCATCATTAATTAACCCTAGCACTACGTCTATCATCATCTTATCGATCATCCTTAATTAACCCTGGCTAGATACCCGTGATCTTATTGATCATCCTTAATTCACCCTTGACTAACCCTGGCTAGACGTCCTTCAGCATGAATTCATCATGGTACAACACACCTTCATCATTAATTAACCCTAGCACTACGTTTATCATCATCTTATCGATCATCCTTAATTAACCCTGGCTAGATACCCGTGATCTTATCGATCATCCTTAATTCACCCTTGACTAACCCTGGCTAGACATCCTTCAGCATGAATTCATCATGGCACGACACGTCTTCATCATTAATTAACCCTAGCACTACGTCTATCATCATCTATCGATCATTCTCCATCCATAATTAACCCTGGCTAGATGTCCGTTATCTTATCGATCATCCTTAATTCACCTTTGGCACGGTTCAATGCTTCGATAAATAGCTGAGAAATCCTGCTTATGAGTAATAATAATAATAATGTTTCTGCTTCTGTTTTTCTAATCTAGTAACTTTATCAATAGATCTTTTCGGTAGAGCTATGAAGAGCATGGAGTCATCAGATGACAGTTACAGGCATTCAGGGATACTTAGTTTAGAACCAGCGCTTGATTCACATACACGAGGATTTGCATGCATTCAGGGTAGACATAATAGCGTCACATAAGTAGAGGGAGATAGCGGGTTCTGGACCCTCACTTCCTCACCTCTAGCAGGCAACCATGCATACACGCGAGCATACGGGCTAATATACGGTTATCGTTCTCATACAGGAGCGTACAAGAGAAAAATATGAAAGGGGGCTTGAATTAAATGCTATAAATCAGGTCAGGGGTAAATATATCTTAATACTCACCCTGCTTCTACGTTTATGAATCGTTTTCATTCCCTTTCTTTATTATTAACATATTACTTTTACTCTCGTTAAATTGGAATGTATGTGTAGGAGAGAGACATCCTTCTTAAATGAAACAACATAGTATATTACAATTCAATATGGTTTATTCAACTATTTTCTCAATACATAGCATATGCAATTTTAGATCTGGATAATTACACATATACAGATTTATATCATATAATTAACATATCACGTATGCAATTTATAGACTAAATAAAATAATTACATAGGTAGAGGGTTTATATACAGACTTATATAATACAAGTTATACATGTAAACTTAACTAGTTTCTAAATTATCATCGTTAGAAATCCTATAATTTCCCCCAAGCTGAGGTATTAATACATATCACATATACAATTTGTAGACTAATTACTTTCAAAGAATGCGGACCAGCGTATACCACGTATACAGATCAAATCTACATATTACATTATGATTGATGCAGTCATCCGGGGGATCATAACGATTTTATATTGATCTAATTAATTAAATTAATTTAATTCACGGTATAATTTGCATATGTCATCTCTCATACTAAGATCCTTCTTAAATGATGTATGCTTTCAAGGATATGCCCCAGACATCGTTAAACGTGATTTCATCTTAAGGTTACTGTCAATCACCTGTCGGATTAGCACGGTCCAGCATGCGATATTACCACGTATACGGATCAACTCTACATATTATGATTGTTTACATAACTCATCCTTCATTTGTACATATCATTTTTGCTAATTAAATTAATTCACGGTATCATATGCATATCTCATCCCAATAATAATTAATTAACATTTATATTGATAATAAATTCAAATATATTCCTGAAAACACTCTAAATAGAATACGACTAACAAGGCCCGCATTTAACCGCTATTTTTCCCGTTTTAGGTTTAACTACATGTCGTACACTCTAACTTTTGTAATATCATATAGTAAAGAATCAATCAGGATCACATCATATGACTGTTCATATCGAGCATTTCATTTTCTATATCTCATTTGCATATAAAATTTCAACTACAGACATTCCTAAATAATAAATCTATTAGTCATAACATTTAAAATACATCCGAGCAGCATAATTAATAATTATCATGTAGACTTGCCATTTGGCATTAATGATTTCACCTCAGTTCTCAGAACCTGGATCTATGAGGATTATCTCTACGCCAACAAGAAACCTCGAGTAAAATATATTGTCTCATCCGAAGGCCGTCAACTATTTCTTATCATAACACCATTAAGTTCAAAACAATGCAAATATAATTACTTTCAATATAGTCACTTGTTTAGTATTACATATTTCTTCGGAATGAAGGCCGATTACATCCTTATCTCATTAGATTACTTCAACCCCCAGTATTATTATTAATGTTTGAATTACGTAATGAAATTCAATGTTTACAGTCTGAAGATGTAATTTTTAACATTTAAAACTATAAACGTTTAAAATTCACACACTTTAAAATACGTTAATCTTTTCAATATGTGATAATAAAAACAACAGACAGCTGACATCACAATCAAGACGTCATGTTTTTACCTTACCGATCTCATTTTTCATATAAATTAATAGATATGATATCCATTATCTCAACAAAATCATTAGCAAAGACGTGTTGTACCGTGCCTGTTCATATCGAGCATTTCATTTTCTATATCTCATCTGCATATAACATTTCAACTACAGACATTCCTAAAATATAAATCTATTAGTCATAACATTTATCCTTCTTAAATGATACAACATAGTATATTGCAATTCAATATGGTTTATTCAACTATTTTCACAATACATAGCATATGCAATTTTAGATTTGGATAATTATACATATACAGATTTATATCATATAATTAACATATCACATATGCAATTTATAGATTAAATAATCAAATAAATCCCTGAAAACACTCTAAATTGAACACGAATAACGAGGCTTGCGTTTAACCGCTATTTTTCTCCTTTTAGATTTAAAAGTTATTAGATTAACTGAAAGAATATATTTTAAAATTGAAGGCTTATAATTATTGTTTATCAGCTGCTGCGACCTTCTGCTGGTTTTGTTACTAGATTTGAATCATTAATAACACCGAATGACAATAGTTGAAAGCGTTAGATTGAAAAAGGGAGTTTTAAAAGAACAAAACCTTTTGAATGTTGCTGAATAATTATTCCTTGTTTAGGTCTGAACGAACCATACTACGTAGATGATGTATCAAACTTACCGGTACAAAGCACAGATGAGGTAGCATCACCCATGATTACAATCAAATACCCCGATGAATTAACAATGAGCTTATATACCCTCTACAGGTGTTACCGAGAAGACGATGTAAAGATGCGCCAATAAATTTAAGAATTTGGGGTAGTTTCCCTAGGAACCTGCGAAAAAAATATTAAAGATTATAGTATGCAAGATAGTTAAAGAAATGATGCTTTTTAGCTAGACAATAAAGGTTTGCTGAGATTATATACCTTATAAGTTACTTCTATTAACAAGTTATGAACTATCAAATACTATTAGTCAAAACTGTCTGAACAACCACATTTACTATCAGCCAGTATGAAGTATGAATACGAAGGCGTATAAATTCGCATATAAACAGACATTAATCAATACAAATCATTTAAACGATCACAGATAAACACATCCGTTTGCCTACTATAAATATATTCAAACTACTCATAAACATGAGGAGCAGGACTATGAAACCATATAAACAGATACAAACATAGACATAGTAATCCATATGAATACATATAAATACATACATATAAACACGTAAGTACACATACTATAAAATAATATATTTAACCGCATGCAATCATGTAAACGGATGCAGAGTATGAAAACGAAGATATACTAACACATGCAAAACAGATATTATTATAAATAGCCCATAATAGAATAGAATAGAAGTTAAAACGGGTATTATTTACATTTACATTTACTGCGGTAGCAATGCAAATTTGCTTTTAAATATATTTTAAATTGACATACATTATCAGAAAAGAATTTTAATATCAAGCAACCGCTAGTTGAAAAAACTAAGCAACAGTACAAGGACTACAGTAGTTCTGAAAAAACTTACAATTAAAAGAATTAGATTAGATGTCTAGGTCAATCAATCATTACTTCTCAATATTTTAAACTGAAAATTGGAAACATCTGAAACCGCATGAAATTTTAATTGTACGAATAACTCGTTCAACTATTGAAGTCTTAATCACGGAATACGTAGAGTAATGATTTATGTAGTATTCTTTCGTTAATTTTAACTCGATATATACAAATTCATATATGAGAGAAATGTTATATAAGTCAATACAGCCCTATAACTATCATTTATTGAGCTATACAAAGAGATTTATATCTACGCTAAACTAAAGATTAATAGGAGTAATGCATTCCTGATATCATAAGATAACGATAAAACACATGATTATTCTTAGACTAAGGTCTAATTTAGGTAGTCAAATTGTAGGTAATCGAATTGTAGGTACATATCATGATATGATATCATACAATTATATTCTAGTAAGAATTGTAATAAAGTCACTGATATAAATAACAACATTCTTTATCACGATCATCTATCATTATCATAATCATCTAATGTCATGCAGAGTCAGCATCTAGCTCCTAAGTTCGTATATGCGAGAATCGGTATTATATAACACACACATCAGTCTACATTCATCGTTCTAATATTGATAGGAACTTTCTAGAATCTATAAAGTTGTACTACATATATTCAACTAATTTGAATATACGATAACGGGTACTCATTATACTTCTATGCACACAATCGATGTATCAGTACACTCCAACCACGTGATCAAGATTGTAGTATTCAAATCAAGCTTCCTAGCCTCTATACAAGTATTCTAGAACACAGAGTATTCATCACTAAACGTTTATGAATAATAATAATTTGTAACCATTTTCGATACCTTCAAAATATAAGTCTATGACATATGTTTGTAATACGTCTTTATAACTTTGAAATACAGGGTAGTTACCTCTTGCAATATTTACAGTTACGAGAACCCTGAAGACTTAACTTAGAGAAATAAGTCAGATAAATATTTTACTTTTATTGAAACGATAACTTTGCATACTAATATATGAAAATAATATAATGTATATCGCCTGATAAATAAAATTGAAATTATTCTTATTCTTTTACAATGAAATTTGTTTTGAAAAACACGATGAAGCGTTATGTATATTAATGCAGGAGTTCTGTTAAAGGCATTCGTTATTTAGAGATTCGCTTATAAGTATACTATCTATTTAGGTGATTCAATAAAAATTTCGTTATTTTTAAAAATTCCTAACAAGGGTTCAAGGTTCTTTGTCTGTTTTAGAATATTCAAAGACAATATATGTATAAATTATCGTGATACTCCTGCTGTATATAAAACGCCATATATAAAATTAGAGATAAAAATTTATCCTGTGTATTGGTGAAAACTCAAATATTCACGGAAATATAACAATCGGTACATATGACGATACTAATCAGTCTGACGTGGAATATATATTTTATATTATACAAACGGAGAGAAAAGAATAGGTACAATCGGATTATGATCATAACAGGCTCACAATGATTATTATAAACATCTTAACAGAATAAAAAGGGCGATATGAATATAACTTATAGGATTTAATCAAACTAGAAAAATATCGATATATATATATCCTGCGTTGAGAAAGTAATTATACTATACAAGCATCCAGTATGTAAAGTAAAAGGAATTAGACTCAGCTATGATGTACTGAAACTCATCAACAATCATCTTTTATCCCGATGACGTTATAGGGTGACATTATGAAGTCGTACTAATATATGAAAATAATGTACTGCCTGATAAATAAAATTATTCTTTTACAGTGAAGAGTGTTTTGGGGAAAACCTTAATGTAGCTGCTGAGCTCTGCTAGTAATATAAGTTCACATCACTTAACTGATTCAATAAAAATTTCGATATTTAAAAATTCCTAACATGGATAGCTTTATCTGTTTTAGAATATTCAAAGGCAGTATATGACAATAAGTTATCGTGAGACTCCTGATCTATACAAAACGCCTTATATAAAATTAGAGATAAAAAATTAAACCTATGATATATGGTGAAAATGCAAATATTCAACAATTCTAACCCCAATACTTCTACTTTTCTAGACGTAATGTAATTTTGAACTGATTTCTAACCTTTTTCGTTATATCTACTACCCTTGTAAACGATTTCTACATATGCCTTCTTACTGTATATAATTTTGCCCCATGTAGATATTCGTCGTATCTATAGTAAACTCATATTTTAACGTTATTTTACAATATATCATCCATTTTCAATGGTTTCGAAATACGCAGATATGTAATAATATACTATATACTCTTGTAGGATATTCATCGTTGAATATAGTAAACTTGTATGATTAATATTAATTTGTAATTATTTTCAGCACCTTCGAAATATATATCTTTAACATATGTCATATGTTTTGTAATACATCTTTATAACTTTGAAACTCTACGTGATTTTCTCTTACAATATCTATAGTTATGAGAACCTTGAAGACTTAACCTGGAGAAATAAAACAGATAAATATTTTACTTTTTATTGAAACTAGTTAACTTATATTCTAACATACATATTCGAAACTAGACAACTTATATTCTAACATACAAATGTACAACAACAAAATAGAAAAGTATACTTGAGGGTAACATTTTGTATAACCATTATCTTTTATTCTATAATACCTTCTTCTTTAAGCTCAGAAATAATTGAAATAGTCTCATCATAGTTTTCTAAACTACTGCTACCCCTCTGTTTTAAGGTATACAATAGACGAAGCCTGTCGACAAATTGATTCCAATACGGCGTTTTGTTTTTTAGAATTTGAAATTGGTAGCTTGAGGTTAGAGCCTACGAATACATTTTTAGGACAGAAGGTAGGGAGCTGAGTAAGTACAAAACAACATACTTTTATACAAGAACGTTTATTGATACGAATAGCTTCGACATTACTTAAAACATAATACATAACTTATATATAATATCTATTAAAATAATACATTTCGTATACACTAATAATGATACTACATACCCGACTATAAAGTAAACATGGTAAGTATAACAGCAGTTTAAAAGAATAGATAGTAAATATAACTATATCTAATTATTTTGTACTGATATAAAAATCCGCGGATCGACTGATGTTGCGTCTAGTCCTGTTTAATTAAGGGTGACGGTCTAAGCTAATGTCATACAAAACATGCAAAAGTTTGATAAAATACATGACTGCATGCTCATTTTATGTCAGCACTTGATAAAAATAATTGTAGTACATTTGTATATATTCTTTCACTCTGCAGGAAGTCTTTTAAATAGATGAAATATATAATTTTGTATTTAGTAAATTATAAGGTTAGTGCGAGAGATTAACGATCCCTGACCGAAGGGTTAAGGGCTAAGGTTAAGGGTTAAGGGTGAAGGGAGAAGGGAGAAGGGTAAAGGGAGATCAGATCAGACCAGACCAGACCAGACCATACCAGACCAGACTAGACTAGAGTATAGATGATAGACTGTAAAATCATGAACAATTATACCACCTGTAATATAATAGAGCTTACTTGATATTTTAAAATCAGTGGCTGAATCTAATTATTACAGAAATTCAATTGTAGAAACTGAAGGTGTAATCTTTAAAAAATCTAAAGTTAGAAGTTTTTAGTAGTCAGGTTAGATTAATAGAGGGTGTTATAATCAAATCGTTTTTAGAAACTATTTGTTTTGTAAGATTGGCGCCGTAAGGAAAAACAACATAGCTGTAATCTTGATTTTGAAATTGAGATAGCTCGGGACAAAACGATGAATACAAAGTTTAGAAGTTTATTTCAAAATTCTGCGATAAAAAACATTAATTCTTCTTTACTTTACTTTAAAACCCAAAATTGCATGATAAATCAATATAATATTAATATAAATGATTAAATTAAATGAAGCAATCTAGGTTAGACCCCCAAAAATTATATTAAGGTTATAGATTTTAGACTCCGGTTATTGCAAAGATTCAAGAATCTCTATTAAGATTAGTTCATAAAACATTTATTAGGTTAGAACATGTAGCTACTTACAAAAAAAAATCTCTATTAAGATTAGTTCATAAAATATTTATTAGGTTAGACCATTGTAGCTACTTACAAAATCGTCATTACCATTCGAAAAACTTACATATAATATTAGTTGGGTTACAGTCTACGAATATATTTTAGGTTAGATTTAGATCGCGCGCGAATAAAACGAGCATGCAGTCATGTATTTTATCAAAC